>LR753653.1:113930-149572 GCA_902729485.2 Mus minutoides
CATTCAATTACCTGTTTGGTATTCTTTTCCTGTAATTCTCTCAGTATTTCCTCTTTAAATGCTTTTAGTTGTTTATCTGTGTTTTCCTGTAACTCTCTAAGTTTTTCCTCTTTAAATGCTTCTAGTAGTTTATCTTTGCTTTCCTGCATTTCCTTCTTATAGTCCTCCATCATCATCATGACCAGTGCTTTTATATCCATGTCCTGCTTTTCTGGTGTGCTGTTGTATCTAGGACTTTATGTGGTGGGTGAGTTGGGGTCTGGTGATGCCAAGTACCCTTGGATTCTGTTGCTTCTGTTCTTGCGCTTGCCTCCTGCCATCTCTGCCCGAGGAGACCTGGTGTTGATGCAGACCAGAAAGGACCCGCTGTTCTGTCCTGGGCCTTTATTAATCTCCTGGATGATGTTTCAAGTTCCACGAGATTGGTCCGGAACAGAGGCTGTGTTCCCCTGCTCACCTCAGGTCCCAAGATAGCTTGGGGAGTCCCGAAAGAGCCTAGGAGAGTGCACAGCCCCTGTGGCCTGAGACCTGAGCTGGTGTTGGGCAGGCCGGACTAGACCGGAAGGGAGGGGCTATTCTGCCCTGGACCACTATCAATCTCGCTGCTGGTGGCTTAGGTTCCACGAGATTGGGCTAGAACAGAGGCTTTGTCCCTCTGCTCACTTGAGGTCCCCAGATAGCTTTGAGGGTTCCGGAGGAGCCTAAGAGAGTACACAGCACCTGAGGCCCGAGCCTTGAGCTCCTGATATGATCTTAAAGTCCTGGAGTTGCTGGGCTCAGAGGAAAATGGTTGGGTGGAGGGTGCTCTGGCTGGGAGAAGCCCAGCCTCCGGTGGGGCGGAGTTCTCGAATCCTGCCCCTGTGGACAACTGCTGACCCACTGCTCCCAACACCACCTCTGCACTGCACTCACACGTAACCCCGATGCGATCTTAAGTCCTGGGGTGTGTGAAATGCAGGCCAGGCCCTAGCTGCGTCCGCTGGGCTCAGAGGAGAGTTGGCAGGGTGGCAGGTGCTCTGGCTGGGAGAGGCCTAGCCTCCGGTGGGGTGGAGTTCTCAGATCCTGCCTCTGTGGGCAACTGCTGACCCACTGCTCCCAACACCACCTCTGCACTGCACTCATGTGTAACCCCGATGCGATCTTAAAGTCCTGGGGTGAGTGAAACGCAGGACAGGCCCTAGCTGCGTCCGTCCGCTGGGCTCAGAGGAAAGATGGCAGGGTGGCGGGTGCTCTGGCTGGGAGAGGCCCATCCTCCGGTGGGGTGGAGTTCTCAGATCCTGCCCCTGTGGGCAACTGCTGACCCACTGCTCCCAACACCACCTCTGCACTGCACTCACGCTTAATCCCAATGCGATCTTAAAGTCCTGGGGTGAGTGAAACGCAGGACAGGCCCTAGCTGTGTCCGCTGGGCTCAGAGGAAAGATGGCCGTATATATTTTTTTTCTACAAATGTTTTCTCATTAATTTTTAAATCACACTCCAAGTCTGATGTTACTCAGATAAAACATTGGCTTCATCTGAGGATTCATTATACAACAGTAAATTTGGAAATTATTTATTCCAATGAAAATGTATGACCATATGCACTATCCAAGATACTATACGGTATAAAGATATCTTTTTTTACTAGATATTTTCTTTATTTACATTTCAAATGCTATCGCAAAAGTCCCCTATACCCTCCCCCAGCCCTGCTCCCTTACCCACCCACCCCCACTTCTTGGCCCTGACATTCCCCTGTACTGGGGCATATAACGTTTTCTAGACCAAGGGGCCTCTCTTCCCAATAATAGCCAATTAGGCCATCTTCTAATACATATGCAGCTAGAGAAACAAGCTCTGGGGGTTCTGATTAGTTATAATTGTTGGTCCAACTATAGGGTTGCAGAACCATCGGCTCTTGGGGATTTGCTCTAGCTCCTACATTGGGGACCCTGAGTTCCCTCCTAACGATGACTGTGAGCATCCACTTCTGTATTTGCCAGGCACTGACAAAGCCTCACAGGAGACAGCTATATCAGGGTCCTTTCAGCAAAATCTTGCTGGCATATGCAGTAGTGTCTGCATTTGGTGGCTGATTACAGGATGGAGTGGGGAGTCTCTGTATGGTCCATCCTTTCGTCTTAGCTCCAAACTTTGTCTCTGCAACTCCTTCCATGGATATTTTATTACATATTCTAGGGAGGAATTAAGTATCCAAGCATTGGTCTTCCTTCTTGATTTTTTTGTGTTTTGGAAATTGTATCTTGGGTATTCATGGTTTCTAGGCTAATATCCACTTATCAGTGAGTACATATCAAGTGACTTCTTTTGTGATTGGGTTACCTCACTCAGTATGATATCCTCCAGATACATCCATTTGCCCAAGAATTTCATAAATTCATTGTTTTTAATAGCTGAGTACTACTCCATTGTGTAAATGTACCACATTTTCTGTATCCATTCCTCTGTTGAGGGACATCTGGGTTCTTTCCAGCTTCTGCTATTATAAATAAGGCTATTATGAACATAGTGGAGCATGTGTCCTTATTACCAGTTGGAACATCTTCTGGGTATATGCTCTGGAGAGGTATTAGTGGATCAATTGGTAGTACTATGTCCAGTTTTCTGAGGAACCCCAAAACTGATTTCCAGAGTGGTTGTACAAGCTTGCAATCCCACCAGCAATGGAGGAGTGTTCCTCTTTCACCACATCCTCACCAGCATATGCTGCCACATAAATTTTTGATCTTAGCCATTATGACTGGTGTGAGGTGGAATCTCAGGATTGTTTTGATTTGCTTTCCTTGATGATTAAGGAAGTTGAACATTTTTTTCAAGTGCTTCTCAGCCCTTTGGGATTCCTCAGTTGAGAATTCTTTGTTTAGCTCTGTACCACATTTTTTAATGGGGTTATTCATTTTTCTGGAGTCCAGCTTCTTGAGCTCTTTGTAGATATTAGATATTAGTCCCCTATCAGATTTAGGATTGGTAAAAATTCTTTCCCAATCTGTTGTTGGCCTTTTGTCTTATTGACAGTGTCTTTTGCTCTACAGAAGCTTTGCAATTTTATGAGGTCTCATTTGTCGATTTTTGACCTTACAACGCAGGCCATTGCTGTTTTGTTAAGGAGTTTTACCCCTGTGCCCACCAGAGGTTCTTTTATTGTTGAGAATGTTTTTTGATATCCTAGGTATTTTTTTGTTATTCCAGAATAATTTGCAAATTGCCCTTTCTATCTCAGTGAAGAATTGACTTGGAATTTTGATGGGGATTGCATTGAATCTGCAGATTGCTCTTGGCAGGATAGCCATTTTGAATATATTAATCCTGCCAATCCATGAACATGGGAGATCTTTCCATCTTATGAGATCCTCTTCAATCTATTTCTTCAGAGACCTGAAGTTCTTGTCATACAAATCTTTCTCTTCCTTAGAGACACACCAAGATATTTTATATTATTTGTGACTGTTGTGAAGGGTGTTGTTTCCCTAATTTCTTTCTCATCCTGTTTATCTTTTGTGTAGAGAAAGTCCATTGATTTTTTGAGTTAATTTTATATCCAGCTCCTGCACTGAAGCTATTTACCAGGTTTAGGAGTTCTCTGGTGGAATTTTTAGGGTCAGTTATATATACTATCATATCATCTGCAAATAGTGATATTTTGACTTCTTCCTTTCCAATTTGTATCTCCTTTAATTGTCAATTTTCTCTGGCTAGGATATTAAGTACTATATTGAATAGGTAGGGAGAAAGTGGGCAGCCTTTTCTAGTCCCTGATTTTAGTGGGATTGCTTCTAGCTTCTCTGCATTTACTTTGATGTTGGGTACTGGTTTGCAGTATATTGCTTTCATTATGCTTAGTTATAGGCCTTGAATTCCTGATCTTTTCATGACTTTTATCATGAAGGGGTGTTGGATTTTGTCAAATGCTTTCTCAGCATCTAAGGAGATGATCTTGTGATTTTTGTATTTCAGTTTGTTTATATAGTGAATTACTTTGATGTCTTTCCATATATTAAACCATCCCTGCATCCCTGGGATGAAGCCTACTTGGTCAGGATGGATGATCATTTTGATGTGTTCATGGATTTGGTTTGCAAGGATTTTATTGAGTATTTTTACATTGATATTCACAAGGGATATTGATCTGAATTTCTCTTTCTTTGTTGGATCTTTATGTGGTTTAGGTATCACAGTAATTGTGGCTTCAAAGAATGAATTGGGTAGAGTACCTTCTGTTTCTATTTTGTGGAATAGTTTGAGGAGAGTTGGAATTAGGTCTTCTTTGAAGGTCTGATAGAACTCTGCACTAAACCCATCTTGTCCTGTTTTTCTGTTTGTTTGTTTGTTTGTTTGTTTGTTTGTTTGTTTGTTTTGGTGGGGAGACTATTAATGACTGCCTCTATTTCTTTAGGGGAAATGGGACTGTTAAGGTTGTTAATCTGATCCTGATTAACTTTGGTACCTGGTATCTGTCTAGGAAGTTGTCCATTTCATCCAGGTTTTCCAGTTTTGTTGAGCATAGCCTTTTGTAGTAGGATCTGACGTTGTTTTGCATTTCCTCAATATCTGTTGTTATGTCTCCTTTTTCATTTCTGATTTTGTTGATTAGCATATTGTCCCTCTGCCCTCTAGTTAGTCTGGCTAAGGGTTTATCTATAGTATTGATTTTGTCAAAATACTAGCTCCTGGTTTGGTTGATTTTTTGAATAGTTCTTTTTTTTTTTTTTTTTTNTTTATTTTATTTATTATATGTAAGTACACTGTAGCTGTCTTCAGGCATTCCAGAAGAGGGCGCCAGATCTCATTAAGGATGGTTGTGAGCCACCATGTGGTTGCTGGGATTTGAACTTATCACCTTCGGAAGAGCAGTCGGGTACTCTTACCCACTGAGCCATCTCACCAGCCCCCTGAATAGTTCTTTTTGTTCCCACTTGGTTGATTTCAGCTCTTCATGTGAGTATTTCCTGCCATCTACTCCTCTTGGGTGAATTTGCTTCCTTTATTTTTAGATCGTCTAAGTGTGCTGTCAGACTGCTAGTGTATCCTCTCTCTAGTTTCTTGCATTTAGAGCATAGATGTTCAGAACTGAGAGTTCCTCTTGGTAGATTTTTCCTTAGATATGTATGAAGTGTCCTTCCTTATCCTTTTTAAATAAATTTTTGTTGAAATTTTATTTGATTTGATATTAAAATGACTACTCCAATTTATTTCTTGGTACCACTTTCTTAGAAAATTGTTTTCTAGCCCTTTATCCTGAGGTAGTGTCTGTCTTTGACACTGAGGGGCATTTCCTGTATGCAGCAAAATGCTGGGTCCTATTTATGAATTCAGTCTGTTAGTCTATGCCTTTTTATTGCCGAATTGAGTACATTGATGTTAAGAGATACTAAGGAATAGGGATTGTTGTTTCCTTCTATTTTTAATGTTATTTTTATGTTTGTGTGGCTATTTTATTTTGGGTTTGTTTAAAGAAGATTACTTTCTTTTTCTAGGATGTAGTTTCCCTCCTTATGTTGACATTGTCCATCTAATATCCTTTGTAGAGCTAGATTTGTGGAAAGACATTGTGTAAATTTGGCTTTGTCATGGAATATTTTGCTTACTCTATCTATGCTAATTATGGGTTTTGCTGTATATAGGTATCTGGGCTGGTATTTGGATTGATGTCTAACTATTGCTTCTCCAGGAAAAAGATATCAGGATGGGTATGGCTCCCATGCCTCACTGGAGAACACCAGGAGGACCGGAGTCATTACAAGGTCCCCTTTAGTCACTGGAGGTCAGGCCTCTATCCCTGCCTTGGCAAAGATTAAAATTGGCATGGTCCTTCTGTACAAAGAAAATAGGGGAAATGTTGGGAACAACATAGTGCAACCTTATTTGAACATTAACTGCCTTGTCAACCATAAGTGCTTACTGGCACAAAGTTCTGACCTCTGTGGGAGAGTACTAGCCTAGTTGAGAATACCTGGCCTCTATGGGAAAGTACTACCCCAGTAGAACAAATAGCTATAGACCTTGATAATAGGTGCCTTTCGACCCCCAGTTGAGAACAAATAGCTATAGGTCTTGTGGACAGGTACATGGAAACCCATTCTGTTCTGTTCTTCCTGCTGAATATTTTACCCAGCAAATACCCTCCTCTTGGGAACAGGTGCATTTCCTCCAGAAACAATGTGACCCCCCTCCACCCCCCTTATCCCGTATCCTGCTTATATGAGTATATAACCTGTGTGGGAACAATAAAAATTTGTCAGCTTGATCAGACCTCTTGACTTTCTGTCCATTCTTGGCATTTCTTGTCCCTCATTCTCTTCCAGGCAATTGCCCTGTCCCTGTCAACCATTCAGGGGGTTGGGACAATGTACTTAATCCTTGAGAGACTTGAAGCTACAGGGAAAGGGGAGGCCTGCTGTGGGAAGAGCCATCTTGGAAGCAAGGAGGAGGGGGAAGGGGATGAGAAACTGTGGGAAGAGAGATGGGGGGGTGGTGGTTGGAATGTAAATAAATAAAATATTTTTTTTAAAAAAGGAGGGGCTTGTGAGATGGCTCAGCGGTAAGAGCACCCCCAACTGCTCTTCCGAAGGTGATAAGTTCAAATCCCAGCATCCACATGGTGGCTCACAACCATCCGTAACGATATCTGGCACCCTCTTCTGGAGTGTCTGAAGACAGCTACAGTGTACTTACATATAATAAATAAAATAAATCTTAAAAAAAAGGAGTTTCTTTGTTCATAGTATCTCTTCACAGCAGTAAAGTCCTAATGAAGACAACATACCTGGATTCCAGCACCAGGTACAACCTTGAATCCCACTGGTACACAGCTTCTCTGAGCTCTCAGAAAACACATCCCAGAAGAATTTACCTTTGTTATGCTGGTCTATACTTAATCACTCATAATTTCTTGGTTTTAGCTAACCTGAAACATCTGCATTAATGTAAAGGTTTCCCTTCAGTAGTTCTGGTAGCTTGATAATAATGCTTGATTCTTCAGCCCCAGCTAACCAAACCATAGAATCTTGAAAATATACAGTGGACCTGATAGAGCTGTTAATCTTCACTCTGAAATTTCTCCACTGCTTTCATCATTACCTTCTAAGCTCCCACACAATATCCCTCTGAGGTGTCAATACTCAGTGGTTCTTCTAGCCCAAAATTCCAAAGTCCCTCCCCATTTCTTCCTAAAACATGGTTCAGTCTGTCACATCAATACCCTACTACAATGGTACCAACTAGTCTTAGTTTTTATTGCTGTGAAGAGACACCATGGACAAGACAACACTTATAAGGAAAACATCTCATTGGGGCTTGCTTATAGTTTTATAGGTTTAGTCTATTATCATCAGTATGGGAAGCATGGCATCATGCAGCCATACTTATTTCTGGAGGACCATAAAGTTCTACATCTGGATCTGCAGAAAGTGTGTCACTATGGAAGCAGGCCTTTGAGGAGGTAAATGGTCAAGTTTTGTTCAGTTTAAGACAAGTTTCAGTCCTCTTCTGCTGCCTATGGATCAAGATGTATAACTCTCAACTCAGTCTCATGCATCATGTCTGCATGGACACTGCCATGATTTCTTCCACAATAATGGATTATTCATCTGAAATGGTAAGCCAGACACAATTTAGTGTTTACCTTTGGGAGAGTTGCCACAGTTATTCTGTTTCTTCATAACAAACCACCAATGACCAAACACCATTACCAAATAGCAAATTAGGGATGAAAGGGCCTATTTGGCTTATACTTCAGACTATAGTCCACCAAGTCAGGAAGTCAGAACAGGAACTTAAGCAGGGTTGAAGCTAGAGACAGGAGCTAATGCAGAGGCCATTGAGGGGGTGTTGCTTACTGTATTGATTCCCATATTTTACTCAGCCTGCTTTCTTATACAACCAAAGGCATCAATATAGAGATGGCATCCCCCATCATGGACTGGGGTCTTTGCCATTTATCACTAATTAAGAAAATGCCTTATAGCTGTATTTTATGGTGGCCTTTCCTCTACTGAGCTTCCTTCCCCTTTGATGAAAATAATTTTTATTAAATTGTCACACAAAACTCAGCCACAACTGTGATTATTCAGCCAATTCCTAAGCACATCTATCCAATAGATTCTGTGCCTAGGAAAATGAACTAGTTGTTTGTGGGGTGGGGATGTTATACCTTTTTGGCTCTAAAATAGATGCAGGATGTTATTTGCCAACCTGTTCTTGTCCTGGCTCACTCTGGTCCATGTGTGTCCTCATGCTTCCTCTCTCACTGTGACCTCATGGCAAATGGTCATGGTCTCTCTACATGGCCTTTCTACATTCTTCCTTGTAGTCTGTCATTTCTTCTCTTTACCTAGGATCCCCAGCTCAAATCTGGATTTCAGCTTTCCTATCTCCTCTGCCCTGTCATAAGCTGAGTCTCTTCTTTTATTGACAAATCAGAGATGATGGAGAACAATTTTTACATAACATTTATATTGGAGATGTTTGACCATGTCATTTTCTGTACTGTAGACAGATGCTTGGGCTAAAAATCAGTATCCAAGTATACAGTACACAAGACTAACCCTCAAGAAAATAAGCATGGGAAACCATTGGATCCATAGTACATTGTACATTAGCCAAAACCCCATGGACCAACTGACTTCCGCAAGCCCCCTCACTTTAACTATTGAGCCACACTGCTTTAGTAGGTATTTGGAAATAAGTCATAATTCAAAACCAACATACAGTAAACTCTCCATAGGACAACAAATCAATCTATGCTTACAGCAACCTGTTTATATTCTTCCCAGCAAAGATAAAGTTTCCAATTAATGTATTTCGTCTTTTTTTATTCTTGTGATAAAATACTATGGACAAGCAAATTTATAGAGGAAAGAATATAATTTCGCTTATAGTTTCAGAGAGTTAGAATCCCTTATGGTTAGCCAAGGGCATAGTACTAACTGCAGGAAATTGAGGGGTCACATCTCGAACAAGAAGAATGAAACAGAACAAACATGAAGTGGTCTGAGTCTTTTTTCTCTCAAAAGGCCATCTCTAGTGACAAACTTCATCCAACATGCCCACATATCCTTATCTTTCCAAACGAGTGCCATAACTGGTAATCCAATATTCAAATGCCTGAGATTATGGAGAATATTTATCACTCAAACCATCACAATATGTGAGAATAAAAATTGCATTACAAAACTTGCCTCTTAGGAGAACAGAATAGACTGCATGAGCTGCCCATTGCTGACAAGCAGAGTTACTCCTCAAGATGTTAAAAAAATGAAGATAGAAAAGGGGTAAACTTTATCTAAACTTTCTCCTCTTTTATCATCCATCTCATTCTATATGTGGCAAATAGGATCCATGAATCCTCCAAAGCTGCCACTTTTCTGCTTCCACAATCACTGGTCATAACTAGTCCTTAATTCAATTATAGAAGTCCATTATTTTCCTTCCAGAAGCTTTATCCTTGATATCCTCTGAGGGATGTTAAGAAATTGTTGCCCCAGGGAATCACTTGTAACACTGTGCTCCAAGCAGAACTGTATTATAAAAAAGAAGGGAAATTATCACAATTAACCTATGGACAACTGTTCTTTTATCTCTTGTAACGTCTTTAAGACGTTAGCAAATTCCAACCAGACACTATCACTCTGGAAATCACTGATTAAGCTCTCATCTTCATTAAAGGAAACCAATCTTCCTTATCCACCTCTAGTTTCCCCAGTTGAATGTCCTTCTTCTGTCTCAGATCCATAAAAATCCCTTTATCTCAGTATCACTTCTCAGTCCTGCATACCCTATGCTGGGAAATCTAAGGGGGGGTCATTTTAAAAGTCTTCATTCCACCCCAGTTATTCCAGGGATGTTTCTTTACAAGAAATAGTAGAGGTATTCGAAGCATCCTATATCTATGGGTCATTCCTTCTGACAAAACGGAAATTTTTCAAAAAACAAAACAAACAAATGAAAAACAATAACAACAACAACAACAACAACAACAAAAAACAACAAAGTATTTATCACTGAACATCCAGATTAATATGTCCAGGCTACATATGACTTTGCTTAGAAGGATGTCATGTTAATCTTAGATAAAGCTTCAACCTTAGTGGGGAAAAGGGGTAATGAAGTTCACAATAAATGTATACAAAGTTTCCCATGTCACACAACTAGGATGGGTATATAACACCTACAAACAAGTTCTTTTGGGTATTATTTCCATCCTTGACAACTGGAACACTAAACATATTATTCACCATATTCATGAGGGTATAAAGAAGAAAATTGAAGACTCTTTATTCCTAAATAGCTGTGTTTTGATAAGGAAAAAATAAACTTTATATCACCAACTTCATTCTGAGAGACAGGGAGGGAATTAGGAAACTCTAATGTGACTCCAGAGTCAGTAAAGAAAGAATTCCTCTTTAAGAAAAATATTTTGACTCAATTATACCCAGATATCTATAGGAAATTGCAAAATCTAAAGGATGATCCAGGCAATAGTTTGGAGAGTTACTGTATTATGACTGGGAAATGGAAGAAGTGATGGGTGCTCTCCTTGGCATTTTGAGTTCATAACTGAGATGGAACACTGAGCTTGAAGAAAAACAAAACAAAAGGTCTCTGGCCTTGTAACTCTCTTCGAATTTACTGGGGTCTAGAAGCTGATGGCTTCTGGAAACTTAACATTCTCTTCCTTATTCTGTGGTTGAAAATGGTTTGCTGCTTTTTAACTTTCTGTGGTTAAATAAGTGCTGGAGAAACTTAACTCTTTGTGCTTTAATAAGAGCTGGAAAAACTTAACTTTGTGCGTAAATAAATGCTCAGGGTGCTGGCCAGTGGTGGTGTGTACCTTTAATCCTAGCACTTGGGAGGCATAGGCAGGTGGATTTCTGAGTTCAAGGCCAGCCTGGTCTACAGAGTGAGTTCCAGGACAGCCAAGGCTACAAAAAGGAACCCTGTCTTGAAAAAACAAAAATACATACATACATACATACATACATACATACATACATACATACATACTCAGGGAACTTAAAGCTTTGTGCTTAAATAAATACAAGCAAAACAAAACATAACAACTGACTCTTAGTTTTCTCTGCTTTAATAAGTACCTAGGACTTAACTATTTAATTTTCTATTTTTCTCTTCTTTTCAATTCTTTTTCAAGAGGATGTCCCTATGTTCCTCATCCCCACCAGAAGAGACCTCCCAACTCCGTGGGGCCTCAAGTCTCTTGAGAGTTAGGTGCATCTTCTCTCACTGAGGCCAGATAAAGCAGTCCTCTGAGAAATCTTAGGGGTCTGGGATAGTTGAGACTGCTGGTCTTCTTATTGGGTTGCTCTCTTCCTCAGCTTCTTCAACCTTTCCCATAATTCAACCAAAGGGATCCTGGGCTTCTGTCCATTTGTTGGGTGTAAGTATCTTCATCTGATTCTTTCAGCTGTTTGTTGGGCCTGACAGAGGGCAGCCATGCTAGGCTCCTATTTCTAAGTATGCCATAACACCAGTAATAATGTTCAGCATTAGAACCTCCACTTGAGATGGATCCCAAGTTGGAGAGGTCACTGAACCTCCTTCTCCTCAGTCTCCTCTCTATTTTTGTCCCTGAAGTTCCTTTAGACAGGAATAACTTTGAGTTAGAGTTTTTGATTGTGCGATGGCAACCCCATCCCACCACTTGAAATCCTGTCTTTCTAGTGAAGATGGACCCTACACATTCCCTCTCTCCACAATAGGGTATTTCATCTTAGATTCCTCATTTTGAGTCCTGAGAATCTTTTACCTCTCAGGTCTCTGGTACATACTTGAGCGTCCCCCTTCCTCCTACCTTTCAAGGTTGCTTGTTTCCATTCTTTCTGCTAGCTCTCAGGTCTTCAGCCTTGTTCCCCCCTCCTCCAAAAAATATGTGATTGTGTTCTCCACTTTGCCTTGCTGTCCCCTCTCCTACCCAGGTCCTTCTTTCCCTCTGCCACCAGGGACTGCTTTCTTCTCTCTATGAAGTGAGACTGAGGCATCCTAACTTGCATCTTTCTGCTTGTTAACCTTCTTGATTCCTGTGGGCTGTGTGCTGGGTATTCTGTACATGTTGGCTAATATCCATTTATTAGTGAGTTCATACCATTCATGTACTTTGGGGTCTGTGTTACCTTACTCAGTATGATATTTTCTAGTTCCATCTATTTATGTGCAAAACTCATGATGTTCTTTATAGCTGAAGAGTATTCCATTGTGTAAATAAACAACACTTTCTGTATCAATTCTTCTATTGTGGAGCATTTGGGTTGTTTTCAGCTTCTGGCTATCACAAATATGGCCACTATGAACATAGTTGAACATCTGCCCCTTTTTCATGGTGTGCCATTGTTGGAGTATATTCCCCAAAGTGGTATAGATGATCCTTCAGATAGATCTATTTCCAATTTTATGAGGAACCTCCAGATTGATTTTCACAGTGGTTGTACCAGCTTGCAATCTCACCAGCAATGGAGGAGTGTTTCCTTTTCTCTACAACCTCATGAACATGTGCTTTCATGTGAGTTTTTGATCTTAGCCATTATGATTGGTGTAAGGTGGAATCTCAGGGTCATTTTAATTTGCATTTCACTGATCACTAAGGATTTGGACAGTTGCTTTAAATGCTTCTCTGCCCTTCAAGATTCCTCTGTTGTAAATTCTGTTGAGTCTCATATTCATTATTTAATTGGAATGTTTGGTTTTTTGGTGGTTAGCTTTTTGAGTTCTTTATATGCTTTGGATATTGGCCCCCTATAAGAAGTGTGGTTAGTGAAGGTTTTTTCCAATCAGTAGGTTGCCGGTTTGCCCTACTTTAGCATCTTTAGTGTTCCAGACACCTTTAAGTTTCATGAGGTCCCATTTATCAATTCTTGATCTTAGAGAATGAGTCATTGGAGTTCTGTTTAGGAAAATTTTCCCTGTGCCAATGAGTTTGAGGCTCTGTCCCACTTTCTCTTCTCTTATATTCAGTATATCTGGTTTTATGTTGAAGTCCTTGATCCACTTGGACTTGAACGTTGTGCAAGGTGACAAATATGTATGTACTCTCATTTTTTCAACATACAGACTGCCAGTTAGAACAGCACTGAAGATGTTTTCTTTATTCTATTGTATATTTTTGGCATTTTTGTCAGTGATCAAGTGTCCATATATGTATGGTTTTATTTCTGGGACTTCACTTCTATTCCATTGATCAACTTGTCTGCCTCTATATCAATACCATGCTGCTTTTATCACTATAGCTCTATAGTATAGCTTAAGGTCAGGGATGATTATTCCCTAAGAAATTCTTTTGTTACAATTTGTTTTTACTATTCTGGGCATTTTGATTTTCCTGGTGAAATTGAGGATTGCTCTTTCCATGTTTTGAATAATTGTGTTGTGATTTTGATGGGGATTGCATTGAATCTGCAGACTGCTTTTGGTAGGATGGTCATTTTTGCTATGTTAAATTTACCAATCCATGAGCATGGGATATCTCTTTATTTTCTGAGGTCTTCTTTGATTTCTTTCTTGAGAGACTTGAAGATCTTCTCATACAGAGTTTTTCTCTTATTGGTTAGAGTTACATCAAGATATTTTATATTATTTTATATTATTTGTGACTATTGTGAAGGGTGTTGTTTCTCTAATTTCTTTCTCAGAATGGATAACATTTATATAAAGAAAGGCTACTGATTTATTTGAGTTAATTTTATACGTGGCCACTTTGCTGAAGTTGTTTATTAGCTGTCAAAGTTCTCTGGTAGAATTGTTGGTGCTGCTTATTTATACTATCATATCATCTCCAAATAGTGATACCGTGAATTCTTCTTTTCCAATTGGTAACCCCTTCATATCCTTTTGTTGTCTTATTGCTCTAGCTAAAACTTTGAACACTGTATTGAATAGAAATGGGGAGAGTAAGCATCCTTGTCTTCTCCCTGATTTTAGTGGGATTGCTTCAATAATTTCTCCATTTAATTTGATATTGACTGTTTTTTGCTTTTATTATATTTAGGCATAGGCCTTGACTTGCTTATTTCTTCAATACTTTTTCTTTTCTTTTTTTTTTTTTTTTTTTTTTTTTTTTTTTTTTTTTTTTTTTTTTTTTTTTTTTTTTTTTTTTTTTTTTTTTTTTTTTTTTTTTTTTTTTTTTTTTTTTTTTTTTTTTTTGAGACAGGATTTCTCTGTATAGCCCTGGCTGTCCTTCAATACACTCTGTAGACCACTGTAGACCAGGCTGGCCTCGAACTCGGAAATACGCCTGCCTTTGCCTCCAAAGTACTGGGATTAAAAGCGTACAACACCACTGCCTGGCTTCTTCAATACTTTTACCATGAATGGGGTGTTGTAATTTGTCAAAAGCTTTTTAATATATAATGAGATGATCTTATGATTTTTTCCTGAGTTTCTTTATAGAGTCAATGGTATTAATAGATTTTCATATACTGAACCAACCTTGCATACTTGAGATGAGATCTACTTGCTCATGTGAATGATGGTATTGATGTATTTTTGGATTTGTTTTGAGGAAATTTCATTGAGTAATTTCATTCTTATTCAGAAGGAAAATTGGTCTGAAGTTCTCTTCTTTGTTTGGATCATTGTGTGGTTTAGTTATCAGAGTAATTGTGCCTTCATAGAGTGAATTAAGTAGTGGTCTTTCTGGTTTCTATTTTATGAAATAGTTTTAAGAGTGCTGGTATTAGCTCTTCCTTGACGGTCTGACAGAAATCTGCTCTAAAGACATCGGGCCTGGAGCATTTTTTTGGTTGGGAGGTTTTTAATGAATTCTTCTATTTTCTAATGGGATATGGGCTTATTTATATTGTTTAACCACTCTTTATTTTACTATGGTATATGATATCTAGAAAATCATTCATCTAGATTTTCCAGTTTTGCTGATTATAGGCTTTTAAAAAAATATCTGATGAGTTTTTTAATTTTTTAAAATTTTTATACTTATGTTTCCCTTTTCATTTCTGATCTTGTTAATTTTTATTAGATATTTTCTTTTTTCCAATTTTTTATTAGATATTTTCTTAATTTACATTTCAAATGCTATTCTGAAAGTCCCCTCCCACTTTCCCCCTCCCTGCTCCCCTGCCCACCCACTCCCACTTCTTGGCCCTGGCGTTCCCCTGTATTGGGGCATATAAAGATTACAGTACCAAGGGGCCTCTCTTCCCAATGATGGCCAAATAGGCTATCTTCTGCTACATATGGAGGTAGAGACACGAGTTCTGGGGGTTCTGGTTAGTTCATATTGTTGATCCTCTTCTAGGGTTGCAGACCCCTTCAGCTCTTGGGGTTCTATCTCTAGCTTCTCCACTCTGGGCCCTGTGTTCCATCTTATAGATGATTATGAGCATCCACTTCTGTATGAGACAGCTATATCAGGGTCCCTTAAGTAGGCACTTGCTGTCCTATGCCATAGTGTCTGAGTTTAATGACTGATTATGGACTGGATCCCCCCTGGTGGGGTAGGTCTTTGTATGGTCCATCCTTTCATCTTAGCTCTAAACTTTGTCTCTGTAACTCCTTTCATGGGTATTTTGTTTCCTATTCACAGGAGGAATGAAGTATCCATGCGCTGGTCTTCCTTCTTGATTTTCTTGTGTTTTGCAAATTGTATCTTGAGTATTCTAAGTTTCTGGGCTAATATCCATTTATCAGTGAGTGCATATCTAATGACTTCTTTTGTGATTGGGTTACCTCACTAAGGAATATATCCTCCAGATACATCCATTTGCCGAAGAATTTCATAAATTCATTTTTTAAAAAACAGCAGAATAGTAGTCCATTGTGTAAATTTACCACATTTTCTGTATCCATTGCTCTACTGAGGGACATCTGGGTTCTTTCCAGCTTCTGGCTATTATAAATAAGGCTGCCATGAAAATAGTGGAACATGTGTCCTTTTTTACCAGTTGGAACATCTTCTGGGTATATTCCCAGGAGAGGTATTGCTGGATCCTCTGGTAACACTATGTCCAATTTTCTGAGATAACGCCAGACTGACTTCCAGAGTGGTTGTACAAGCTTACAATCCCACAAGCAATGGAGGAGTGTCCCTCTTTTCCCACATCCTCGCCAGCATCTGCTGTTCCCTGAATTTTTTATCTTAGCCATTCTGACTGGTATGAGGTGGAATCTCAGGGTAGTTTTGATTTGCATTTCCCTGATGATTAAGGATGTTGAACATTTTTTCAGATGTTTCTCAGCCATTCGGAATTCCTCAGTTGAGAATTCTTTGTTTAGCTCTGTACACCATTTTTTAATGAGGTTATTCATTTTTCTTGAGTCCAGCTTCTTTAGCTCTTTGTAGATGTTGGATATTAATCCCCTATCAGATTTAGGATTGGTAAAACTCCTTTCCCAGTCTGTTGGTGTCCTTTTTGTCTTGCTGACTGTGTCTTTTGTCTTACAGAAGCTTTGCAATTTCATAAGGTCCCATTTGTCAACTCTTAATTTGACCGCACAGGCCATTGCTGTTCTGTTTAGGAATCTTTCCCCTGTGCCCATATCTTCGAGGGTTTTCCCAACTTTCTCCTCTATAAAGTTCAGTGTCTCTGGTTTGATATGGAGGTCTTTGATCCACTTAGACTTAAGCTTTGTACAAGGGGATAAGAATGGGTCAATTCACATTCTTCTACATGACAACTGCCAGTTGTGCCAGCACCATTTGTTGAAAATGCAGTCCTTTTTCTACTGGATGGTTTTAGCTCTCTTGTCAAAGATCAAGTGACCATAGGTGTGTGGGTTCATTTCTGGGTCTTCAATTCTATTCCATTGATCTATCTTTCTGTTGCTGTACCAGTACCATGCAGTTTTTGTCACAATTACTCTGTAGTACAGCTTAATGTCAGGCATGGTGATTCCCCCAGAGGGTCTTTCGTTGTTGAGAATAGTTTTTGCTATACTAGGTATTTTATTATTGCAGATGAATTTGCCAACTTCCCTTTCTATCTCAGTGAAGAATTGAGTTGGGATTTTGATGGGGATTGCATTGAATCTGTAGATTGCTTTCGGCAGGATAGACATTTTGACTATATTAATCCTGCCAATCCATGAGCATGGGAGATCTTTCCATCTTCTGAGATCTTTTTCAATTTCATTCTTCAGAGGCTTGAAGTTCTTGTCATACAGGTCTTTTACTTCCTTAGTTAGAGTCACACCAAGGTATTTTATAGTATTTGTGACTATTGTGAAGGGTGTTGTTTCCTTAATTTATTTCTTAACCCTCTTATCCTTTGTGTAGAGAAAGGCCATTGATTTGTTTGAGTTAAATTTATAACCAGCTACTGCACTGAAGCTGTTTATCAGTTTTAGGGGTACTTTGGTGGAATTTTTTGGGTCCCGAATACATACTATCATATCATCTGCAAACAGTGATATTTTAGTTTCTTCCTTTCCAATTTGAATCCCCTTGATCTCATTTTGTTGTCTAATTGCTCTGGCTAGGACTTCAAGTACTATATTGAATAGGTAGGGAGAAAGAGGCCAGCCTTGTCTAGTCCCTGATTTTAATGGGATTGCTTCCAGCTTCTCTCAATTCAGTTTGATGTTGGCAACTGGTATGCTGTAGATTGCTTTTATTATGTTTAGGTATGGGCCTTGGATTCCTGATATTTCCAAGATTTTTATCATGAAAGGGTGTTGGATTTTGTCAAATGTTTTCTCAGCATCTAAGGAGATAGATGATCATGTCGTTTTTGTCCTTGAGTTTGTTTATATAGAGGATTAAGTTGATGGGTTTCCATATACTAAACAATCCCTGCACCCTGGGATGAAGCCTACTTGGTCATGATGGATGATAGTTTTGATGTGTTCTTGGATGCGGTTTGCAAGGATTTTATTGAGTATTTTTGCAGTGATATTCATGAGGGAAATTGGTCTGAAGTTCTCTTTCTTTGTTGGATCTTTGTGTGGTTTAGGTATCAGAGTAATTGTGGCTTCATAGAATGAATTGGGTAGAGTACCTTCTGTCTCTGTTCCGTGGAATAGTTTGAGGAGAGGTGGAATTAGGTCTTCTTTGAAGGTCTGATAGAACTCTGCACTAAACCCATCTTGTCCTGTTTTTCTGTTTGTTTGTTTGTTTGGGGGTGGGAGACTATTGATGACTGCTTCTATTTCTTTAGGGCAAATGGGCCTGTTTAGATCATTAATCTGATCCTGGCTTAATTTTGGTACCTAGTATCTTTCTAGGAAATTGTTCATTTCCTCCAGGTTTTCTAGCTTTGTTGAGTATAGCCTTTTGTAGTAGGATCAGATGATGTTTTGGATTTCCTCAGGTTCTATTGTTATGTCTCCTTTTTCATTTCTGATTTTGTTAATTAAGATACTGTCCCTGTGCCTTCTAGTGAGTCTGGCTAAGGGTTTATCTATCTTGTTGATTTTCTCAAAGAACCAGCTCCTTGTTTGGTTAATTCTTTGAATAGTTTTGTTTGTTTGTTTGTTTGTTTTGTTTTGTTTTGTTTCTACTTAGTTGATTTCTGCCCTGAGTTTGATTATTTCCTGCCTTCTACTCCTCTTGGGAAAATTTGCTTCCTTTCTTTCTAGAGCTTCTAGGTGTGCTGTCAAGTTACTAGTGTATGCTCTCTCTAGTTTCTTTTTCAAGGCATTCAGGTCAATGAGTTTTCCTCTTAGGACTCCCTTCATTGTGTCCCATAAGTTTGGGTACATTGTGGCTTCATTTTCATTAAACTCTAGAAAGTCTTTAATTTCTTTCTTTATTTCATCCTTGACTAAGGAATCATTGAGTAGAGTGTTGTTCAGGTTCCATGAGAATGTTCGCTTTCTATTATTTATGTTGTTATTGAAGATCAGCCTTAGTCCATGGTGGGCAGATAGGATGCATGGGATAATTTCAATATTTTTGTATCTGTGGAAGCCTGTTTTGTGACCAATTATATGGTCAATTTTGGAAGAGGTACCATGTGGCGCTGAGAAGAAAGTATATCCTTTTGTTTTAGGATAAAATGTTCTGTAGATATCTGTTAAATCCATTTGTTTCATGACTTCTGTTAGTGTCCATGTGTCTCTGTTTAGTTTCTGTTTCCAACATCTGTCCATTGGTGACAGTGGGGTGTTGAAGTCTCCCACTATTATTGTGTGAGGTTTAATGTGTGCTTTGAGCTTTACTACAGTTTCTTTGATGAATGCGGCTGCCCTTGTATTTGGTGCATAAATATTCAGAATTGAAAGTTCATCTTGGTTGATTTTTACATTGATGAGTATGAAGTACCCCTCCTTGTCTTTTTTTATAACTTTGGGTTGAAAGTCAATTTTATCCGATATTAGAATGGCTACTCCAACTTTTTTCTTTGGACCATTTGCTTGGAAGACTGTTTTCCAACCTTTAACCCTAAGGTAGTATCTGTCTTTTTCCCTAAGGTGTGTTTCCTGTAAGCAGCAAAATATTGGGTCCTGTTTGTGTAGCCTGTCTATTAGTCTATGTCTTTTTATTGTGGAATTGAGTCCATTGAAAAATAATTGTTGCTTCCTCTTATTTTTGTTGTTAAGGTTGGGATTCTGTTCCTGTGGCTGTCTTCTTTTAGGATTGTTGAAATATTACTTTTTAGTTTTTTCTAGGGTGTAGTTTCCATCCTTGTTTTGGTGGTTTCCCTTTATTATCCTTTGAAGGGATGGATTCATGGAAAGATATTGTGTGAATTTGGTTTATCATGGAATACTTTGATTTCTCCATCTATGTTAATTGAGAGTTTTGCTGGATATAGTAACCTGGGTTGGCATTTGTGCTCTTTTAGGGTCTGCATAACATCTGTCCAGGATCTTCTGGCTTTCGTAGTCTCAGGTGAGAAGTCTGGTATAATTCTGATAGGCCTGCCTTTATATGTTACTTGACCTTTTTCCCTTACTGCTTTTAATATTCTATCTTTATTTAGTTCATTTGTTGTTTTGATAATTATGTGTCGGGAGGAATTTCTTTTCTGGTCCAGTGTATTTGGTGTTCTGTAGGCTTCTTGTATGTTCATGGGCATCTCTTTCTTTAGGTTTGCGAAGTTTTCTTCTGTTATTTTGTTGAAAATATTTGCTGCCTCTTTTAGTTAAAAATCTTCTTTTTCATCTACTCCTATTACCCATAGGTTTGGTCTTCTCATTGTGTCCTGGATTTCCTGGGTCATTTGAGTTACCATCTTTATGCATTTTTCATTTTCTTTGAATGTTGTGCCCATGTTCTCTATGGAATCTTCTGCACCTGAGATTCTCTCTTCCATCTCTTGTATTCTGTTGCTGATGCTCACATCTATCGTTCCTGATTTCTTTCCTAGTGTTTCTATCTCCAAAGTTGTCTCACTTTGGGTTTTCTTTATTATTTCTATTTCCCTTTTTATCTCCTGGATGGTTTTGCTCAATTCCAATACCTGTTTGGTTGTGTTTTCCTGTAGTTCTTTAAAGGATTTTAGTGTTTCCTCTTTAAGGACTTTTACCTCTTTAGCATTGTTCTCTTGCATTTCTTTAAGTGAGTTATTCATGTCCTTCTTCATGTCCTTCTTCATGTCCTCTACCAGCACCATGATATATGATTTTAAATCCAAGTCTTGCTTTTCGGGTCTGTTGGGGTATCCAGGACTGGCTGAAGTGGGAGTGCTGGGTTCTGAAGATGGTGAGTGGTCTTGGTTTCTCTTACTAAGATTCTTACTTCTGCCTTTGGCCATCTTGTAATCTCTGGAGTTGGTTGTTATAGTGGTCTCTGGTTGGATCTTGTTCCTCCTGTGATTCTGTTGGCCTCTGTTGGCAGACCTGGGTGCCCAGCTCTCTCCTGAATCTCAGTGGTCAGAGTAGTCTCAGCAGGTGAGCTCTCCTTTTGCAGGGAAAATGCACTGAGTTTTGGTGTTCAGACCTGCCTCTTAGGTAAAGTTGAAGACCCTATATAGGGCCTGTCTTAGAAGATGTGTTGCCTCTGTGGTCTGCACACTCACCTGCACAGACTTGTCTCTGTGGGAGCCTTTGTAATCTGTGAGCTGACCTGAAAAGACTGGTCTCTGAGCCACCTGGGACCTAATATGGTTCTCTCACAAGTTCCAGCAGGGAAAGCCCTCCCAGGCTGAGAACTTTTCTCAGGCAGGGAGGGAGCCTAGATGTCTAGAGCCCAAAGCTGGTTGTGTTCCAAAAGGTGCACTGTTCAGCTGTTTGCTCACTCACCCTTTGCAGTCCCTGAGCTTACCTGCGCAGACTAGGTCTTAGCAACCTGGAACCCAAGATGGCTCTCTCACACATTTGGGCAGGGAAACCCCTCCCAGGCTGAGAACTGTCCACCAACAGGGAGGGTGCTGGGATATCTGAAGTGCAGAGCTGGGTATGTCTCGAAAGGAGTCCTGCTCAGCCATTTGCTCACTCACCCTTTGCAGTCTGTGAGCTGACCTGCTCAGACTGGGTCTGCAGGACCCTTTGTGGTCTGTGCGCTGACCTGTGTAGACTGGTCTCTGTGCCACCTAGGACCCAATATGGCTCTCTCACAAGTTCTATCAGAGAAGACCCTCCCAGGGGGAGAACTGTCCTCAGGTGGGGATGGTGTCTAGAGCCCAGATCTGGTTGTGTCCCAAAAGATGCCCTGTTCAGCCCTTTGCTCACTCACCAAGATCGGCCAGAGAGTCCTGCCAGAAACCTGGTCGGTGTACAGCCCCCTGGCCTTGTGCCCTGCGCTGGAGTGATGTGGACGAGAAGGGGTCCACTGCCCCCCCTGTCTATCTCCTGGCTGCAGACTCAGGTCCCATGCTATTGGACTGGAACAGATGTGTGTTCCCCTCACCAGTGGTCCCTAGATCACTAGGAGAGTCCCGCTGGAAACCTGGGTGGGTGCGCAGCCCCCGGGCCCTGCGCCTGGGGCTGGAGCGGTGTCGGAAAGTATCTTTAGAAGAGATCAGTTATTTTCTTTATTTACATTTCAAATGTTATCCCCTTTCCTAGTTTCTCCTCCAAAAATCCCCTATCCCCTCCTCTTTCTCCCATCCCCCTGCTCCCAAACCCACCCACTCCCATTCCTGGTCCTGGCATTCCCCTATACTGAGGCATAGAGCCTTCACAGAACCAAGGGCCTCTCCTTCAATTGATGACTGACTAGGTCATCCTCTGCTACATATACAGATGGAGCCACAAGTTCCACCTTTGATTGGTGGTATAGTTCCAAGGAGCTCTGGGGGTACTGGTTAGTTCAGATTGGTGTTCCTCCCATGGGGATCTTGACCACCTCAGCTTCCTTGGCATTTTTCCAGCTCCTTTACTGGGGACCATGTGTTTTGTCCAATGGATGACTGTGAGTATCCACCTCTGCATTTGCCAGGTACCAGCAGAGCCTCACAGGGCAAAGCCACATCAGGCTCCCATCAGCAGGCTCCCATCGGCATCTGCCCAGTGACTGGTTTTGATGGTTATCTATAGAGTAGGGCAGTCTCTGAGACGGATGATCCCCCAAACTCTGCTCCAAACTCTGCCCCCTCAACTCACTCAATGGGTATCCCACTCTCCATTCTAAGCAGGAACAAAGCATCCACACCCTGGTCTTCCTTCTTGAGCTTCATGTGTTTTGCAAATTGAACCTTGGGTATTCTAAGTTTCTTGGCTAATATCCAATCATCAGTGAGTGCATATCATGCATGTTCTTTTGTTATTGTGTTATTTCACTCAGGATGAAATCCTTCAGATCCATCCATTTGCCTAAGAATTTCATAAATTCATTGTTTTTAATAGCTGAGTAACTGGACTCCATAAAATCAAATAACCCTATTAAAAAATGGGGTGCAGAGGTAAACAATGAATTCTCAAGTGAGGAATACAGAATACCTGAGAAGCACCTGAAAAAAAAAAAAATGTCAACATCCTTAATCATCAGGGAGATGCAAATCAAGACAACCCTGAGATTCCACCTCACACCAGTAAGAATGGCTAGGATCAAAAATTCAGGTGACAGCAAATGCTGGCGAGGATGTGGAGAAAGAGGTACACTCCTCCATTGCTCTTGGGATTGCAAGCTGGTACAACCACTCTGGAAATCAGTTTGGCAGTTCCTCAGAAAATTGGACATAGTACTACCAGAACATCCAGCAATAACACTCCTGGGCATAAACCCAGAAGATTTTCCAATTTGTATTAAGGACACATGCTCTACTATGTTCATAGCAGCCTTATTTATAATAAACAGAATCTGGAAAGAACCCAGATGTCCCTCAACAGAAGAATGGATACAGAAAATGTGATTTTGTTAATTTTGATACTGTCTCTGGGTCCTTTGATTAGTTTGTCTATGAGTTTACCTACAATGTTGATTTTCTCAACAAACCAGCCTTTGATTTTAGTGATTATTTATTTATTTATTTAGTTAGTTAGTTAGTTAGTTTGTTTGTTTTCTTTGATTCTATTTGGTGGATTTCCTTCCTGAGGTTGACAATTTCCTGACTTGTATTCCTCTCAGTTTGTTTGCTTCTTTTTGTTCTAGGGCTTTCAGGTGTACTGTTAAGTTGGTAGTGTAAGGTCTCTCCAATTTTTCTGTGAAGGCACTTAGTATTATGAAATTTCCTAATTAGCTCTGCATTCCTTGAGTCCCATATGTTTGGGTATGTTGTACCTCTGGTTTTGTCGAGTTTTAAAAACTCTTCAATTTCATTATATCTTCTCTGACCAAATTAGCATGGAGTAGAGTGTTATTCATTTTCTGGGGGTATATGAGGTTTTCTTTCGTTCCCCTCCCCTCTCTCTCTCTCTCTCTCTCTCTCTCTCTCTCTCTCTCTCTCTCTCTCTCTCTCTTTCTTTTTGTTATTATTAAAGTCTAGCATTATTCTATGGTAATCTGACAGGATGTGTGAGATATTTATTTCTTCTTGTATCTGTGGAGGCTTGCTTTGTGACTGACTTTGTGGTCAATTTTGGAAAAGGCACCAAAAAAGGCATATTCATTTGTTTCTAATGTTAGAATGTTCTGTATATATCTGTTAAATCCATCTGGGTCATAATCTCTATTAGTTTCAAGGTGTCTCTGTTTAGTTTCTATTTCAATGACCTGTCCATCTGTGGGAACAAGGTGCTTAAGTCTCCCACCATTATTGTATGGGGTTCATTGTGTGTTTGGAACTTTAATAAAGTTTCTTTTATGACTATGGGTTTCCTTGCATTTGGAGTATAGATGTTCAGAATTGTGACTTTCTGTTGGTGGCTTTTTCCTTTGATATATATGAAGTGTCTTTCAGTATCACACTTATGCTTGAAAGTCACTATTATTGTATATTAGGATGGCAACTCCCTCTTGTTTCTTGGGACCTTTTACTTAGAAGACTTTTGTCCAACCTTTAAATGTGAGATAGTGTCTGTCTTTGTCACTTTGTTTTATGCAGCAAAATTCTGAATTCTGTTTAAATATTCAGGCTGTTAGCTTACAACCTTTTTTTTTTTTTGAGAATTGAGTCCTTTGATATTGAGGGATACTAAAAACAGATATTTTCAGTTCCTGTTATGTTTGTTGTTGTAAGTGTATTGTGTCATGTGATTTTCTCCCTTTTGGCATTATTGTCAGATGATTAATATCTTGTTTTTTCTTTGGTATAGGTACTCTCTCTGTGTTGGAGTTTTCCTTTTAGAATCTTCTGTATTTGTGGATTAAAAGATAGATACTGTTAAAATTTGATTTTGTCTTGAAATATTTTGCTTTCTCCATTTATGTTTTTGAGAGTTTTTCTAGATATTATAGCCCAGGTTGTCATTTGTGTTCTCTTAAGGACTGTAAGACCTCTGTCAAAGCTCCTCTGGATTTCATAGTATCTTTTGAGAAGTCTGGTGTAATTCTGATAGGTCTGCCTTTCTATGTTACTTAGCCTTTTCCCCTTTCAGTTTTCTATATTCTCTATTTGTTCTGTGCATTTAATGTTTTGATTATCATGTGATAAGACGATTTTATTTTCTGGTCAAATCTATTTGGTTTTCTATAGACTTCTAGTACATTTATGACCATCTCTTTCTTTAAATTGGGGATGTTTTTTATATGATTTCGTTGAACAAGTTTTTGGGTCCTTTGATCTGGGAATATTCACTCTCCTCTATTCCTATTATTCTCACATTTGTTCTTTTCATTGTGTCCTTGATTTATTGGATGTGTTGGGTTAAGAGTTATTTTATGTTTTGAATTTTCTTTGACAGTTGTGTCAATATCTCCTTCTTCTTCTTCTTCTTCTTCTTCTTCTTCTTCTTCTTCTTCTTCTTCTTCTTCTTCCTCTTCTTCCTCTTCTTCTTCTTCTTCATCGTCCATCTTCTTCTTTTTGAGACATGGTTTCTCTGTGTAGCTCTGGATGTCCTGGAACTCACTCTGTAGACCTGGCTGGCCTCAAACTCAAAAATCCACCTGCCTCTGGCTCCCAACTGTTGAGATTAATGGCACACACCAACACTGCCCTGCTGTGTCAATATCTTCTAAGGTATCCTCTATACCTGAGATTCTCTCTTCTATCTCTTTTATTTTGTTGGTGATAGTTATATCTGTTATTCCTGACCTCTTTCCTAGGTTTTCCATTTCAAGGGTTGCCACCATTTAGGTTTTCTTTATTGTTTCTACTTCCACTTTAGGTCTTGTACTACTTTGTTCAATTCCTTCCCCTGTTTTATTATGTTTTCCGTTATTTCTTTAAGGAATTTATTTTGTTTTCTCTTTAAGAACTTCTACCTGTTTATCTATGTTTTCTTGTATTTCTTTTAGTGAGTTATTTATATCCTCTTTAATGTGCCATGGACTGGCCTCAGTCAGCCTCCCTCAATCCATGGTAGAAATCAGGGCCTGCCAGTTACAGGTGGGCAAGGAATTGGCGAAGAAAAGTGGGTAACAAACAGACTCAGACATAGAGTGAGTGCTGTATCTGGATGTCATTTGTCCCAAAATGAGCACCAGTCTTATAAGTGACTTTTACACAAAACAGAGGAATGAGTACAAAAAGCTAACAGGAACCAACTGGGATAAAAATCAATGTTAACAACTGAGTCCAAAAGCAGCCCCACCTAAGGGCATCTTATTCTTAGAAACCAGGGGCAAGGGCTTCATGCCCTTGCCACAGTTCCAATTCTAGTCTATTTTATAGTCCACCTTCCCCCTAGGCCATTGTGTATGGGTGTAACTCAGCTGTCTATAGTTCTAAATATTTCCTCTAGTTCCTTCTTAGACCACAACCTTCCTTCTTCCTAGGTCATTGTAAATTCTTGCATATGGGAGTAACTCAGCTATTATTCTAAGTGATTTTGTGTGTGGACTTTCTACCAATAAGTGATGTAGTCTGCCATATATAACTATAATAAGAATTCTAAACTTACTTTGCTAAGCTTACCCTGAGATTTTTAACTCTATGTAGTAGATAGTAATGCCTGATTTCTTTCACTATCTCTCTTACAATACTAGAGGCAATTCTGAATGTCACTGAATAGGCAACATTCTTACTGAATTCCAAGCCCAGTATCGGCTCAAAGACTACCTAGGGCATTGGTGAAGGCCAGGAAGCAAAGTTCAACTTTGCTTAGGTATTTGGCAAGTCATTGCTTGGAGACACCTATAATAAAACAATACTGAGGGAAAGCACACAGATCTGTTTAACTAAAGCAAGGGGATTATTGGAGCATTCATTATACAGGATGCCACAGTTTCAGGAGGCTAAGTGTCCATGAACTTTTTGCCTAGGGACTTCATCCAGGCTTATGAGCCTATCACAGGGTCACTATTGGAGTGGATGTAGCATTAAAGGACTTTATTATCTTCATAAAATAAGATTTTAGGTCAGCTTCATGATTTCCAGTTGTGTTATTTTTTCTAGTACTTGCTATGTTGGAAGAACTGGGTTCTGGTGATTCCCAAGTATATTGGCTTTTGTTGCTTATGTTCTTGTGCTTGCCTCTTGTCATCTGGCGATCCCTAGTCTGTGTGTCTCTTTCTGGTGCCTGCCTCTTGTATACATGGTTTTCTGTAGGTCTCCTTATAGGCTTGTTGCCCTGGATATAACAGACATCCTTTGGGGCCTCCAGACTATGGAGTCTTCAGAGGGGCAGATAAGCTGATGATTTGTTGCTCTGGCTATACAGGTTTCCTGGGGGCTTTCAGACTGTTGGGCCTTCAGAGGAGCAGTAAACTTGTTGCCCTACATGTAGCTGTTCTCCTGGGAGGCCTTCAGACTGTGGGTTCTGTTGCCTTGTATGCAGCAGAACAGTTGCCTTGCATGCAGTTGACCTACTGGAAGCTTTGAGACTGTGGTGTCTTCAGAGAAACAGACAAGCTGGTGATCTACCCCAGCAGAAGTTTCTTGCTAGAAGGGGATTGGAATTTGGAGAGGGGTGGTTTTGAGAAGTGATGGGTCCTCAGACCACTGAGCTCCTTGGGATTCCCAGAGAGTGTGACTATTAAGGAAGTTCCCTTACCAGTTGCCTTTCATGCAATGAGCCACCTAGGGGGCCTTGAGACTGTATTGTCTTCAGAGGAGCACATAATCTGGTAATATGCCCAGGCAGAATATGCTGGCCAAAAGGGGTCTAAGTTTTTTTCTTATGCTGGTCATTAAATCATTAATCTGTGCCAGCAACAATGCCTGAAATAGATCAGGCACTATTATTGTGGGTACCACATATACTGCTCAGTGAGGGAAAGGGAAGTCCTTTTAGAGTTTTATATAATTCTTAGATTAATAGGGATGTGAGGGCCAGAACTCCTTAACAACATAGTACTTGGGGTTGGCCATATCAAGGTTCCTCCATCCTGGCCATGCTAATTGGTGATCCACATTCCATGAATTCTAAAACCATTTGTCATTCCTCATTTATGGCCCTCAGCAGCAGTTGGAGTATGAATTTTCTAAGGAACTGCCATATTGATTTCCATAGTGGCTGCACATATTTGTATTCCTGTCAGCAATGGGAGTGTTTGTTTTGCTACACATCTATGTCACCATGAGCTGTCACTTGTTTATTTGATAATATCCATTTCTGAGAGGTTTAAGATAGATTCTCAAAGTAGTTTGGATTTGCATTTCCATGATGGCTAAAGATATTGGACATTTATTTAAGTGTTTCTTAGCCATTTGTGTTTACTCTATTTAGAGTTCTCTGTTTAGGTCTGTACAAATTTGTTATTTGGATATTATTTGTTTATTTGTGATCTACTTTCTTGAATTCTTTATATATTATAGATATTAGTCCTCTATTGGATGTTGAGTTGCTAAAATATTTTATTTTGCTGACTGTACTTTGTCTGAAGGAAGGTGTGCTTTACTTTTTATAAGGGGACACTTAGGGATCACTCAGAGGGAGAAAATAAGATAGATTTAGTGGATAGAATGTGAAGGTAAAGAGTAACATTAGGAGTGGATCCAGAGAAGAAGGAGACATAAGCTTGAAAATGGGAATACAATGAAAGACAGCTGGAATTGAAGGGCATTCAAGGGATAGTATGGAAATGTCACGCAGTAGAAACTTCTTGAACTAAAAAAATCAATCCTAATGAGGTGTCCTAATGATGGGGGAAATGGAGTCCCAAACGGGAAACTTTTGTCACTAAGCAAAAGCTTTTTTATAACAAGACTGAGTTTCATTCAATTGGGAGGTTTATCAATAGGGTCCCATGGATAACTACAAGCAATCTAGGTTCATGTCAAGACAATGCATTGCTCTCTGAAAACTCAAAACAAAACTTCATTGCTGAAGACAATACCTACATTACTCATTGAACATTGAAAAGTAGAGCTACTATTTAAATGGGGCCCACTATATTGCTTTATTTTGTTTTTGTTTTTTGCTTTGTTTTGTTTTGGTGTGTGTGTATGTGTGTGTGTGTGTGTGTGTGTGTGTGTGTGTGTGTGTGTGTATGTGTGTGTGTAATGGAGGGAGGGAGAGAGAGACAGAGGGGGAAAGGAGAGGGAAAAGAGGAGGGGAAGAGAGAGAGAGGGAGAACAAAAGAACAAGAGAGAGGGAGAGGGAGAGAGAGAGATAGAGATAGAGATAGAGAGAGAGAGAGAGAGAGAGAGAGAGAGAGAGAGAGAGAGAGAGAGAGAATACTCATTAGGCTACCAAAAGACAAATGTAAACACCAACCATGCCACAAAATCTTTGTAGTAGTAGTCTGACTTCCCTTAATGCCTACTCCATAAGGCAAAATTAATACCTGACATTGCTTTATTTCTGTTTAGTTGTGTAAGGATGGTAGGATGAAAGGCCAGGCACTGAGTATACAAAAATGATCTGACACAGTAGGAAATTGAAATGCATTATGTGTGAAATCACATTGGGAGGAGAAAAACTCAAAATCAGAATCATTTCCATTTTACTATCTGCTGTTCACTGGAATTTGAGGATATGGAAGTGGAGCTGACAAGTGATTGCTGCACAAAGACAATGGCACTTTTATGAGTTCTGCGGTTTTCATAATGACCACACTTCGATGGAAAAAATTCTCAAGCAAATACATCTTGATTTTTTTTTCTTTATTTGGTGTGTGTGTGTGTGTGTGTGTGTGTGTGTGTGTGTGTGTTTGATCTTGAAGAGTGTTACTAGATCTCTATGAGAAGTCATACTCTCCAATTCTTTTACTATATAATGTCTTTTACCTCTATAATTTAGCAGAATTTAATGCCATAAGGTAAGATTTCCCATTTTTTTCTATTGATGAAAGACTCTCTCTCTCTCTCTCTCTCTCTCTCTCTTTCTCTCTCTCTTTCTATATATATATGATATGGGAGAGAAAGTATAGTAGAATAGCTTAAGCACTATTAAAAGAGGCAGACCTGGAGACAGGAAGGTGGAAAGGAACAACTTAACTCTAGCAGCCTGTGATGCTATCTGAGGCCATGGCAAAGACCCAATCCATGCTGTCTCTGAGAAACATGTCTGGATCCATGGATATGGGAGAGCAGGGGTCTATGCCAATGTCCATGGTGCATATTACCACAAAATGCCATGTGGCTGTCCCTGATCTGGAGTGGCCCCAATGACCTTCTTGATATCCAAGGGCTATGCATCACTGGACACATTCCTCACTGGCTGCAGCACTTGTGATAGCAGCACCCTCACCTTACCTAGGCAACACAATATAGTTGGCCCTATGGCAGGGTCATGAATGAGATACCATAAGGCATGAGGGCTGAAGAAATGGCCCTGTATTTTGTCTAGCAGGCAGTGGCATGGATGAGTGAAAGATGGCTTTTCGCTGCAGTCCCTTGTCACATACAACAGGAAGAAGAGTTAGCCCTGAGGTCATGACAGTGGGAGAGCTAGACCTGTCTCTCAGTGGCTACAACATCCAGGAAAGTGAGCCTTGTTCCTTACCTGGGCAGCACAGTAGAGCTGCCTGTGGTGGCAGGAGCACAGGTGATCTCACCTTGAGAGCATGCCAGAGGGAGCACTGGCCCTTATCTTCTGCTTGCTACAGCATTGCGTGAGCTAGCTTGGGAAGTGCTGGAGATCTTGCCCTGGTAGTGAGGATGCTGGAGAGCTGTTAAATTGACCAACTTAGGTGCCACACAGGCACAAATTACTATTGCACTTCTTGCCCTCCAATTCCATCCTATACAAATGAACTCACATCAGTAAATATTTAATGATCAAGGTTTTCCAAAGGGTAGTCTCTAAGATAAAATCAAGTTTCTAGCACAACCTTCTGATATGTGCTTTTAAGATTTTTCAGGTAAGTAGTGGGACTGATAGTGGGGTAGACATTCACTTCACTTTGTTCTATTAGCAGAATTTGATATTTTAGCATAGTTCTGTTGATAGCCATAAGCACCATTTGTAGCCAAGTACTTCCCAATGTCATGGGGAGTACATGCGGTCAAGGACTTCCCTGCAGTTAATTTATAGTCTATGAGAATGAAAAGCCCAGATGCTGTAGTTTTTCTTAGGCATTCTAACCACTCTTTATCCACTGAATCAAGTTGGCTATTTGCTAAGGTAACTTGTCAGTTGATGTGACTGTCTGATGGTTTGAATAAGATTCCTTAGACAGCACCATTCCTTTAGTTATAGAAAGGGAAAATTGGGGTAGAGTGTGTAGCTGCAAAGATGTAGCCAAAGTGAGTGTCTCTGAGTTGCTAGAAAGAATGACAAGTTTACAAGTCCCATATTAGAGAAACTTGAAGGAATTTCTAAGTCTCTTGAGGATTTTGTTAGAAGTTTTCAGCTTGCCACATCCTACAGAAACCGTTATGATTCCATTATTTCCTTGAGGAAACCCCTCAATTGCTAAAGAGCATGAGACTGGATTTGCTCATAACTCAGGCTTCTGCTTTCTCCTTTTAATATTATTCCCAAATATGTAACTCAAGACTAGCCTGGGAAGACAATTTTCTAAGAGTCTTTATTTCTCCTTTTAGAATTTCTTATCTGTACCTTTGTGTACATGGTTTGTTTACCCCTGAGATAAGAGCAATGTTCAAGAGGCTCAGATTTCTTTCCTTTTCATTCCATGGCTTTTGGTGATTTGATTTCTTAGCTTCTAATCTGAGGATACATGCCTTTTGTTTTACAATTTGACCATACAGAGAACTATCTAGCTTAACAGAACTTTTAGTTTGAATTAATATTTATGGCAAATACAGAGAAGTAGCAGAAATCAATTAAGAAAAGTCCCTGGTAAAGCTACTGTACTGGAGTTTCTGTTAGACAAACTGGAAGACAGAATGTCCTGATTTCAGCAAAGATGTGTATACCATTATATGCTTTTGTTATAAATAATTTTATATTATTAGATGAAAAATATTAGCTTCTGTTGGTAATAGTTTACATTTTAGCTGCTGGTAAGGGCATCATATTTGGATTCTCTGGTTGCTTTGCTCTCCTATCTCTTTAGTATTATCTATCTATCTATCTATCTATCTATCTATCTATCTATCTATCCATCTATCTATAGCTATCATCTCATACAGGTATAACTCTGCTTCTTCTACTGAAAATTGTTGAATTTGAAGTGTTTTTCTCTCAAATTTTTTATATACTATTCCTTAAATGCCTCCTTTACTTTATGGTAATCTTTGTTTAGAAATTTATGTCCATCTTATCTTCAAATATTTAAAACCTCATTATTTATTGGATCAAGAATAAAGGTCAGAGAGTTGACTTGTTTTTCCAAAAATTTGAAGTCAACTCTTTCAGCAAACTTTTAGATCAAAAGAAATAAAAATCACCACTTTTAACATGTCTGTGTCTGTTTATGAACTAACTTTTTGTTGACATTTAAATTTTTAACAATTCCAAGAGATTTGGTTTTGCCATCATTCTGTTGAAATACTTTGGTTATATGGTGATTCCATTATTTAAGTAATGTCTCTGTTATTTTTTTTTTTTCAGTAATGTATCTTTCTTGGTCCACTTTAAAATATGTTTATGTATACTTGAAACTCTGAAAGAGAAAGGGATGATCTGGAAACAAGAACATGCCATTTTAAGATTGGTTGCTTTTGGCACCCAGGCCTTTGCCCTATGCAGCCTTTCTTTCTTCAAATGTCACTTCTTTTCCCTGTCTGTGTGTATCTTCATTCCATATACAATTCTTTGTCTGTCCCATGGAATGAACTCAGTAGTAATACTAGACAACCATGCCTTAGGTAACTCTATGTAGCAAGTCTATTATTTCTTATCACACATCCTTTTCTTATTCCTATTTTTGTAATTAATTTTATATGCATATATAATAATGTATTCCTTTTATTGTATGACAATGTTTAATATCCCAAACTATATCCATCCTTGGTTTTCTCTTCTACCATTAAATCTGATTTTTCTTTTTTTTTTTTTTTTTTTTTTTTTTTTTTTTTTTTTTTTTTTTTTTTTTTTTTTTTTTTTTTTTTTTTTTTTTTTTTTTTTTTTTTTTTTTTTTTTTTTTTTTTTTTTTTTTTTTTTTTTTTTTTTTTTTTTTTTTTTTTTTTTTTTTTTTTTTTTTTTTTTTTTTTTTNCTGTCTAGCGTGGTACCAATCATAGTTTAAGACAGTCTCCATTACCTTACCAGGTGCAATGGAAACAAGTCCTCTGGGTACAAAGGCTAAGGGAAGTAGAGAAGGATGGAAGTACCCATTACCTTACCAGGTGCAAAGGAAACAAGTCCTCTGGGTGCAAAGGCTAATGGGAAGTAGAGAAAGATGCAAACACCCATTCCTGTGCAATGGAGCCATCTCCCAGGGGTGCAAGGGCTGTTTGCCTCGAATTCAGGTACCACAGCTACATAGACAAGGGCTAATCAGGCCATGACCTCTCACCGACCCAGTGCAATGGGAATAAACCCTTGGGGTACATCGGCTGAGGGTTGCAATGACCAGTTACTCTTATAACATAGACAGCCAAATTTCAGGGGATGATCCTTGCTCTAAGGCTGCGAGTGCCTGGGTAAATAACGACCTTGTCACGTTTTTTGTTGGGTTCTGAGTTTGCAGACCAACCATAGTGAACACTAATCCGCAACAAAGGGTTGTACCAAACAGGGCTACTCCCACCCACTCTTTAAGGAGGAAAAGGCAGATGAAATCCAGGATGAGAAGTCCCCAAAGTTAATGGGTTTTCAGCTGAGTCCCATTGAGTCACCCAATCTGCAGGGGAAGCCTTCTGGAGAGTTGTTCTGCCTTCAACGACCAATTCCCTCTGAGATAGTCCAACAGAAGACTGCTTCATTTCCCAATTTCACAGGAGTATCAATATCAGCAGGTGTATCTTCCTCAGTCCCTTTTTTCTGTGGCATCTTCTTCTGGGGATGGCACCTTTCGAGTCAGCCATTCAGGTAGCCAAAATAGATTGTCTTCTTTCTGTGGAAAAACACAAATAGCTCCCCTGGATCCTGTCAGGATAGGATCCGGGCCTTTCCATTGTCCAGTTAAGACATCCTTCCTTTTGACCATTTATTTTGGTCTATTAAGTTCTGAGCAGTGACGGTCAGCCGCTGTATGGCCTTGACTGTCCAAATTTTAAAAATTAAGTGTAAAGAGTGCTATAGAAACGGTGACTCTTGGCACTAAGGGCAGAGCTTCTCCGACTCCCCCTTTTTGTTTTATTAAGTAAGATTTAAGAGTGCGATGAGCCCNATTAACAGCTGGAACAGTAAAGGCAAACCTTTGTCTGTCTTGTGGGCATAGGGGGATAGAAAAGAAGCAATCCTTAATATCAATAATTATCGTTCTCCACTGTCTTGGCAGGGCTGAAAGTAAGGGTAGGCCTCGCTGTACTGGACCAAAGAGTCGCATCTGTGCATTGATGGCTCTTAGATCATGGAGAAGCCTCCATTTACCTGACTTCTTTTTGATAACAAAAATGGGTGTATTCCAAGAAGAGGTAGACCTCTCCAAATGACCAAGTTGTACTTGTTCTTCTACCAGTTTAGTGGCAGCTTTTAGTTTTTTAGAGGATAGGTGCTATTGAGGAACCCACACACTCTCCTCTGTGAGCCAAGGTATGGGCATAGATCCCTCAATGGCAGTTAGGGAAAACCCAGACCCTGTCCGCTTATGTTGTTTTCCTGTGGGATAGGGTCTAACCTCCCTTGTTCCCTTTTGCCTAGTCCTTTTCCTTCTATGTATCCCATCCTTTTCATGATATCAATGGCTTGTGGGGAGTGTTCATTAGTAGGTGTTAATCCTAGATCTTGCAAGATATATCATCCCCAGAGATTGACAGGGAGGGGAAACACATAAGGCGTAAATTTCCCCTTTTTTCCCTCTGATGTTTGCCATGCCAGAGCTCGTGAACTGATAGTTGGGCTGGCCTCATATCCTAGCCCTTGTAATGAATGAGCTGATTGTATGATAGGCCACGCCTTAGGCCACCAATTAGAGGAAATGATACTTTTATCAGCTCCTGTGTCTAAAATTCCAATAAAATTTTTTCCTTCAATCGTTAAATGTAAAGTGGGCCTAGTCTTTAAATCTACCACCAAATAAGCTAAATCAGCTCTTGAAGAACTGAGCTCTTGACTGTCTCTGGGTGTCCCTGGATGAACTAACTCCTTATGGCACATAAGAATGTATAGAAGAGATATAAGTTCCCTAATGGCTGAAAAATCTTTTAAAACAATCTTAATAGGAGAATTTTATATAAGAATAATTGCTAGACCAGTTTAAGCATGTAAGACTAACTGGTCACATTGAAGGACACCGAAAAATCATGATAACTACTTCTTATTAGCAAGATTTTAAAGTTAAGTTCCACCTTCTCTCATTTACTCTGTCCCATAAAGTTAAAACACGTATAAAGTAAGGCCTTTGAGCCTTTCTCACCTGGGACCAGTTAAAAGTTAAGAGTATATGCCCCATTTAGTCTTATTGAGGTAGCAATCAGGGCAGTGAAGAACTTACATGTCAGTAGCTGTTGGATGAATTCTTCTTGTCAGTTTCTGTAATATGCTGTGGAGAAAAACCTACACTCTCTCTCTATCTATATAGATTCTTAATATTCTTATGGCAAGTAGTTAATCTAATGCCAATGCACCACAGACTGATCTTTAAAAAACAGTCTGCAAAAATTTAAAAAGACACCTTTTGTGTCCTTGGGGTAGCTCTCTGCCCCTCGTTTTTAAAATTTTAATTTTTATAGCTAAAAATTGTTTATCTTAGAGAACTATTAGAATTCTCTGTCACATGGACAACATTAAATTGTTTCAAATGGCTCACTATTAAAGTCAGCTCCAGCATTCGTATAAATCTGAATGCCAAACACAAAAA
>LR753653.1:150001-163192 GCA_902729485.2 Mus minutoides
AAGAATGATTTCACATTCAATGGTCATGATTAAAAGGAATAGTCAGTATTAATATCCATAAATTATAATTAGTATCAATCAAAAGAGCCTTTTTACACTTCTGTAACGTTTTTCATATTACCAATTAGCTTGTGTCTTATTTAGATAATACCCAACAAAGGTTTGAGTCTTTTAATGACTCTTGGTTGTTTCTTAAAGCTGTTGGAAATAAGAATTTTGAAGTTAATCACCCTTTTTCCTTTTCAGACTTTTTGTATCACGACATTACCTGTATAATTAAAACCCAAATATTGTCTCTGAAAAATTTATTCAAGGTTCAGGGCTTAGCCCTGGATCTTCAATTTTAAAAATTTGTTGCTCGACCGCCTGAGCTGTCCGGGCCTGAAATCAGAAACTTTTGGTTCATTAAAACTCCTAAAATTTATCAGAGTGAAAGCGAAAAAACAATTATTTAATCAATAATAACCCTTTAAAATTAAGCAGTCCAGCCTGGAATGTTCCTTTAAATCTTCTTAATAACCTTTGGGTTCCTCTGAAAGGGAACTTGCAGTTTTAGCTTGCTCGGAGTAGTTTGTCTTTGAGGGGGGTGGGAAAGTGCAGGTCTGTAGAACAAAGAAATTTCACGAAGTTTTCTCGAGCCTGAATGTCAATTGCTCCTGTAATGATCTGAATTAAAACCGACAATTCAAAGACTTTTACCCTTTTTAGTAGACCTAATTGCAGTGAAACTCTTAAGAAGAGTGCTCTAGGAACATTCTTAGCCTCTTATCTCTGGGGCTAAGAAGTTAACAATTTATATTACCACGTCTTTTTTCAGTGAAAGGCCACGTGGGCACACCTGCCTGTCTTTCTTTTAGCCTCTGTGGAGGCTCACACTAAAATTAAGAAATCAGAGACCAATAGACACACTTTTTGTAACCATTTTTCTTTTTTCAACACAAGACAAACACAAAACAAGCCAGTCATTCGGACAAGACACAAAACATAGACAGACAAACGGTACCGTGTACATAAGAGCACAAAACTTCTCAAAGTTTTAGAGATAATTCACCAGGCATCCCTGGAGAATGTTTGAAAAGTTGTAAACCACCATTTAGTTGCTGGGATTTGAACTTATCACCTTCAGAAGAACAGCTGGGTGCCCTTACCCACTGAGCCATCTCACCAGCTCATGCCTGAGTGGAGGAATTTGCCTTGAAGTTCGGAAGAGAACAAAGAAATTCCTGAATGGCTACTGGGGGGCGGGGCTGAAGTAGGAGGCATGCAAGGAGGTGCGGGCATACTGGGGGGCGGGGTTGAAGTAGCTACAGAGATGGAAGGCTGTGGTATTTCCCGCCCTTTGGTTACTTTGTCTTTCTCGCTCTGAGAGCGGGCTATTTCTTTCTTTAAGACCTCTTCCTTAGAGGAGTTCAAATTTTATGTTTTAGTTTCTCCCCCATAGTTCTCTTTCTGGAGGGGCTTCAAATGCTTAAGTTATCCTCTCCCAAAGGCGTGTTTTCCTTTACCTCACTCCCCCTAATCCACTTTCTGGGGGGGCTTGTTTTCTTATTAAAGTTCCATTCCCCTTCCCCACGTCTGGGGGGGTTGTCTATAATTTTTGGCGCCCCTCCCTCTCCGATTTTAGTAGATTATCCTCCAACTTTTCCAGGGTCTCTATATAGGCAAATCATGCTCTTTCACGAGTGTTTGTAAAGATATTACCACAGAGTGTGATGTCCCCATGTCGCTCCCTTATGTACGAGAGACTTACACAAAGGGCAAGGAAGTCACTGTAGCTTATTGGCTTTCTGCGTCTAAGTTACAGGGAACACACTCACTCCCTGGGCGGTGCCAATTACAGCAAAAACAGCAGCCGAGGACCCCAAAAAATTCCAGCAGAATTGTTACAGCTAGCCAAAGTGGGTCATACATAACCTCCTCAGAATTATTGGTAACCACAGCTTAACTTAGCTGGGATCGCCCTCTCAGGTTACAGCGAAGGGCAGGGGAGCCCAGGAATTTGCTGCAGGACTGCCTGCCTTTGTTAGAATCCGCTGGCTGGCAGCAGCTTAATTGGGACTGCCTGCTGTTAGAAAGGAGTCGCTTACGTAAAGCACTTAAGTAGACTGAGCCGATGCCGTGAAAGCTTAGCTTAAAGAGTTTTTAACTCCTTTTGCCCCAGAAATGGGGGAGGGTAATACATACCTTTCGGAGAGATCTCACTCGCCACTGATCTGGATCCTCCTAGTGTCTCTTTGCCAGTGATGGTAGAAATTCCCGGATTTCGGCACCAGCTGTAGAACGCGTTTGTTCTTGCCTGCAAGAATTCACGCTGACACTAGCAAGGAAACCTCTGTGGCATCCTTTATTATAGAATATAATCTAAAAGAGGGAAGGAAAGAGAGAGAGGAAGAAAGCGAGAGAGAGAGCGAAGAGAGGGAAAGAGAGAGAGTAGCAGAGGGAGCAGAAAGAGAGAGAGACAGAGAGAGAGAGAGAGAGAGAGAGCCCCTGGAGGGCTCGGCCTCTTATATCCCCTGAGGTAGCCCCAGGGCAGCATGTTCCCATAGGATTGGCTGCAAAGCCATAAACCCAAATCGTCCCAGACATGGACTCTGTGACTCGTGCTTTTCCCCCAGGACAAAGCACATTCCAAGGATCATATGAGAGAATGCTGGATGCCAGTGCCATTTCTTAATGGTTAATGCTGTCAGTGCTCAGAGCGGCTCTCTACACCTGTGTATTGTTGGCCGATATCAATACATAAAGGCAAAGGGAACAGAGATGACAGATGAGGGTTTGGAAGACCTGTGAGCATGTACCATAAATAATGACACCAGGACCAGTGGTGGGGAGGCAGATTAACTTTACTTGGGATGATTCAAGGCTGACATAATTTAGGGGGTGGGGAGTCTGATGGGTATGTTGGAACATATAATACGGGCAAAGGTATTGGCTGATGCACCAAAATGCCTGTGAGCATGGGGAATTATTTTAGGTCTCTCATCTGTTAACTGAATGGGTTCTTATTGGGAGAAAGGAAGTTGAAACTCTAATCTAATCAAGGTTATGTGACATTGTCTACATAGCTATGTGTCAGTGCTTTTGAAGTCCCCAGACCAGGTCAAGGAAGGGGTATTCCTGTCAATGAAAGGAGTTCTCAATTATGCACGAGAGCTCAAAATGCTACCCTTTCAATTATAGACTTTGACCATAATTAATATGGTTTTTCTTCCCACATATTCTTTATAATTCAAAGATTTATTTATTTTAAATGTATGAGTGCTTTTTCTGCATGCATGTATATACACCAAGTGCATTCCTGGAAGGCTGATGTCATAAGAGGGCATCAATTTCCCTGTTACTGGATTTGAAAATGATTGTGAATCACCATTTAAGAAATAAACCCAGGTTGGCTACAAGAAAAATTATATTCATGTATTTCCAGAGTGAATATAAATGCTAGTTGAATAAATATGTAGCTAGGTACATAGGCATTGGTATTCTCAAGTCAGTGTGCTTAGAACTTAGTACTTAGAGTTATTTTGCCATTCATATGTTCATTTTTTTAGGTCAAGCTTAAATCAGGTTTATTTTCTCAGATATTATTTTTATATTTTGTGTACTTTTTGGTTTTCTGGGGAGATAACTTAACTCTCAATTCTTGGAATATTTTATTAATTACAGAACTAAGAAAGCCATAAAATCAAGGCATTTTCATATACATTACCAGGGAATGATTTACAACACAGTGGGACATTTTTTTATAATAGATATAAGACATTTTCTGAATTTCAATTTTAAGAGATATTTTTATTTCCTACCTTTATTTCATGTTGTTCTTCATAGGAACTTTCTTTTTAGCAATTGACAGACTTTAATATTTAAAGAAAAATTACGTTCCCATACACAATAAAAGTATAGGAACTTTCATACAGATATGAAGCTTCCAATTCATCCATTCTGGCAATGTTTATAATGTGAATTACATATAAATCCCATACAGGTTTCAGTTCTCAAAAGTTATCGTTTCATACTGTGAGTTCTGCTGCTTCTTCCTTGTATCTTGATCATTGATCAGGACCCAAGTCTTCACCACAGCAAGCACATGAACACCTTATGAAAAGGATAACATTTGTGTATAACATCAACTTAAGAAAAATAAAATGAAGTTTCAATGCTTACACACTTCAAAATCTAGATGTTAATATAAAAAATACAAAATTAAACTACTCCATTACACTTCTATTATTGACTTATACCATATTTTCAAGTTTAGAATATATTAACTTCAAAAGTCATAAGAGGCCAGGCAGTGGTGGCACACACATTTAATCCCAGCACTTGGAAAGCACAGGCAGGTGGATTTCTGAGTTCGTGGCCAGCCTGGTCTACAAAGTGAGTTCCAGGACAGCCAGGGCTATATAGAGAAACTTTGTCTTGAAATAAAAAAAAAAAAAAGCCATAAGATGAAAAGTTAATACAAATTTATAATAAATATTTTTTAACATATTTATGACATGAGGAAAAAAATAAATGAAATAACTGATTTCAGAATTAAGTAAAATGCACAATTTAGAAATGTAGATTGTAATACTAAAGAGTAAAACATGACAGAACAAAAAATTCTTAGGTAAAAAATCCAATCCTCTGGTATCAGTCTTCTTGTCTTTCTGAAAAATAAAAGGCTGTAAAAAATACCACTCAATGAATAAAAACATTCCTAAATAACAACTGAAAAAGCATTCACTCCTTAATGCTCAGTGAATGTCTTTTGAAATAAATTTCTTTTAGTTTAGTTTTCTTTCCCCTTAAAAAAATAATTATGGGAGATTGTTTTTTTTTTCCCTTGTACATAGTGATATGAATTTCCACCAAATGTACATTTGTAAAGTAATTAGCAATTGAAGAACAAAGAATTATTTTAAAAGGAAACTACACTATTGGTTTACATAGCCTAAGAAGTAAAGTTTACTCTATGGAGTCATTCACTGCATAATTGGAGAACAGAGGACAAACATTCCTAGACTGTGTAGAACTCCTCTAATTAGAAAGATATCAGATCCTATAGACTCCCAAATCTAAGCAAAACAAAGTCTCAAAGACTTTAAGACTTTTATGACTTTAATAAGGTTTCCTATTAAAGCATGGTATCAAGGCAGCTATGCCATTAGCATATAGTAAATCCATCTAACACAGATATCACAGAGGTTACAACCAGTTGTGAAACACTCAGCAAGAACTTTCTCTTCTTGTAGAAGTTAAAACACTGTCCATCTCTGCTTTCCTAGCTAATGGAAATGGAATAATATATATTAAAACTAACAAGGAAAACTCCCTCTAAACAGGCCTTCCTAGAGGTAGAAAACTAAAGCAGCATATGCTGTTTCACCTCCAACTCTATCAGGGGACAAAATTAGTATTAACCTGAAATTTCATGAATGTTTGCTGCCTAGGGTATTGAATACAAAAACCACAGGCATTAATTTATCCCTGAATTTCATATTCAGAACTTATCACATTAATTCTATTCTGAAAATTTTCACTAGAATACATATTAACTAAAAAAAGTGTTTGCTTTCATAAGCCACATACTTTAAAGACATCATTGTAAACATCACACTGACAAGCTTTGCAATTCATTTCTAATTTGAAGTTATGTATTTCAAATGGGCAGATTGTATTCTTATTTTTTTGGTTTACTTACACTGCATTAAAAAAGAGGCTTTGGACTTCCAAATATTTATATCATATACATTTCAAAGGAATCCAGGAATTAATATAAGATTCAGTTTAGTGTGGATAAAGACTGACCTTCTCTGTTACTGTATTTCACTGAATTTTAACCTGTGATGTAACTAAGCTAACATTTCATACATGACATGTATGATGCTCTTTAATTTCAGCTTAGCTCAAATAAAGTTAATTTGAATGATGAATCAATAGTTTCAAATCTTTAAATGTACATTACAAAAGTCCAATGAGAACAAAAGTTCCAGTCCCAGATGGTGAATATGACAGATGATTCTTCTGAATGTAACATAGGCAATGATAAACCCAAAACAAAGATTTTTATGGACTTTAGTACTACCAGTCATTAATTTATGGCAGATTTGCAATAGCTTCATGAAACCAGGTTCATTTCCACATTGTTGTTCATCACTAAAGGAAGCCAGGACTTGAACTCAATCAGTTCATGAAGCAGGAGCTGATACAGAGGCCAAGGAGGGATGTTTCTTACTGGCTTGCTGTATATTGCTTTGATTATGTTTAGTTATGGGCCTTGAATTCCTGATCTTTCCGTGACTTTTATCATGAAGGGGTGTTGGATTTTGTCAAATGCTTTCTCAGCATCTTACGAGATGAGCATGTGATATTTATCTTTGAGTTTGTTTATTTAGTGGATTACTTTGATGGATTTCCATATATTAAACCATCCCGGAATCCCTGGGATGAAGCCTACTTGGTCATGATTGATGATCATTTTGATGTGTTCTTGTATTCGGTTAGTGAGGATTTTATTGAGTATTTTTGCATCGATATTCATAAGGGAAATTGGTTTGAAGTTCTCTTTCTTTGTTGGATCTTTGTGTGGTTTAGGTATCAAAGCAATTGTGGCTTCATAGAATGAATTGGGTAGAGTACCTTCTGTTTCTATTTTGTGGAATAGTTTGAGGAGAGTTGGAATTAAGTCTTCTTTCAAAATCTGATAGAACTCTGCACTGAACACATCTGTTCCTGGGCTTTTTTTTTTTTTTTTTTTTTTTTTTTTTTTTTTTTTTTTTTTTTTTTTTTTTGGTTGGGAGACTATTAATGACTGCTTCTACTTCTTTATGGAAAATGGGACTGTTAATATCGTTATTCTGATCCTGATTTATTTTGATAACTGTTATCTATCTAGGAAGTTGTCCATTTCATCCAGGTTTTCCAGTTTTGTTGTGTATAGCCTTTTGTAGTAGGATCTGATGATGTTTTAGATTTCTTCAGGATCTGTTGTTATGTCTCCCTTTTCATTTCTGATTTTCTTAATGAGGATACTGTCCCTGTGCCCTCTACTTTGTCTGCCTAAGTGTAACCTCCAATATTCAGACCTGCCCCCATTGAGGCGGGGCTTCCAGGCCACTTCCAGCTAGGCTGGCTCCTTTTGTTTTGCAACTACCATGGCCCGCCACCTGTGCTGCTGCAGCCCTGGGCAGAACTGCCCGGATGTCCCAGGAAGAACGCATCTTGCACAGGCTCTAGGCGGCTCCACATGCTTGCCAACATGGAGCCAGGGGCCCTGGGAATGGGATGGCGGGATTTTCCCTTTTCTACTCTCGTTTAAGATCTTTAAGTAAGGATGCAAAAATGTTTTGACCAGAGAACTGACTCAGTGTCTTATTTTTTCTCTCCGAGCTAGCCCAAACAATCCCAGGACCATCTTCCAGGGGACCCAGTCTGTAATTTGGGTCAACTGCAGGCGGTGGACCCCATTTTGGCGCTCAATGTGGGGCCTGGACTCAATGGTGAGGGAGTGCTGACTTGCGCATGGAGCTCTATGAGAAAGGAGGGACAAGGATCTGAGGATCATATCGGGAAGCACAGGGAAGCAACAGGTATGTCAGTGCTGTCTTAAAAAAGGTATTGCTCATGAATTAAAGATATAAGGCTAAGCTGGAACAACTTTAACCCAAGGTTGATTCCACTTAGGAAGGTTGGCAAATTTGGGACTAGAAACTAGGCAATAGTCCACAAAGTTAAGCAATGATTCACAGTCTAAGAACTGCATCAGGAGAGAGAAAAATGGTTGTAAAAATTTTAAAAAATGGAATAAAAATAATTAAGTTCAAGAAATTGATACAATAAAAGTAAAGAGAAAGATTCAGGAGAAAAGGAAAATGGATTTTTGAAATTTTTCCTGGGGATGCCAGGGTGAACTCTCTCTGGACCTCTGCGAGAGAGGTTTTTATTGTCTTTTTCATGTCTGTTTCCTGTGCACTGTTTGTCCACGTGTTAATTCATGTTTTGTGTTTTGTCGTCTGAATGACTGGCTGTTCTGTGTTTCATGTTGGAAAAAGAAAAATGGTTAAAAGAATCTTGTCTACTGGCTTTTGATTTCTTAATTTAGTATAAGTCTCCACAGAGGAGGCTGAGAAATGCCTGGCTCATTTGCCTAAGGCCAAGCAGGCTGAGAGAGGCCCTGGCCATGGTCAGGCCTCTGGTGGGGTGGGAGAAGAAAAAAACTGCTAAAAAAACAGTTTTAAGCGAGTCTACAGCTTCTTAGCTCTAAGTCTGGGAAGCTGAGAGTTGGTTTTTCCTGGAAGAATTTTCTTGGAAGGTTCTCTACAATTGGGTCCAAAAATTGACAGTGTTCTTTATCTTCAAATTGTTGCTGGAAAAGGTAAAATTCTTTGATTGGTCTGGTTTATGAGACAAGTATGACCACCTAATTTAGATTTCTGACCCATCTTAAAGGTGAAAATATGTTCTGTATGTATTGGTCATAAAATAATGGCTTATAAATTAATGGGTATTATCAGAAAGGTGTAACAATTGTTACAAAAAGTTTAACTTTAAAGTGGTCGCTCAGACCTAGAGCCACGTTACACGTGGCATAAACTAGCCCAAAAAATGGGCCTCAGAAATGCTTCTAATTGATATAATATTTTACGTGATTCTTATCCTAAAAGGTAGACTTTTAGAGATAAGATTTAAGTAAAGCATTAAAATGTGCATGGTCATACATCTGTGAATTGTGTGCCTCGTGGCATGGAGATGATGTTTAAAGTATTGATTTTTAGATGAAAAAATGTTTTAAGATTGGATTTTGCTTTCTCAAAGTTGTAGAAAGATTCTAACCTTGCAAAGGAAACTTAATTATGATTAAAAAGTTTGCCAGCTTTCCATTTGGCAGCAGCCTACAGTTTGATTGCAAATTTAAGATTTTTAACTCACCCATAGATTGTTAATTAAGATCATTATAGGAGTAGTGCAGCTGTCTGCACCCACACTGCCATTCAAGGCTTGGAACAGCCTCATGGCGTTTTGTTGTTCTGCAAACCTCACCTCACACCCTCCCTGCACCCTCCCTGTCCCCAGAGGAAATTCATCCTAGCTCAACTGCACATTTCAGATGTACCCAAATTCTATTAATTATAAAGTTTAAATTTAAGATTTGTAATTGGCCAAGCAGGCTATAAGATTTGTAAAGGCATTCCAAGCTGGCATGTCTATTTTTTAAAAAGGTTATTATAGATTAAAAGGTTTGTTTTTCCTTTGCACCCTGGTAATATTAGGTATGGCAAATATCCTTACATTATGTAAGATAATTTTATAATCTTTGCTTCAATAGTAAGAAGCTGAGAGTTTGAATCTTTCAGTGGAAAGCATTTTCTTAACTAGGCCAGTTTTTTTTCAAAAATTTTGAGCTCACACAATGAGCTTTAAAGTTCTGGGGAACAATAATTGCTCCAAAAAAGGAGCCCGGCTAGATCAATTAGTAGAGCATCAGACCTTTAAATTGAGGATCCAGGATTTAAGTCCCTGTCCCTGAAGAAAATATTCAGAGGCAATATTTAGGGTTTTAATTATACTGGAAAATTGTGGTACAGAAAGTCAAAAAAAAAAAAAAGAAAAGAAAAAAGAAAAATTGATTCACTTCAAAATTTTTATTTTCAAAAGCTTCTAGGAAACTTCATTTGGCTAGAACCTCACTTAGAGTCTTAAGATGACTCAAACTTTTGTTGGGTATTATCTAGAAAGACACAAGTTAATTGGTAAAGTACAAAAGACTTTACAGAAAATAAAGAAAGCCCTTTTAATTGCTTTCAATTATAAACTATGGTTACTGAATAATAGCTACTTATTTTAGTTATGGTTATTAAAGTGTGCCCACAGCGATTCTTTGGCAAGAGACAACATTAATGTAAAATCATCCTCCTTTACCTCAAAGTAAAATTTGAACATCCTATGAAGGGCTGCTGTGGTGCTAATTAAGAATTATAAAGTAAATCCTTATATTTTAGAAAAATTGTAACAAAAATTGTGTCTTAAAAACCTGACAAAGTGTTCACTTCCTGTTCCAAATAGCAATTAATTTGGTTATTGCAGAATATTGATATTCCACTTATTGCTTGCCATCACTTTAAATAAAGTTGATAATCATTTTTTTCTAAAGATAAGTTAAAAAATGTTTTGTGCATGCTTTTTTACCTTCTAAATCTTCATGCATGCATTCATCAAATTTTCTGTATTTAAAAACAGCCCTTTTTTGAGAATTGGATCTTATGTTTTATTCTTTTGAGTTTCCTCCTTTATTTCAGCACAGATAATTAAAATGTGTGCTGCAGGTGGTTTTTTAAAAAAGGTTAAAAATAATCAAACTTCAATTTGTATATTAACAGTATATATATATATATATATATATATATATATATATATATATATATATATATATATATATCTCAGAGCTTACAAATGCTAAAATTATTTGACCTTCAGTTATTATTAATTTTCAAATTTGCAATTGTTTAAGCATGTACAATTCATAAGACTAAATGCTGTTCTTTTAAAAGGACTGTCTTTAGATATTTAAGAATTTTCTCTAGATTGCCTGGATAAAACCTCTTAAAGCAATGCAGTACTAAATTTATATACCCAGGCAGATTATAGAACTTCTACAAGAATAATTGGCCATATGATTTCATTCTTTACATTATCAAAATAGTGATGGCTTAAGACAATGTTTTAATAGTTTTACAGAATGTGCATGTCAAATTGTAAAGATTTGTTCTTAGTGTCCTCAGTTTCCACATAATGATAACAATTCTTGAGGACTTATACTTAATCAATTACTGCAAGTGGATACTCTTATTTCTAATTAATAGATTAATAAAACACGTACATGTAACTTAAAACTTTTCAAGCATCCCAGTTATAATTATTCTCTAAGAGAAACAACTAAAAGTGTTATTGCCTATGTTAAAATTTTTTTTGTGTTTGACATTCCTAATCAGATTTATACAAATATCGGAGCTGACTTTAATAGTCAAACATTTGAAACTTTTTAATGTTTCCCATGTTACAGAGAATTTTTATAATTCTCAAAGACAAAAAATTATTGGCTTTTAAATTTAAAAAACAAAACAAAACAGGGGCAGATAGCCGCCCCTCCAGGTCACCAAAAGTTTCATTTTAAACTTTTGCAGACTGATATTAAAGGTCAGTCTGGCAGATCACCACAGGCATCCGGTTACTTATAGCTCTTACGCCATGGTAAAATGGCAGGACCCGTTAAAGAATAAATGGAACAGGGTCCAGACCCTAAAAGAATCTAGAAAAAGGGAGAGTTTAGGTTTTTTCTCCACAGGATGCTACAGAAACTGAAAACTGCCAGAAGGATTCATATGGCACGCTGGTATGTGAATGCCCCAGCTGTGTTAACAGGTATATACTTTTAACTTGCCCCAGATTGGAAAGGCTAAGATGCCTTGCTTTAAAGATTTTTTTTAACTTTTTGGGACAGAGAACATTAGAGACTGTGGAATTTGACTTTAAAATTTTGGTCATAAGAAGGAGATATAATGATATTTCTCTTTCCTTCAGTGTGACCTGTTAGTCTAACTCAATCTTAGATTGGTCTAGGAATTATTCCAACATGAGAAATTCTTCTTTTTAGATTGCTAAAGAATTTTTCAGCCATTATCAATAACTTGGAGCTTGGTCTATTTTACATAAGAAATAGCCTTTCTGCTGATTCTCCAAGTCACCTCCTCTACACCTGGAGGCCAGAGACTAAGCTTGGTGGTTATTAATTTGCAACTGAATAAGACAAGCCTCCCTAGTTCTCCCAAGAGAAGCTATTGTGTTTCAACTGTGTTCAGCTTTTGTATTTCATACAGGTCTGCCTTTCCCTGCAGCAAGGTTCTGACTAGTGAGCAGGTCAATTCCAGGAGGCAGGTGGGCATACAGCTGACAGGAGTGCAATGTTATGAAAATGCACATGAAATATTATATTTGTGGCTTTGGTCTGAGACTAAGAACAAGGTGTGCAAAGATGACTAGACCACCTATGATGGCAACCAGGCCTTGGGCTATACCATTCTAAGACAGAGATATATGCCAATAGGCCATGGCTAATTAATATTATGCCACAGAGACACATTTGTGAAAAATATTAATAAACAGCTGCATATTTACTCATAGATGGAACTGGATAGCTCGGGGGGTGGGGGGTCCTGAGATCCTAAGACACTGCATGGTCGCCAGCCACCATAACTCCCTGGAAGGACGATAGAGCATAAATAGAATTCATGAATCATTCCAGCTTAATTTTTATTATATAAATAAGGAGATGTAACCTCTAAAGTTTAGACCTGCCTCCATTGAGGCAGGGCTTCCATGCCACTTCCACCTAGGCTGGCTCCTTTTGTTATGCAACTACAATGGGCTGTCACCTGCGCTGCTGCTGCCCTGGCCAGAACTGCTCAGACATCCTAGGAAGAATGCCTCCTGCACAGGCTCTTGGCTGCTCCACGTGCTCACCAACATGGAGCCAGGGGCCCTGAGAATGGGATGGTGGGATTTTCCCTTTTCCACTCTCCTTGAAGCAAGAAATATCTTTAAGTAAAGATGCAGACATGTTTTTACCAGAGAACTGACTCAGTGTATTAATTTTTCTCTCCCAGCTAGCCTAAACAATCCCAGGACCATCTTCCAGGGGACCCAGTCTATAATTTGGGTCAACCGCAGGTGATGGACCCTAAATTTAAGTGTTTATCTATCTTGTTGATATTCTCAAAGAACTAACTCCTGGTTTGGTTGATTCTTTGAAAAGTTCTTTTTGTTTCCACTTGGTTGAATTCAGCCCTAAGTTTGATTATTTCCTGCAGTCAGCTACTCTTGGGTGAATTTGCTGCCTTTCATTCAGAGCTTCTAGGTGTGTGTTTGCAGTTCCAAAGACAGAAGAAAATAGTCACATAAGGGAGTTCAGATCATCTCCCACATTGCTGCATGACATTTTCTAAGCCTTTGGAGAGTCTACTTCAAATATACTACTCAGGCAAAAGTCTGTCATTATGTATTATAGCTAAGAGGTTGTAAAGGAGTATAATTTTTGTTTTGATTTTTTTGTTTTGTTTTATTTTGGTTTGGTTTGGATTGTTTTTTTTTTTTTTTTTTTTTTTTTTTTTTTTTTTTTTTTTTTTTTTTTTTTTTTTTTTTTTTTTTTTTTTTTTT
>LR753653.1:163292-177362 GCA_902729485.2 Mus minutoides
GAAGACCACAAACCTTCCTGACCTTGTTGTGAGAATTCCCTTGACGTTAATAGCTGTGATGTTAATTTGCTGACCAAATCACAATAACCCACCATGAGACCAAGTCAAGTGAGTAACTGTGCCAAAGGGTTACTTAATCACTATACACACCAACCAATGCCTGAAAGGGTTACTTGCTACACCAATGAGAACCCTGTTGCTCAAATCTGCCCCTTACAAAGGTGTAAAAAGTGTGTTCTTTCTTTGTTCTGGGTCTCTACTCTGGCCTGTGTGCTGAGAGGGGAGTCCCCAACATGTTGGATCAATAAAAATCCTCATGCATTTGGCAACAATGGCAGCGGTCTCTGATGTCTTTGTGAATAAGGGTCTTTTGAACAACTCCAACAAATGTACCTGGGATGCTTCAAGGTCTAATACAATATGCTTTATTTTTTCATTTTAATTACTTTAAGGTTCAATAGAGAAATGATGAGTTTGGTTTTAGGTAAAATATCTATTTTTAATATTGGCTACCTACAATTTCAGAAACTTACATAGGATATTGAAAGCTAATAAAACAATGAAAATTTCTTACTTATATATGTTTTTAAAAGAGAAGGGTCTCTGAATTACAGACAGTTTCATCATACATGTTGAACATGTCTCAGGCTTGCTATAAGCTAGATGTTTAGTTAAAGTATTATATAAGCTATAGGGTCATAGGTGATACAACCTGAAACATAGGCAGCAGGAAGCTAATCATGTTGTTCTGCCCCATGTTAGAATAATTTTTTCATTTGCAATTTTATTTTTTTTCACTTTTTTATTAGATATTTTCTTTATTTACATTTCAAATGCTATACCAAAGGTTCCCTATACCCTTCCCCCACCCTGCTCCCCTACCTGTCCACTCCCACTTCTTGGCCATGGAATTCCCCTGTACTGGGGCATATAAAGTTTATAAGACCAAGGGGCCTCTCTTCCCAATTATGGTGGACTAAGCCATCTTCTGCTACATATGCATCTAGAGACACGAGCTCTGGGGGAACTGGTTAGTTCATATTGTTCCACCTAAAGGCATGTAGACCCCTTCAGCTCCCTGGGTAATTTCTCTAGATCCTCCATTGGGGGCCCTGTGTTCCATCCTATAGATGACTATGAGCATCCCCTTCTGTATTTTCCTGGCACTGGTTAGCCTCACTTGAGATAGCTATATCAGGGTCCTTTCAGCAAAATATTGCTGACATATGCAATAGTGTCTCGGTTTGGTTATGGGATGGATCCCCGGGTGGGATAGTCTCTGGATGGTACATCCTTTTGTCTCAACTCCAAACTTTGTCTCTGTAACTCCTTCCATTGGTGTTTTGTTTGCAATTCTAAGAAGGAGTGAAGTGTCCACACTTTGGTCTTCATTCTTCTTGATTTTCTTGTGTTTTGCAAATTGTATCTTGGGTATTCTGCGTTTCTGGGCTAATATCCACTTATCAGTGAGTGCATATCAAGTGACTTCTTTTATGATTGGGTTACCTCACCAAGGATGATATCCTCCACATCCATTTCCCAAGAATTTCATAAATTCATTGTTTTTAATAGCTGAGTAGTATTCCATTGTGCAAATGTACCACATTTTCTGTATCCATTCCTCTGTTGAGGGACATCTGGGTTCTTTCCAGCTTCTGGCTATTATAAATAAAGCTGCTATGAACATAGTGGAACATGTGTCCTTGTTACCAGTTGGAATATCTTCTGGGTATACGCCCAGGAGAGGTATTGCTGGATCTTCTGGTAGTACCATGTCCAGCTTTCTGAGGAACCTCCAGACTGATTTCCAGAGTGGTTGTACCAGCTTGCAATCCCACCAGCAATGGAGGAGTGTTCCTCTTTCTCTACATCCTTGCCAGCATCTGCTGTCATCTGAGTTTTTGATCTTAGTCATTCTGACTGGAGTGAGGTGGAATCTCAAGTTTGTTTTGATATGCATTTCCCTGATGATTAAGGATGTTGAACATTTTTAGGTGCTTCTCAGCCATTCGGTTTTCCTCACTTAAATATTTTAATGGTCTATAACTTTTAATTTTTAAGCATTATTTTTAATGATGGTTCTTGGATGTTTTTACCTCACTTTTAGACTCCACCCACCAGAGGTATTGGAAAAGAAAGGATATTTTGCAGTGCCTCATGGTAAATCTCTAATAACCCTCAATTAACTTCAAGGCTCCAAATTGATTGAGAATTCAATGGTGTGGTATTGATATGCCTCAATACATTTGGCAAAACTGAAAATAAAAATGGGAAACTTTCATTACAGGGGATAGTTTTTATTTTAATATGATGTTCTTATCAAATAAGTGCCCAAACTGAAATGAACAGGCAGTGAATTATAGAATTCCGATTGCTTGGCTTCTGATTTGTCTTTTATTTTGCTTGTTTTTGAGACAGTGAATCATGTAGCCACATGTAGCTCAACAAGGCCTAACAACTACGAAGTTTAGTACAATCTTGAAGTTCTGACTCTCCGACCTTTACCTCCTGTTTTGAGTTTACAGGTATGTACCTCCACACATTTGTTTAAGGTAAATTCAAGGAGTACCTTCCAAGTAAAATTTAGATAATAAAACATCTTTGCAATTGCTCTGGTGTTTAGGCTGTACAGTTGTAAGTTGTAAAGTCTGAAGCTATAAAAGGAGGGTCACAAGAAACTAGAAAGTAAAGAAAATATGAAGAGTAATGATTAAATGTAGCATACTTTAGTCCCTCAGAATGATAGTTCTTTTTTTGTTTGTTTGTTTGGTTTTGGTTTTGGCTTTTTGAGACAGGGTTTCTCTGTGTAGCCCTGGCTGTCCTGGAATTCACTCTGTATAACAGGCTGGCCTTGAACTCAGAAATCCACCTGCCTCTGCCTCCCAAGTGCTGGGATTAAAGGCATGTGCCAGCACTGTCTGGTTAGAATAATAGTTCTTAACCTTGGTTTCAAAGACATATTTAATCTGAATCACATTACAGTAGCATTTTGACCAGAGATTTCATATAATTAATTTTATTGTTACTTATCTGTTAGTTCCTATCTTTAGCTAAGTCATTCCATATATCCTTCCTCACTGGTGATGAGATATCAAATCTTTTAAGTTCAGATTTCATTTTAGAGAACCTGACCTAAGTTTAAAATCAGGTAAACTAAATAGGCTGGTACCTAGTTTTAGTTTCCAAGTTGCCCCACAACAAAACCTGAGCCTAGCTCCACTCTTTAGGCTAATCCCAAACAAGACTAGTTTCCAGGTTACACCCTCAATGAGACTGGTGTCTCCAGGTTATTCCCCCAACAAAACTGTACCCCAGATTACAATCCCTCTCCCTGCCTAACAATCAACAATGCAGAGATGAGTAGAAGTTAAGTTTATGATATGACTCCCAGTACCAGCCACTTATGTTAAAGGCTACAGCATCTTTCCAATTAGATGCTTGCACAAGTACTCCCTGCTTGATGCTTACTATAAAGCCTTTACCCGATTGATATTTGGGACTCTACTAACCCCAAAACTTTTCTGCGTGGCAGCACTTCATTGGGGGGGGGGTAAACTTGAATAGAATAAAGTCTGCTGTGAGTTGTATCAGATTGACTCCTGTTTGATATTTGGGGGGATCACTAACATTTTTCTGGCACAAGAGTATCATGTTGTCTAAAGCTCTATATAGCCCTTTAGTTCCTTTATTCCTAATCTTTTAGGCAACAGACACTGTATTAGAGTTCTCATTGGGCCCAAATTCACTGCTAAAGTGTAGAAAAACAACATATAACTATAAAACAAGGTATACCTCCTAAAGTTAAGATGATCCACTTTAGGCTGGTAGACTTATGGTCCAATCATTATTCTAGAGTTTTTCCAGTCAACTGTTAGATTGTCTCTACCTCGTTGCTTACTTCTTATAAAACAGTTACTAAATTTTCTTAGCAGTCAAGAATTTTTTATATACTAATTTATGAGCAACATAGCACAAATCCCTCCTTGTAAATATGTCATCTAGATCCATCTTGTTCTGTGAATCTGTCATCTAGATGTAGAGAGCCGCTGCAAGCTGACAGCATTCACCATTAAGAAATGGCACTGGCATTCGGCATTCTCCGATATGATCCTTGGAATGTGCTTTGTCCTTGGGAAAAGCACACTAGTCACAGAGCCCATTCCCGGGGCTCCTTGGGTTTATGGCTTAGCAGCCAATCCTATGGGAACACGCTGCCTTAGGGCTGCCTCAGAGGCTATAAGAGGCCGAGCCCTCCAGGGATTCCTTTGTCTTCATCCACATTAAAGTATGCTACAGAAGGATCCCTTGTATATGTCCGCGTGAGTTCTTACCAGCGAGAATCAGCGCGGGTCACAGTTGGTGGCCGAAACCCGGGATGCCAGGACATCATCATTGGTAAAGAGGAGACCCTAGAAGGGATTCAGAACTGTGGTAAGTGAAAATTTTTCTGAGAGGTACATATTATCCTTCTTCCTCCTTGGGCAGAACTTCTGTCTCCACAAGAAGCAGGGTGCAATGACAGCCTTTGGCCCCGGTTTCACAGCACCAGCTCTGTTTACATAAGTGGCTTTCACAGTATTGGCTTTGTTTACATAAGCGGCTTTCCTCTAGCAGTAGGCGGTTCCAGTTAAGCTGCTGCTGCCTGCAAAATCTAAAACAAAGGCAGGAGAGAGAAAGCCGTGCTCTTTCAGTTCTGTAGCAATTTTCCAGGCAGCACTAGACTCTGGGGAGGTTATGATTGACCCACTCTGGTTAGCTGTAACCCACCTGCTAGAATTTTTCCTAGTCCTTGGCTGCTGTTTCTGCTTTAACTGGCACCGCCCAGGACAGAAGTGTGTTCCCTGTAACCTAGACTCAGAAGCGGCTGCAGAAGCTGCAGCCTCTCTCAAAGAGCAGTTGCCAACAGGACACAAATAGTTGCAGCGGACCTCTTTGCCCTTTGTGTAAGTCTCTCGTACATAAGGGAGCGACATGGGGACGTCACACTCTGTGGTGATATTTTTACAGACACTTGTGAAAGAATGTGATTTGCCGATATCTACTCGAGCTTTGAAGAAATTTTGTAAAGAGGTAGATCGATTTGTCCCTTGGTATGCCCTCTCAGGTTCTCTAACAATACCACATGGAAAAAGCTGGGGAAAGATATTGAGAAAGCTGTTAAGAATGGTGAGATGAAAATCCAATCACGAATCATATGGCAGCTGATTCACTCGTGCTTGATGGAAAAGACTCAGGCTGTATCCGTAAAAGCTAGCCAAGAAGCCCTTGAAAGGTCACAGGATAATCAAACAGAAACTGAAAAGGATAGGCGCCAAATAGTTTGTAACAATTTAAGCATTTCAACCCCCCCCCCCCCGAAGTGGATTGGGGGGGAGAGAGGAGGAAAAGAACGCCCTGGGAGAGAAAGAGTTAAGTTTAAGCATTTCAACCCCCCCCCCCAGAAAGAGGATAATTATGGGGGAGAAAGAAGAAGGGAAGTAACCCTTGAGAGAGTCAGAAGTGGAGATAAGGAAACTAAAACTTAATGACTCTGAGCCAGAGGACTCAGAAGAAGAGGCAGACCGCCCCATCCAGATAAGCTGCCGCAGCTACAGAATCATAAACAAAAGGAGGCGGGAGATAGAAGCACTGCTCCTCACTGTGACAATTTCCCAGGCAGCACTCCCAGCAGTTATCCCCAGCGCCTCCCCTCCCCTCCACCTTAGGCGGAAGAGTGCTACTCAGACATTCAAATCAAACAGCTTGCTAAATCCTTCAGAGACTCATTTTGGGTAAAGAAACAGGTTAAACAAACAGAAGTTAAAAGGGTCTTTCAGATAAGATAAGGCATCTACCCCCCATGGTTCTAAGAAGAAAGCAGCAGAGACACAGAAAATCAGGAATTAGAGAAGCATTGAGAAATGCTCAGGTTGCTTAGGACCACACAGACTCTAGATAACAGGCAAGCAAAACTACAGGCAGAGCTCAAGGAAGCTCTAAGGTGAATTTTTCAGAAATTCCCTAGGGACGCCTAGATGAATTTTCTCTGGAACTCAGAGAAGTTTTTCTCTATGTACGATGCATCATTTGTTTATTTGTACATCATGTTGTGTCTGGATGATTGGCTGTTTTGTGTTTCATGTTTTGTGTTTGGTGTCGAAAAAATAAATGGTTAACTTTTTCAATATTTTACGGTAGACCTGGTCAGTTGCACGCTCACACACTGGTAGATTGGCAGGCAAGCCTCGTGGCGCCATCTAGAGGCTTAAAGTATTAACAAAGGAAGCTTAAAATAGTGGTTAAGTGTTTAAGAATTTTCAAGTAAACTGTAAGATTTAAATGAACATTAATTTCTAAAGCTGCCTGAGGACAACCAATGGTACTAAAGCTAGTGGTTCTGCCCGCAACTTCCTGCGCAACGAGAAGGGCATGCTCTTCCGAGCCCACGTGTGCGACCACGCCAACACCTGCACTGGGCGGCAGATTCTTGGAGCTCGAGCCCATGGGGCTGCTCTGGGCCATGGAGCCTGATTGGCCTTTCTGGCACTTGGTCAAGCACAAAGTACACATGCCCCTCATGGTAGAGCTGGAGGTGTTAGACGGAGCGTCACTTCATGGCTCCCGAGGTGTGGCACATGCCCGTGCGCGAGGGCTGGGTGCCGCCATGCTCTTCCTGCCCCCAGCCTCGTGGAATTTCTTTGTTCTACAGACCTCAGCTTAGCCCCTCCCCCTTATGCTGATAAGAGCTGCTCAAACTCCTTCCTTTCAAGGGAGCTGGTGGGTAAGAGCACTGGACTGTTCTCCTGAAGGTGCTAAGTTCAAATCCTGGTAACTCACAACCATCCTTAATGAGATAAAAGGTTTGTTTTTTTCCTTTACACCCTTGCAAATCTAAAGGAGTTCTAGTGAACCAGAAAAAGATTTTGATTTTAGATGAGGCTGATAGCTTTACATTATGTCTATAATTTTTTATAAACTTTATAATTTTCACCTCAATAGTGAGAGGCAATGGGTTCAATAGAAAGCTTGCAGTTTTTTAAGGACAGTTTTGTTCAAAAATTTTGCACTCACACATTGAGCTTAAAAGCTCTAGTGGGTAAAAGTGGCTCCAGATTACAGCCTGGCTAGCTCAGTCAGTAGAGCATCAGACTTTTAAAATTGAGAATCCAAGGTTTAAGTCCCTGTTCCTTGACAAAGTTTTCAGAGGCAATAGTTAGGGTTTTTAATTATGCTAGAAAATTGTGGTACGAAAAAAAATCTAAGTAAGAAATATTTATTCGCTTCAAAATTTTATTTTCAAAAGCTTCTAGGAGATTTTATTTGGCTAAGACCTCACTTAGAGTCTTAAGATGACTCAAACCTTTGTTGGGTATTATCAAAAAAAAAAAAAAAAAAGACACAAGCTAATTGGTAAATATGAAAGACGTTACAGAAGTTTTAAAAGGCCCTTTTGATTGATATTAATTATAATTTATGGATATTAATACTAGCTATTCCTCTTAATCATGACCATTGAATGTGAAATCATTCTTTACCTCAAATTTTAAGGGCTACTGTGGTGCTAATTAAAGCAATGCAGTGCTAAATTCATACTCCCAGGTGGATTGCAGAACTTTTACAGGAATGATTGGCTATATGAATTCATTTTTTACATAATCCAAATGGTGATGGCTTAAGATAATGTTTCAATATTTTTTACAAAAATATAGGTCAAATTTCAAAGATTTGTTCTTAGTGTCCTCAGCTTTTACTTGTTTCCAGATAATGATAACGATTCTTAAGGACGTTTACTTAATCAAGTGCTACATTTGGAAATTTTTATTGCTAATTAATAAGATAAATAAGTTATGCATATGCCATTTAAAACTTTTCAAGCATTCTAGTTATAATTACTCCTTAAGAGAAACAACTAAAGGTGTTATTGCCTATGTTAAAAAATTTTGTATTTGGCATTGAGATTTATATGAATGCGGGAGCTGACTTTAATAGTGAGCCATTTGAAACAAATTAATGTTGTCCATGTGACAGAGAATTTTAATTGTTCTCTAAGATAAACAATTTTTGGCTATTAAAATTTAAAAATTTAAAAAACAGGGGCAGAGAGCTACCCCCAGGACACAAAAAGTGTCGTTTTAAACTTTTGCAGACGGTTTTTAAAGATCAGTCTGTGGTGGATTGGCATTAAATTAATTACTTAAGGCATGGTAAAATGAAAAAGACCCATTAGAGTATTAATGAACAGGGTTAAAAAAATCTTTAAGAATCTATATATAGAGAGAGAGTAAGTTTTTCTCCACAGCATATTGCAGAAAATGACAACAAGAATTCATTCAACAGCTGCTGACATGTAAGTTCTTTACTGCCCTGATTGCTACCTCAAGAAGACTGAATGGGGCATATACTTTTTCAAATTTCAAAAATAGGCTCCTTTTTAGGAACAGTTATTTATCCAGAAAAATAGTTCCTCAAAAATTAGAGATTCTCAGAGACCATCTACATACTTTAAATGATTTTCAGAAATTATTAGGAGATATAAATTGGTTAAGACCTTTTCTAAAAATTCCTTCAGCAGAATTAAAACCTCTATTTGACATTCTAGAAGGGGATACTCACATTTCCTCACCAAGGACCTTAATGCCGGCTGCAAGCCGCACCTTACAAATAGTGGAAAAGGCACTACAGAATGCCCACTTAATATGCATAGATGAAACCAAAACCTTTGATTTATGTGATTTTAAGACCAGATATTTACCAACTGCTGTGTTATGGCAAGATGGGCCTTTATTATGGGTCCATCCCAATGCATCCCCTGCAAAAATTATCAAATGGTACCCAGATGCAGTTGCACAGCTTGCCCTTCGTGGATTAAAAGCAGCCATTACCCATTTTGGAAGGGAAGCTAAGGTTTTAATAGTGCCTTATACTGCCCATCAGGTTCAAATATTAACTGCTACCTCTGATGTTTGGGCAGTGTTAGTTACCTCATTTAATGGTCAAATAGATAATCATTATCCTAAACATCCCATTTTACAATTTGCCTTAACTCAAGCTATAGTATTTCCACACATTATATCTCAGGAGCCGCTCCCAGACGGAGTGGTAGTCTATACAGATGGTTCAAAAACAGGTTTAGGTGCTTATGTGATTGATAATAAGGTCACAGCCAAACAATACCATGAAACCTTACCTCAAATTGTGGAATGTTTGGTGGTATTAGAAGTACTGGAAAATTTTCCAGATCTCCTAAACATTGTTTCAGATTCCTTTTATGTGGTAAATGCAGTTAAAGTTTTAGAAGCGGCTGGGTCAATTAAGCCATCTAGTAGACTTGCATAAGTTTTTCAAAAGATTAAATTTGCTTTAGTTAATAGGAGATTCCCTGTTTTTATTACGCATATTAGGGCTCATTCGGGTCTGCCAGAACCAATGTCTCATGGCAATGATTTGGCAGATCGAGCCACAAAGTTGATTGCTATTGCTTTGTCCCCCAAATTGAATTTGGCCAGAGACTTTCATAAAAATTTCCATGTGACAGCTGAGACACTACGTCGTTGATTTGACATAACCAGAAAAGAAGCCAGAGATATAGTAGTCCAATGTCAAACTTGCTGTCAATTTTTACCTGTGCCACATGTGGGGATTAACCCTCGTGGTATTAGGCCATTACAAATTTGGCAAATGGATGTTACTCACATTCCATCTTTTGGCAAATTGCAATATTTACATGTTTCTATTGATACTTGTTTTAGAATTATATTTGCCTCTCCATTAACTGGAGAAAAAGCAGCTCATGTTATTCAACATTGCCTTGAAGTGTGGAGTGCTTGGGGTAAACCCAAGATTCTCAAAACGGACAATGGACCAGCTTACACTTCTCAGAAGTTTGGACAATTTTGCCACCAAATGGAGGTGATCCATCTAACGGGTCTACCATACAATCCTCAAGGACAAGGCATTATAGAATGGGCTCATCACACTCTTAAGTCCTATTTAATAAAACAAAAAGGGGGAGTCGGAGAAGCCCTGCCCTTAGTGCCAAGAGTCACCTTTTCTATAGCACTCTTTACTCTTAATCTTTTAAATTTGGACAGTCAAGGCCATATAGCGGCTGATCGTCATTGTTCAGAACTTAATAGACCAAAAGAAATGGTCAAATGAAAGGATGTCTTAACTGGACAATGGAAAGGCCCGGATCCTATCTTGATAGGATCCTGGGGAGCTATTTGTGTTTTTCCACAGGAAGAAGACAAAGCATTTTGGTTACCTGAACGGCTGACTCGAAAGGTGCCATCCCCAGAAGAAGATGCCACAGAAAAAGGGACTGAGGAAGATACACCTGCTGATATTGACACTCCTGTGGAATTGCGGAATGAAGCCATCTTTTGTAGGACTATCTCAGAAGGAATTCATCGTTGAAGGCAGAACAACTCTCCAGAAGGCTTCTCTTGTAGATTGTGTGACTCAATGGGACTCAGCTGAAACCCATTACCTTTGGGGACTTCTCATCCTGGATTTCCTCTGCTTTTTCCTTCTTTAAAGAGTGGGTGGGAGTAGCCCTGTTTGGTACAACTCTTTGTTGCAGATTAGTGTTCTTACTATGGTTGGTCTGCAAACTCAGAGCCCAACAAAAACGTGACAAGGTCGTTATTACCCAGGCACTTGCAGCCTTAGAACAAGGATCATCCCCTGAAATTTGGCTGTCTATGTTAAAAGAGTAACTGGTCATTGCAACCCTCAGCTGATGCACCCCAAGGGTTTATTCCCATTGTACTGGGTCGGTGAGAGGTCTTGGCCTAGTTAACCCTTGTCTGTGTAATTATGGTACCTGAATTTGAGGCAAACAGCCCTTGCCCCCCTGGGAGATGGCTCCATTGCACAGGGATGGGTGTTTGCATCTGTCTCTGTTTCCCATTAGCTTTTGCACCCAGAGAACCTGTTTCCATTGCACCTGGTAAGGTAATGGGTACTTGCATCTTTCTCTACTTCCCTTAGCATTTGCACCCAGAGGACTTGGGTCCATTGCACCTGGTAAGGTAAGGGAGACTGTCTTAAACTATGATTGGTACCACGCTAGACAGGTTAAGGACAGTTCCATCTTAATAAAACAAAAAGGGGGAGATGTAGAGAGCCGCTGCAAACTGAAGGCATTCACCATTAATAAATGGCGCTGGCATCCAGCATTCTCTCATATGATCCTTGGAATGTGCTTTGTCCTGGGGAAAAGCGTGTGAGTCACAGAGCCCAATCCCAGGGCGCCTTGGGTTTATGGCTTAGCAGCCAATCCTATGGGAACAAGCTGCCCTAGGGCTGCCTCAGGGGCTATAAGAGGCCGAGCCCTCCGGGGATTCCTTTGTCTTCCTCCACATTAAAGTATGCCACAGAAGAATCCCTTGTATGTGTCTGCATGAGTTCTTACCTACGAGAATCAGCGCAGGTCACATCTAGATCCATCCTGTTCTGTAATACCACCACTGTCATTTGTGTGGTATTATCCATGAGAATGCCCAGATCCTGAAATATCTGGATTATTATACATGCAGAGAGTTCTTTTCAGGTATGTACATCTATACCTTCATATATAATACCCTCCAATCCCACCCTGGCAAAACTTTCCTAAAGAGAGGAAATACCACATAGTATTAGGACAGTACCATTAAGTATATACAAAATACCAATTATGGGATAGTGGGGCACTATGGAGAGGATTTCCTTGGTTAGGTATGGGTGCCCCAGGAGATAAGACACATCCAAATATCTCCACATACTTTAAACATACAGCTAGCCTTACTGCCCACAGACTAACATAAACATTGATAAAACTTAGTAAACCAGGATTATGCCAATATACAATGATAAATTCTATGACTGTATTGAGGTTGTATTTATAGTTACATCAGCAGAAAGTTTGAGTGCTACATACCCCACAATGCAATCTCAATGATGCTGCTTTATATAGTCAATGCTATCATATTATATATAGTCAGTACTTGAGGTACAGTTCCACCATTTTTCTTAGTGTTCACATCTATTTGGAAAAGCATAATATCATATTACCTCACTGAAGTTGAGGTAATACTCAAATATTGTCTACCTAGTCCCCTTTTATCTCTAGTCTTCAGGCTAGTATTTCAGTATGCATTTGCCAAAGGATGTAATCAGCTGAATCTAAGGAAATATTATAGATAGCCAGTTAGTAGGTGTTTTGTAGCCTGAGCATTTGGCTGTGTCCAGGAGAGAATGTTATTTTCTGTGGTTTTACTAGAAGGAAAGGCTATAAAGAAATGGAGATGAACATAAGTGAATTTCTGTGCTTTGGGAGGATACAGGGTATAGTGTTTATTATTGGATGTCAACTTGACTATATCTGTGTGGAGAGTTGCACAGTGCTGTGCCTTTAAAAGGGGGCTGGCTTCCGTCTTCTATCAAGTGCTCTCAGGGACACAAGTCCTCAATTGGCTAAGGCTGATCATCTGGCTTGCTTATGTGGACCTATCTGCTGTCACCATATACCTTACTTGGATTGTTTGGCCTAGGACTGTTCAGGCTATGGGTTGGATTTCCCCATGTTCTATTAGTGAGAGTCAGTTGGACATGGGTAGTTAGAGTCAGAGGCAGTTAGTGAAGGCCAGGGAATCAGGGTGAAGGAGACAGGGTGAATTAGATAGAGTTAGGTTAGAGTCAGACAGGGTCAGTTACAGTTAGTCTGAGTAAGGGAGTCAGAGGTAGCCAGGGGGATTTAGGGTGGACTAGTCAGAAGAAATATATTCAAAGGTTTCCTGAATAAACTGTTAAAGGAATAGCTTGGGGGTCCTGTCCTTTTTGCTGGGAAAAAGGCACACAACAAAAAATGACTGGTGTTGTGGAAAACTGAGAAAACTCATAGTGACAGTTTCTTAAAGTAGAAACCATCATTTTCAGTGACTTTTCAACATAGTTTTCGAATGTATTTGCAAAAAAAATTGATGAAATTTATAAAAATATGCATTAAAATGAAAAAATTCAATGGATAGAAACTACTGGTAGAAGGGAAATCTAAGAAAACATATTTTTCGTTAGAAGAAATGGAGAAGTATATTTCCTGGTAACAATCAAGAGGTTCTAAACAATAATTTTGTTAAAAATGAAAAAAAAATTACAAAAAAAATGAGGTTAAACTTGAGAAAATTGATGGAAAAAATGACGGGTTAAATGGAAAATAGACAAAACTCACAGTTAATATAGGACAAAGTAGAGATCACAATTTTATATAAACTTCAAGATATTATTCAAATGCATTTGTGAGAAAAAAGACAAAATTTATAGAAAAACGTGTTAAAAAGAACTAATTCATTGAAAAAAACTAATGTTAGACTAGAAAACTTAGAAAACATATTTGTCCTATTAGAGAAAATGGAGAAGAACATTTTCTGATAAAATTCTAGGTATACTTGTACACTATTTTCTATAAAATTTTAAAAAAACATATGGAAAAATGTGGTGAAAATGGCGAATATTGATGGAAAAATGACTGGTGTTGTGGAAAACTGAGAAAACTCATGGTGACAGTTTCAGAAAGTAGGTACCATCATTTTCAGATAATTTTCAACATAGTTTTCGAATGTATTAGGAATAAAATTGATGAAATTTATAAAAGTATGTGTTAAAAAGGAAGAATTCAATGGAAAAACTACTGGTAGAAGGGAAAACAAAACATATTTTCATTAGAAAAAATGGAGAAGTCCATTTCCTGATAACAATCAAGAGGTTCTTAACAATAATTTTGTTAAAAATGAAAAAAAAAAATTAAAATGGGGTTAAAATTGAGGAAATTGACAGAAAAATGGCGGGTTAAATGGAAAATAAACAAAACTCATGTTTAATATAGGACAAAGTAGAGACCATAATTTTATATATAATCTTCAAGATATTATTCAAATGCATTTGTGAGAAAAAAGACAAAATTTATAGACAAATGTGTTAAAAAGAACTAATTCATTCAAAAAAACTAATGTTAGACTGGAAAACTTAGAAAACATATTAGTCCTATTAGAGAAAAGGGAGAAGAACATTTCTGATAAAATTCTAGGTGCACTTGTACACTATTTTCTATAA
>LR754404.1:0-12327 GCA_902729485.2 Mus minutoides
GCTGTCATCTGAGTTTTTGATCTTAGGCATTCTGACTGCTGTGAGGTGGAATCTCTGGTACATTTTTATTTTCATTTCCCTGATGACTAAGGATGTTAAACATTTCTTTAGGGGCATCTGGACCATTCGGTATTCCTCAGTTGACAGTTCTTTGTTTAGCTCTCTAACCCATTTTTGAATTATCAAAAACTCAGATGATAGCAGATGCTGGCAAGGTTGTGGATAAAGAGAAACACTCCTCCATTGCTAGTGGGACTACAAGCTGGTACAACCTCTCTGGAGATCAGATTAGGAGTTCCTCAGAAAATTGGAAATAGTACTTTCTGGGTACCCAGCAATACCACTCCTAGGCATATACCCTCTCTTGACAGACATCTGGATTGTTTCTAGCTTTTGGCTTTTATTAATAAGGCTTCTATGAACACAGTGGAGCATGTGTCCTAGTTACATGTTAGAGCATCTTTTAGGCATATAACCAGGAGTGATATAACTGGGTCGTCAGGTAAAACTATGTCCAATTTTTCTGAGGAACTTCCAAACTGATTTCCAGAGTGGTTGTACCAGCTTGCAATTCCACCAACAATGGAGGAGAGTTCCCTTTCTCCATATCATTATTAGGATCTGCTATCACTTGAGTTTTTAATCTTAGCCATTCTGAATGGTGTAATATGGACTCTCAGGGTCATTTGATTTGCATTTCCCTGATGATGAAGGATGTTGCACATTTCTTTAAATGCTTTTCAGCCATTCGAGATTCCTCAGTTGTGAATTCTGTTTAGTTCTGTTGCCCATTTCTTTTTTGTTTCTTCAAATTTTTATTAGATAGTTTCTTCATTTACATTTCAAATGCTATCCTGAAAGTCCCCTATACCCTCCACCCACCCTGCTCCCCTACCTACCCACTCCTACTTCTTGGCCTTGGCATTCCCATATACTGGGGCATATAATGTTTGCAAGACCAAGGGGCATCTCTTCCAAATAATGGCTGACTAGGACATCTTCTGCTAAATATGCAGTTATAGACACAAGCTCTGGGGGTACTGGTGAGTTCATATTATTGTTCCACCTATAGGATTGCAGACCCCTTCAGCTCTTTGGGTACTTTCTCTAGCTCCTCCATTGGGAGCCCTGTGTTCCATCCTATAGATGACTGTGAGCATCCACTTCTGTATTTGCCAGGCACTGGCATAGCCTCACATGAGACAGCTATATCAGGGTCCTTTCAGCAAAATCTTGCTGGCATATGCAATAGTGTCTGTGTTTGGTGGCTGATTATGGGATTGAGCCCCTGGTGGGATAGTCTCTGGATGGTCCATCCTTTTGTCTTAGCTCCAAACATAGTCTCTGTATCTCCTTCCATGGGTATTTTGTTTCCTATTCTAAGGAGGAATGAAGTATCCACATGCTGGTCTTCCTTCTTGATTTTCTAGTGTTTTGCAAATTGTATCTTGGGTATTCTAAGTTTCTGGGCTAATATCCACTTATCAGTGAGTGCATATCAAGTGACTTCTTTTGTGACTGGGTTACCTCACTCAGGATGATATCCTCCAGATATATCCATTTGCCCAAGAATTTTACAAATTCATTGTTTTTAATAGCTGAGTAATGCTCCATTGTGTAAATGTGTCACATTTTCTGTATCTATTCCTCTGTTAAGGGACATCTGGGTTCTTTCCAGCATCTGGATATTATAAATAAGGCTGCTATAAACAGAGTGGAGCACCTGTCCTTATTACAAGTTGGAATACCTTCTGCGTATATGCCTAGGAAAGGTATTGCTGGATCTTCCGGTAGTAATATGTCCAATTTTCTGCTGAACATCCAGACTTATTTCCAGAGTGGTTGTACCAGCTTGCAATCCCACCAACAATGGAAGTGTTTTCCACTTTTTCCACATCCCCGCCAGCATCTGCTGTCATCTGAATTTTTGATCTTAGCCATTCTGACTGGAGTGAGGTGGAATCGCAAGGTTGTTTTGATTTGCATTTCTCTGATGATTAAGGATGTTGAACATTTTTTCAGGTGCTTCTCAGCCATTTGGTATTCTCACTTGAGAATTCTTTGTTTAGCTCTGTGCCCCACTTTTTAATAGGGTTATTTGATTTTCTAGTGTCCACCTTCTTGAGTTCTTTATATATATTGGCTATTAGTCCTTTATCAGATTCAGGATTGGTAAAGATTGTTTCCCAATCTGTTGGTGGCCTTTTTGTCTTATTGACAGTATCTTTTGCCTTACAGAAGCTTTGCAACTTTATGTGGTCCCATTTGTCAATTCTTGATCTTACAGCACAAGCCTTTGCTCATCTATTTAGGAATCTTTCCCCAGTGCCCATATCTTCCAGGCTTTTCCCCAATTTCTCCTCTATTAGTTTCAGTGTCTCTGGTTTTATGTGGAGTTCCTTAAACCACTTAGACTTGACCTTAGTACAAGGAGATAAGAATGGATCAATTCCTATTCTTCTACATGATAACTGCCAGTTGTGCCAGCACCATTTGTTGAAAATGCTATCTCTTTTCCACTGGATGGTTTTAGCTCCCTTGTCGAAGATCAGGTGCAAGCAGCAAAATTTTGGGTCCTGTTTGTGTAGCCAGTCTATTAGTCCATACCTTTTTAATTGGTGAATTGAGTCCATTGATGTTAAGAGAAATTAAAGAAAAGTAATTGTTGCTTCCTGTTATTTTTGTTGTTAAAGTTCAGATTCTGTTCTTGTGGCTGTCTTCTTTTAGTTTTGTGGAAGGATTACTTTCTTGCTTTTTCTAGGGTGTGGTTTCCATCCTTGTTTTTGTGTTTTCCTGTTATTATCCTTTGAAGGGCTTGATTTGTGTAAAGATAATGTGTGAATTTTCATTTTGTCATGGAATACTTTGGTTTCTCCATCTATGGTAATTGAGAGTTTTTCTGGGTATAGCAGCCTGGGCTGGCATTTGTATTCTCTTAGTGTCTGTATAAGATCTGTCCAGGATCTTCTGGATTTCATAGACTCTGGTGAGAAGTCTAGTGTAATTCTAATAGGCTTGCCTTTAAATGTTACTTGACTTTTCCCCTTACTGCTTTGAATATTCTGTCTTTATTTAGTGCATTTGTTGTTCTGATTATTATGTGTTCGAGGAATTTCTTTCCTGGTCTAGTCTATTTGGAGTTCTGTAGGCTTCTTACATATTCATGGGCATCTCTCTCTTTGGGTTTTGGAAGTTTGCTTTTATATTTTTGTTGAATATATTTGCTGGCCCTTTAAGTTGAAAATCTTCATTCTCATCTACTCCTATTATCTGTAGGTTTGTTCTTCTCATTGTGTCCTGGATTTCCTGGATGTTTGAGTTAGAATCTTTTTGCATTTTGCATTTTCTTTGATTGTTGTGCCCATGTTCTCTATGGAATCTTCTGCACCTGAGATTCTCTCTTCCATCTCTTATATTTTGTTGGTGATGCTCACATCTATGGTTTCTGATTTCTGTCCTAGGCTTTCTATCTCCAGAGTTGTCTCACTTTGGGTTTTCTTTATTGTTTTTGCTTCCCTTTTAAGGTATTGGATGGTTTTATTCAATTCCATTACCTGTTTCCTTGTGTTTTCCTGTAATTCTTTAAGGGATTTTTGCATTTCCCCTTTAAGGACTTCTATCTGTTTAGCAGTGTTTTCTTGTAATTCTTTAAGGAATTCTACCTGTTTAGCAGTGTTCTACTGTATTTCTTTAAATTAAAGCCCTTTTTAAGGTCCTCTACCAGCATCATGAGATATAATTTTGAATCTTAATCTTGCTTTTCTGGTTTGTTGGGGTATCCGGGACTGGCTGAGATGGAAGTGCTGGGTTGTGATGATGGTGAGCAGTCTTGGTTTCTGTTGTTAAGATTCTTACATTTCCCTTTTCATTTGGTAATCTCTGGAATTAGTTGTTATATTTGTTTCTTGCTAGAGCCTGTTCCTCCTCTGATTCTGTTATCCTCTGTTAGCTGTCCTGGGAGTCCAGCTCTCTTCTGAGTCTCAGTGGTCAGAGTACTCTCTTCATGCAAGCTCCCCTCTTCCAGGGAAGCTGCACAGAGGTCTGGCATTCAGACTTCTCTCCTTGTTGAAGATGAATGTCTGAAACAGGGCCTGTCCCAGAAGATGGGTTGTGTCTGAAGTCTGTGTGCTCACCTGCACAGAGTGGACTCTGAGGGACCCAAGACACAAGGTGGTTCCCTTACCTGCTCTGGAGGTCAGTGCCCTCCCAGTTGTTCACCTCTCCTCTGGTGGGGAAGGTGCCCGGATGTCTGGTGCCTGAAATGGGGTCTGCCCCAGAAGTTGTGTGACATTTGCCTGTCCCAGGAGCTGGGTGGGACTTGGGAGACAAGATGGCTCCCTTACCTGCTCTGGGGTTCACAGCCCTCCCGGGAGGCAACCTCTCCTCTGGCGGGTACCTGCTCTGGGATTCACAGCCCTCCCTGGCGGCAACCTCTCCTCTGGTGGGGAAGGTGCCTGGATTTCTGCAGCCCAAAATGGAGGTCTGTCTCAGAAGCTCTGCGGCTTCTGTCTGTCCCAGAAGCTGTGTCTCTGCAGTCTTCTCTGGTAGAATTTTTAGGGTCACTTATATATACTATCCTATAATCTTCAAATAGTGATATTTTGACTTCTTACTTTCCAATTTGTATCCCCTTCATCACCTTTTGTCAAATTGCTCTGGCTAGGACTTCAAGTACTATAATGAATACGTAAGGAGAAAGTGGGCAGCTTGTTTTGTCCTTGATTTTAGTGGGATTGCTTCGAGTTTTTCTCCATTTAGTTTGCTGTTGGCTACTGGTTTTCTGTATGTTGCTTTAATTATGTTTAGGTATGGGCCCTGAATTCCTGATCTTACCATGACTTTTATCATGAAGGGTTGTTTGATTTTGTCAAATGCTATCTCACCATCTAACAGGATGATCATGTGATCTTTGTTTGTAAGTTTCTTTATATAGTGGATTCTGTTGATGGATTTCCATATATTAAACCATCCCTGCATCCCTGGGATGAAGCCTACTTGGTCATGATAGATGATCATTTTTATGTGTTCTTGGATTTGGATTGTAAGGATTTTATTGTGTATTTTTGCATCGATATTCATAAGGGAAATTGGTCTGAAGTTCTCTTTCTTCGTTGGATCTTTGTGTGGTTTAGGTAGGTAAGTAATTGTGACTTCATAAAACAAACTGGAAGGAGTACTTTCTGTTTCTCTTTCTGTTTCTATTTTGTGGAATAATTTGAGGAAACTTGGAATTAGGTCTTCTTTGAAGGTCTGATAGAATTCTGCACTAAAGCCATCTGGTCCTGTTTTTTTTTTTTTTTTTTTTGGTTGCTAGACTATTAATGACTGCTTCTATTTCTTTAGAGGAAATGGGACTGTTTAGATCATCAATTTGATACTGCTTTAACTTTTGTACCTGGTATCTGTATTGGGAGTTGTCCATCTCATTCAGGTTTTCCAGTTTTGTTGAGTATAGGATCTGATGATGTTTTGGATTTCCTCAGGTTCTGTTGTTATGTCTCTTTTTTTCTTTTCTTATTTTGTTAATTATGATGCTGTCTCTATGCCCTCTAGTTAGTCTGGCTAAGGGTTTTTCTATCTTGTTGATCCTGATTCGGTTGATTCTTTGAATAGTTCTTTTTGTTTCTACTTGGTTGATTTTAACTTAAGTTTAATTATTTCCTGCCATCTGCTCCTCTTGGGTGAATTTGCTTGCTTTAGTACTAGATCCTCTAGGTGTGCTGTCAGGGTGCTAGTGTATGCTCTCTCTAGTTTCTTTTTTGCAGCCCACAGGGCTATGAGTTTTCCTCTTAGGACTACTCTCATTGTGTCCCATAAGTTTGGGTGTGTTGTGGTTTCATTTTTATTAAACTCTAAAAAGTTTTTAATTTCTTTCTTTATTTCTTCCTTGACCAAGGTATCATTGAGTAAAGTGTTGATCATTTTCCATGTGAATGTTGGCTTTCTATTAAATATGCTGTTATTGACGATCAGCCTTAGTCTATGGTCATCTGATAGGATGCATGGGATAATTTCAATATTTTTGTATGTGTTGAGGCCTGTTTTGTGAACAATTATATGGTCAATTTTGGAGAAGGTACCATGAGGTGCTCAGAAGACAGTCTATAGTTTTGTTTTAGGATAAAATGTCCTGTAGATATCTGTTAAATCCATTTGCTTCATAACTTCTGTTAGTTTCAATATGTCTCTGTTTAGTTTCTGTTTCCAGGATCTGTCTATTGATGAGAGTGGAGTGTTGAAGTCTTCCACTATTATTGTGTGAGTTGCAATGTGTGCTTTGAGCTTTATTAAAGTTTCTTTAATGAATGTGGCTGCCCTTGCATTTGGAGCATAGATATTTAGTATTGAAAGTTCGTCTTGGTAGTTTACCTTTGATGTGTATGAAGTGCCCCTCCTTGTCTTTTTGATAACTGTGGGTTGGAAGTCAATTTTATTCTATAATAGTATCGCTACTCCAGCTTGTTTCTTCTGACCATTTGCTTGGAAAATTGTTTTCTAGCCTTTTACTCTGAGGTAGTTTCTGTCTTTGTCCCTGAGGTGGGTTTCCTGTAAGTATCAAAATGTTGAATCCTGTTTGTATAGCCAATCTATTAGTCTATGTTTTTTTTTTTTTTTTTTTTTTTTTTTTTTTTTTTTTTTTTTTTTTTTTTTTTTTTTTTTTTTTTTGGTTTTTCGAGTCAGGGTTTCTCTGTATAGCCCTGGCTGTCCTGGAACTCACTTTGTAGACCAGGCTGGCCTCGAACTCAGAAATCCGCCTGCCTCTGCCTCCCGAGTGCTGGGATTAAAGGCGTGCGCCACCACGCCCGGCTTAGTCTATGTCTTTATTGGGGAATTGAGTCCATTGATGTACTGGCTAGTTTTTTCTGTCAACTTGACACAGGCTGCAGTTATCACAAAGAAAGGAGCTTCAGTTGGGGAAATACCTTCACGAGATCCAGCTGTAAGGCATTTTCTCAATTAGTGATCAAAGGGGGAGGTCCCTTTGTGGGTGGTGCCATCTCTGGCCTGGTAGTCTTGGTTCTATAAGAGAGCAGGCTGATCAAGCCAGGGGAAGCACGCCAGTAAAGAACATCCCTCCATGGCCTCTGCATCAGCTCCTACTTTCTGACCTGCTTGAATTCCAGTCCTGACTTCCCTGGCGATGAACATCAGTATGGAAGTGTAAGCTGAATAAACCCTTTCCTCCCCAACTTGCTTCTTGGTCATGATGTTTGTGCAGGAATAGAAACCCTGACTAAGACAATTGATGGTAAGATAAATTAAAGAGAAGTAGTTGTTGCTTCCTGTTGTTTTTGTTGTTAAAGTTGGAATTCTGTTCTTGTGGCTGTCTTCTTTTAGGTTTGTTGAAGGATTACTTCAACATCTTTTTCTAGGGTGTAGTTTCCATCTGTGTGTTGGTGTTTTCCTTTTAAGGGCCGGATTCATGGAAAAATATTGTGTAAATTTGGTTTTGTCATGGAATACTTTGGTTTCTCTATCTATGGTAATTGAGAGTTTTGCTGGGTATAGGAGCCTGGGTTGGCATTTGTGTTCTCTTATTGTCTGTATAACATCAGTCCAGAATCTTCTGGCTTCCATAGACTCTTGTGAGAAGTCTAGAACAATTCTAATAGGCCTGCCTTTATATGTTACTTGACCTTATTCCCTTACTGCTTTTAATACTCTGTCTTTATTTAGTCCATTTGTTGTTCTGATTATTATGTGTCGGGGGGAATTTTTTTTCTGGTCCAGTGTATTTGGAGTTCTGTAGGCTTCTTGTATGTTCATGGGCATCTCTTTCTTTAGGTTTGGGAAGTTTTCTTCTATAATTTTGTTGAAGATATTTTCTGGCCCTTTAAGGTGTAAATCTTCATTCTTATCTATTCCTATTATCTGTAGGTTTGTTCTTCTCATTGTATCCTGGATTTCCTGGATGTTTTGAATTAGGATCTTTTTGCATTTTGCATTTTGCATTTTTCTGGACCTGAGATTTTCTCTTTCCATCTCTTGTATTCTGTTGCTGATGCTCACATCTATGGTTCCTGATGTCTTTCCTAGGGTTTCTATCTCCAGAGTTTTCTCCCTTTGGGTTTTCTCCATTGTTTTTACTCCCATTCTTAGATCTTGGATGGTTTTGTTCAATTCCATCACCTGTTTGGTTGTATTTTCCTGTAGTTCTTTAAGGGATTTTTATGTTTTTAGTTCTTTAAGGTCTTCTTCCTGTTTAGCCGTGTTCTCCTGCATTTCTTTAAGTGAGTTATTAATGCCCTTAAAATCTTCTTCCCCCATCATGAAATATGTTTTTAAATCAAAGTCTTGATTTTTGGGTGTTTTGAGTTATCCAGGACTGGCTGAGGTGGGAGTGCCGGGTTCTGATGATGACCAGTTTTCTTCATTTCTGTTAGTAAGATTCTTAAGTTTTCCTTTCCCCATCTGGTAATCTCTGGTTTTTGTTATAGTTGTCTCTGGCTGGAGTTTGTTCCTCCTGTTGTTCTGTTAGCCTCTGTCAACAGTCATGGGAGTCCAACTCTCACCTGTGTCCCAATGGTCAGAGCACTCTTTGCAGGCAAGCTCTCCTCTTGCAGGGCAGGTGTTCAGAAGTCTGGAGCTCTGATCCACCTCCTAAGTCCTGGGGTTAGAGCCCTCCCTGTACGCTGACTCTCCTCTGGCAAGGAAGGTGCCCAGGGGTCTGGGTTTCAGCTCCACCTCCTGGCTGAGGATGAAGGCCTGAAGGGGCCCTGTCCAAGAAGCTTTGTTGCTTCTTTCTCCCATGTGCTCTCCAGTGCTCATGAGATCCTGGGTGTGCTAGGGGTCCTGCCACATGGAGAGTCCTCTGGAGCACTGGACACCCTAGGTCGGGTTCATGGGGAAGATGATGGGGCTGACCATGACCGGAAAGAATCCCAGCCTCTGGTCGGGTGGGGTTCCTTTGTCCCTGATCCTGCTGGCACAAGACCCTCCTCAATTCTTTGGAGCTAATATTGCATTCCACTCACCCATGATTCCGAGGTCCCAGGCGTGCTAATGTTCCTGTGTCGTGGCGAGTCCTCTGGGGCCCTTGGTGTCCTCAGTCAGGTTCATACAGAAGATGGTGGGGCTGGCCCCTACTGTAAGGGATCTCAGCCTCTGGTCAGTCAGGGTTCCTTTGTCCCTGTTCCTGCTGGCACAAGCCCCTCCACAATTCTTTGGAGCTGATGTTGCATTCCACTCACCCATGATCCTGAGGTCCTGCAGTGTGGAGAGTACTCTGGGGCCCTTAGCAGGCTCCACCAGGTTCAGCTGGAGGATGGCAGGGCTGTTCCTCATTTCTAATAGGGTTATTTGGTTCTCTGAAGTTTATCTTCTTGAGTTCTTTGTATATTCTTGATGTTAACCCTGTATCAGATGTAGGGTTGGTAAACATCTTTTCTCTATTTCTGTGTTGCCATTTTTTTCCTATTTACAGTGTTAAGGACTCTTCAATGTACTCAAACAGTATTGGCTGATGTTTCCTGCCTTAGGGCTGCCTGATATGACTAAGCCTTTCCACCTCTCTGTGGATGAGGGAAAATGCATTGCCAAAGTAGTCTTAACTCATTTGTTAGAAGCATGAAAAAGGCCTGTGGCCTACCTGTGAAAGATATTAGACCCAGTAGTATTAGGATGGCCACCATGCTTACAGATTATCTCAGCCACTGCTGCTAGTCAAGGATGCAGACAAATTAACACCGGGACAAGTACTGTCTATCACTGTGCAACACACACAGCAATGAAGAGGTCCTTAAGTAACCCCCAGAGTGATGACTTAGCCACACCTTTGTGATTCATTATTCGAGTTTACTGCTTGAATCTCACCCAACCCCCAAGTAAGTATCCACTTTTGTTGGGAACAAAAAAGAGAGGGACCAAGGGGAGGCCCTGGGGAAGAAGGGGATGGGTGAGAAATAGCCCATGTCCGGCCAGAGTTCCTGTGCTCTGGGCAGGTGGATGCAGGAGAGTTGCCGGACGATCTCCACTCAACCCTGGGCGGGCATCTAAGCCTCTGACCCACTTGACAAGGAGTAGAGAAGGGGTAGCTCCCAACCTGGGACCCCAGGGCCACACCCAGTATCCCCAGGATTATAGGAGAGAGGGATAAGGGAATCGGTTCCCAATACTGACCAGAGTGTGCAGTGGATCTTGATGAAGCAGAGACTCTCTATGGTTTAAGAGCTTTATTATAGAAATGCAGGGGGAAAGAGATGAGAGAGAGAGAGAGAGAGAAGAGAGGAGAAGAGGAGAGAAGAGAGAAGAAGACAAAGAGAAAGGAAAGAGGAGAGAAGTGAGAGGTAAGGGAACAAAAGAGAGAGAGAGAGAGAGCAAGCAGTAAGAGAGTGAGGTGGGGGCCTAACAGCCCCTTTTATGGTCTTTACTGTTGCTAGGTAACTGGGGAGGAGTTTAGCCTGAAGGTCATAAACTTGGGCCATTGCTTACGAGACTACTGACCATGCTTCTCTTGTGAGGGCTGTGGGTGGTAACTTAGGCAGAGGCCAGAGTTCCAGGAGCATGAGAGAATGCCTACCATGTCATGAAGGTGAATTATGACCATCGGGGTTCAGACCTTAGCTCGACTGGAGACTAGCCTGTAATTCCCCACACACTTTCTCCAAGTACTTCCCTAAACCCAGGCTCTGTCATGTCGGCAGCCCAGTGTGACTAATACTACGACCCCAAAGAAATAATACCTGTAATACATGAAATATATGAAACTTGAGTCTGGGGGTAGAGTTATATCTGTGGATACAGTTCTACCAACGGTAGCTCAGTTGGTAGAGTGCTTGTCCAACATGCATAAGCCTCTGGGTTTGAACCTTACCATTGCATAAGCCAGGTGTGATTACACACATTTCTAAACCTACCAGGAACCTGTAATCTAAGCCTGAGGACTGCAAGGTCATCCTAGAGTTTAAATCTAGCTTGGTGTATGAGGTCCAGTCTCAAACAAAATACATTAACCAGCAGAAAATGGAAATCTATATATTTGAATGATGTAATGGTGTGGGTTATCAAATTTTGTCAACAGAGGCAACTAGTTGGGTAATAATGTTTCTATGTTGTCTATCACACTCTGATCCTAGCACTATGAGTGGAAGAGGATGTTCAAGATTAAACTATTTGATCACTGATATTGCTTTGTGCTTGTCCTTGGATGACCAGGATTTTGAGGATCAGCTGCCTTTTCTGTGTGTGCAGGAATTAGGGTCATTATTCTGTCTTAACAGATAGCACTTGCCTCACACAGAAATATAGCCACATGAAACCCTCTGTTCTCTCAGAAAAGTCAGAGGGACATTCCAGTCTTTGCTTCCTCACATATTGTTTGACTTTCTCAGATCTGTGGGAATGTTCTGAAAGAGGTGTTTTAGGGATAAAACAGTATATGTTATTAATTTTGACATACAAATTTTTATATTTGTACTCTACATCATTTTCATCTTTTCTCTTTCTCCTCCAACTCATCTGGTATCCCACCTCTGTATGTATGTATGTATGTATGTATGTATGTATGTATGTATGTATGTATGTATGTATGTATCTTAGCCAGGATTTCTATTCTTGGACAAAGAATCATGACCAGGAAGCAGTTGAGGAGGAAAGAGTTTATTCAGCTTACATTTCCATACTGCTGTTCATCACCAAGGAAGTCAGGACTGGAACTCAAGCAGGTCAGGAAGCAGGAGCTGATGCAGAGGCCATGGAGGGATGTTCTTTACTGGCTTGCTCAGCCTGCTCTCTTATAGAACCAAGACTACCAGCCCAGAGATGGTCCCACCCACAAGGGGCCTTTCCCCCTTGATTACTAATTGAGAAAATGCCTTACAGTTGGATCTCATGGAGGCATTTCCTCAAATGAAGCTCCTTTCTCTGTGATAACTCCAGCCTGTGTTAAGTTGACACAAAACTTAACACAAAGCCTCTCGTCCCAATGATGGCCAACTAGGCCATCTTCTGCTACATATGGAGCTAGAGATACGAGTTCTGGGGGTTCTGATTAGTTCATATTGTTGATCCTCTTCTAGGGTTGCAGACCCCTTCAGCTCCTGGGGTTCTATCTCCAGCTTCTCCATTGTGGGCCCCGTGCTCCCTCTTATGGATGACTGTGAGCATCCACTTCTGTGGGAGTCAGCTAAATCAGGGTCCCTTCAGTAAACACTTGCTGTCCTATGCAATAGTGTCTGAGTTTAGTGACTGATTATGGGATGGATCCCCGGTGGGTTAGTCTCTGTATGGTCCATCCTTTCATCTTAGCTCTAAACTTTGTCTCTGTAACTCCTTTCATGGGTATTTTGTTTCCTATTCAAAGGAGGAATGAAGTATCCACACGCTGGT
>LR754404.1:12427-60343 GCA_902729485.2 Mus minutoides
TTGTTTTGCAGATTGTATCTTGGGTATTCTAAGTTTCTGAGCTAATATCCATTTATCAGTGAGCGCATATCCAATGACTTCTTTTGTGATTGGGTTACCTCACTAAGGATTATGTCCTCCAGATTCATCCATTTGCTCAAGAATTTCATAAATTCATTTTTTTAAAATAGCAGAATAGTACTCCATTGTATAAATGTACCACATTTTCTGTATCCATTCCTCTGTTGAGGGACAGAGGAAGTTCTTTCCAACTTCTGGCTATTATAAATAAGGCTGCTATAAACATAGTAGAACATGTGTACCAAGGTGCTTCTTGCATCCCTTTTTACCTTGGTTCACATCCCAGACAAAGGAAGGGACACCAAGAGTTTGGATTATTGATGGAGAGCCCAGTCACAACACAGTATTGGTAAACTGTCACCTAATGGAGAGAAGTTCAGTGTTCTCTGATTACCAAGGACACAAAACACACACAGTCTCTTTAGCTAAGTGCTTCTTATCTTTCCTCAAGTTGGGGTACAACCAGAGCTAGAACTTTATACTAGAACAAGCACATAGGTATTTGGGACCTTGATCACAAGTGAGGCGGTTTGATCACCTACTTTTCTCTATTGAGTCTTGGCAAATAGATTCATGGCTCCTCTTGCTCCTGCTATGACTTATAGATCGGGGAAGATTTCCTGGTAGAGTGAATTTTATTAATATCTAAGGTAATCTAAATCAAATCATGCATTTGTGATATTTTCTCTATGCCTCAAAAGGTAGTTGACACCCAATATGAATTCCTACAAAAGATTAAATATGTATTTCATAATACATTTTTATGTATTATGTATTATCATATATTACTGATGAAAAACAGACATCATTTTTCAAATTAGACCTTTCAAAGTTGAGCATCATCATAGAATGGCGAGCTTCTCTAGCCAAATGCAAAGAACAGTTCATAAACTTTGAATGCATGACCCTTCCTCCCTTTTTTGAATAGCCAAGAGGGTACAATTATATATGACTTTCATGTTTCATTTATTTCTTACATTTTTCTTTTTCTCAGCACAACTGATAGTTTGTGTGGACATTTACTTCATGTTAAACATACAGAGGGAATTGTTGAGAAATGCCAGGAAGAGGAAATGGAAAACTGGGACACAGTGCCATTGCTGAATGAATTGGTAGTTAGTAAACATTCTTCTTCACAACTTGGCCATGATATTTATTACAGAAATCTTCACCTTTGCAACAAAAGGTAGATATCTTCAAGGCTCCAAAATACATGTTTTTAGCCAGACATGTCTTATGGCAGTCCAATTCGGTGTGATTGTGGACCCACTTGCCTAGAAGATAGAAACATTTATATTTAGTGCCCAAAATACTATGGTGTTCACAGTGAGGGGTCTTTTCCCCCAAGTACCAACCCTGTTTTCCAGAGGAAGAATATAGTTACTTTTCAGCAAGAATGCCTTCAGACTAGTTCAAACACCTTACCTTTTTCTGAGAATAGGAAGTAATTCCTGGTTCTGCAACCAGGCTTATATCTTGTAGTGCAGTTGTTCTTGCCTGCCAAACACTGTCCACCTTTAAAAGAATTGCAGACCATGCACACTGTAGCTTGGACTAGGAAAAACAAATATAAAGAGAGAGAAAATGATTATAGTGTCTAAGAATGCTAGAGGATTAAAGAATTCAGAGACACAGCATAGCCCAGAGGAATTTTCCTAACACAACCTCAAGTACAATGTATTATACCAAATTGGATTAATGACTTTTTGTTAAAGAAGCTAAGGGCTTGACATCACAATTTTGATTGCATGGGAAATAAAATTATTGGTATTCCTTTGTATACAATGCCTTTGTGCCATAAGCTATAAAAGTATTTATGTAAGTAAATCTGACACCTTAAGTTCCCTTTTAAATGCATAATAATAATAATAATAATAATAATAATAATAATAATAATATCATACTAATAGCACAAAACAGATATGCAGACCAATGGATTAGATAAAAGGCCCAGATATAAGGCCATATAATTACATGCACATGATTTTTGACAACATGCCAAAAAGACCCAGTAGAGATATTATCTTTGGTAGATAATGCTGAGAAAACCAGATACCTGTATGTAGAGTAATGAACTAGATCACTATTTCTCACAATACACAGATGTAAACTTCAAACTGAGCAAACCTCAATGCAAAACTCAGAAACTCCTAGTAGAATAAGTAGAAAGTAAACTCCAAGAAATGGGCACAAGTAACAAGTTCCTGAGTAGGACTTCAATCCCTAGGGCAATAAAGGCAATGCTTCACCAATGAGACCTAGGCAAGATAAAAAGATAGGGAATTATGGTGACAAGGAGAAAAATCCAAGATGGAGTGTAATCTCTTTCTCCAGCATATGACCTGATTTTACTGCCGAGAGAGGCAGAGATTTCAGACACCACTGCCACAGACTAATGCCCACAGATATAATATGTGTTTTCTAAAAGACACCTTTTCAAATACTATGAAGAAATTGTGTTCACTTAGTGCTAGATGTAAATTTCAAGATGAAAAATTCCTCAATCAAGGGTGTTAAGGACAATAGTTAGGTTGTTCTTAGTTAGGGTGATGTCAACATATAACCAGGACTTACTAGGCATATGCTTTTCCTCCCTGGAACTTAAAGGTACACTGCATAAATTCACTTCCAATTTTTTTTCTGAGAAAAATTCTTTAATTTTATTATGAAGGTGGTTTCTTAGCACTACTAGAGACATATCTCCAGAGCTACTTTAAGTCCATATGTTTCTATGGTAAAATAACCTAACTGCATCTCTCCCTTGAGAAGCCTACACATGATTAACAGGCATGACTTCCTCGTTCCAGGAAGAGGATAATGCTAATCACAGTGATGATCATGTACCCTCTTTTAATATTTTTAATAAATTCACATTTGCTTTAATTTTGGTTTGTCCTGAAATTAATTTCTTCTTTTAATTTTTTACCTAGAGCATAAACTCTGGCTTTGGCTAGGTTGCAGTCTTTGAGGCATACTGTTAGGTTTGCACCTGTGTCCCTATCAGGATGGTAGGAATTCATGAGGTTGAATAGCTCCTAACAGAACAAAGAAAAGTGTCAGTTGAACAAGGAATGAAGAGGCAACCTATAGGTTCTATATTTTATTAATTCTATAAAATTAACAAAATTCTATAGGTTTATTAACTCTATAGAATTAAATAAAATTCTATAGGTTTATTAATTCTATAGAATTAAATAAAATTCTATAGGTTATATGGTTCTATATTCTATTAATTCTATAGAATTAATAAAATCTTTGCCAATTGTATATTGAACAGAGGGTTGTTATCTAAAATATTAAATCAACAACCCTCAAGAAATTCATTAAGAAAACAAACATCCCAGTTCTTTTTAAATGACATTGAATAGAGAGCTTTAAATAGAATACAAACAGCTGATAAGCATTTTTTTCTTAGAATGTCTAACATGCTAAGAAAGCCAAGAAAATACAAATAAAAACACATAATGATTGTATCTCATACTACCTGCCCCCATTCCTCAAATGGAAACAAATGACAAGAAAAAGTTGATATGGATTTGAGCAAAGGGAGCAAAGGGAAACCCTTTTTCTTTCATAGACATGTGAACTGATAACAGATACAGGGAAAATGACTATAGAGCTTTTTCTTTAAATGTAAAAACAGAAATAACATTTGGCATAATCTTATAACTTCTAGAACATACCCCTCAAAACTATCCCCACTATCGTTACTGGCACATCCATGTTCACTGCTGCTCTGTTTACAATACCCAGGAAACAGAATCAGCCTAGCTGTCCACAGATTGGTGAGTGAATGACAAGGTGATTCAGATACACCAGGGATTGTGTTCCTTTGCAAAGAAAAATTTACACAAAACTAAAAAGAAGTTATAATGATTGAAGTAACTCATTCCCAGAAAGAGAAACAGTACATGTTCTCACTCTTATGCATCCTAGCTTTGAATTTTCACATTTGTATTTTTGATCTACAGTATTTGTAAAGGCCAGTGAAAATAGAAAGGAACTACTGGGTGAGTGGGGTGGGTTCTTAGAGGGGAGATGGTAATAGCAGAAACCATGTATCATGGAAGTAGAGGAGGGAAAGACTGGAAGTAGAGTGTGGGAGGTTTAAGCAGGGATTAGAGCAGAGGGATGGGGGCTTAAGTAAAACTCAACATGTATTGAGAAATACTTATGGAAACCCATTACTTTTTAAACAAATGAAAAATATAATTTAAAGGAGTTTAAACACAATTTATGGGAGGATAATGCTTCCAGAGGAGTTCAGTTGTTAAAAAGAAAATCCTGGTGCCAGGTATGGGATCTCTGAGCTATTGGTTGAGAAATCACAGGGAACCCCAAAACAACAAAGCCATTTATACCACTCTTGTTTACCAATAAAAATGCATGGGAAGACCTTATTGCTGCTGATACAACAGGCTTTAGATGTGGGACCAAAAGATATCACAGTAGAACTGACATGAAAACTTACTTCATGCTGTTTAATGTTCATAACACCAGAAATTCTCTATAGGATTCTGGGGCTAAAGTTCATCAATTGTATTATCCATTGGTCAACTCTACAGGCTAAAATACTGACAGGTCAGGCAAATATACTCAATAGTGCAGTAGTGCAATAGTGCAATAAATGTATGTAGGTAACCAACTGGTTTTAACTAGATCTAAGACTGCTTCATTAGATATTATCCAAATCTGGTACTATAGATCTGGTCAAAACCCCATGTCTCAAAATGTCATAGGTCTTAAGGGAGAACCTACTAGTAGTTTGAATTCTTCTTTTTCTAGATGGACACATCAAACTGCCTTCTAGAAGAAGGCAAAAGATTATGTATATGGCCAAAGATTAGTGTTTTCCTCAGAGAGAAGCTTCTCTGCAGTGGTCAGTGGTTAATGTAGACTCAGAACTGATCTAAGTGCTAGGAATAAGTGATTATTGAATCCTCAGCCTTATACAAGATATCTATATCATATCCCATCCCCAAATCCTCAGGAATCATAGTAGAAGAGGAGGTAAAAAGAATGCAAGAGCTGGATGATGGGAAAGTGCTATGAATGCCACCTCCTGAATATGACCTGTTCAGTGATCTCAAGAACTCACAGCAGCTGTGTTTACCAATGTAAGACCTGCATAATATCAAGCCAATTTACTTTCTATCATGGACTAAGGAAGGGATTATGAGCTCTCATTTCTCCCTGAGTAACTATTGTCAATTAAATGTACTATAAGTCAGGAAGTCACTTTTTGGGTTTTTTTCCCAGTGATGTAGCTACTGTTAAGTTGTCTATGCTACAGTAATAACCCCAGACCCATGCTTATGCAAGAAAACCTAATTAAACTCCATGGTTTATTTAAAAAAAAGGAGACTTGAAAGTAGGTGGAGTACTTGTTGTGAAGAAATGCTTTAGAGGGTGTTAGAGTGCAATAAAAATAATAAGGGGGATATGGTAAAAGTAAAATACAATAAAAAAACCACTTGTGGAAACAATGGGATGGGTTGACAAGTACCTGCTATCAAGCTTGATAACCTGAGTTCCATTCCTGGGACCCACTTGAAAAGACAAGAGAATTGACTCTCAAAAATTGTCTTCTGGTCTCCACATTATGACATGGCACATGCACACACACATACACACACACACATGCACACACACATGTTAAATAAATAAATGTAATAAAAAATGAAATGCTTGAGGAATAGACATTGTCCTGGCACCACAGAAAGGAGGCACATTCACAGTATTTCATAGCAGAAACCCTCCCCCCCAAAGAAATCTGATAATCAAATCTACGTGATCAAAACAGTGTGCTTGATATGAAAAACTGACTTAAGATAAACTTCTCAGTGACCTCTTCCCAACAAATAACTGTGGTAGAAAGTACCTAAAAAGAAAGCCATAAGCACCCATTGGCTGCTACTAGGTATTGAAGGAGGCAGACTCAAAGACATAGATAACAAGTACACTCAAACTCATTCTTTTCTATGGAGTGACTGATCCCACTCTGAGAACCTGGAGAAACTTGACTTCTTACTCTACCAAGAACAGTGTGGAACCAACATAAGGTTCTCCATTTTTTTTGAGTCAGCTCTTCCTAGAATCCTGATCTTGACTATTTTCTGATCCCACACACTATTATCACAGCTGTTCTGGCCACCATGCCACATTTACTTTCAGACATCTCTAGTCCCTGTTCTCTCCTGTTTTGGCTTTGAAGGACTCATTATTACCTTGGATGAACACAAGAGAAAAAGACCCCAGCATCAGGAGAAAGAGTAGGGGCAGGAGCTTGCCCATCTCAGTCTGGGCTATCAGAGGACACAGGAGAGCAGCTGGTAGCAAGTGCTCAAGAGGGGTCAGTGTGGATGAGAGCAGGTTGCAGACTCTTCTTTGAGCTGCTCCCAGGATGTGGGCAGGAGCTTCCTTACATACCTGCTTGTGGGTGTTTTGCCAGTATCCTGACTTAGGAAAGTGTCCCACAGAACCAACGCCTACAGAGCTTCAAAGGGCAAAGGGCAGAGGATTTCTCAGTATCCATCTCATATTCATTCAAAGATGAAGCTAGGGTTGTTTATTTCCTAAGTGAGCTCCCTAAGATTGAATGGAGAGCAGGATCACAGAGCTTTTATTTCTATCTCGTTTTGACAATGGTGATGGAAGCAGCAACAATAGAACCTTGTTTATTATGTTCTGTAAATCACGATGTGCACTCACAGCCTTTATGCCTGTTTTGTAGTAGGTCTCAACATAGTAGAAACACAGCAAATGCCATCCAAACATTGTATGTAAAAGGGATAAGTGGATTTTTGGATAAGTGGATTACAAAACAAATTTCTCATGTAAAGCATTAGCCTCTAAATACCTAAATTAACTAAGTAGTATTTTCCCAAACATAGACTTAGCTTCTGAATCACACAGCTAAAATACTCAGAACTTACACAAGTTTCCTGAAAACCTGGCCATGTATATGGCACAAAGGGCACACAATCCAAAATAGTCTCCTAATATTTAAAATTACCTTTTTACTGATGTTCTCTAAGGTATCTTTAGCAATATCATCCTGCTTAAAAATAGCCACCCCAAAGACAATCTGCATGCCTGTGCATCCAGCCGTGGGAAGATGAAAGAGAACAGAGCAAGCTCAGTAGCTGAGAAGACAGGGGCTAGAGACTACTTCATGTTTCAGGAACAGTCTTCTGCTCTAGTACCTTCTCTATACACGAACCCTCTATGATAGAGGCCTTCAAAGCCTTACTTTGCATAGTTCAAGTACAGTAAACAGATCATGCAGCTAGTTCTTATCATGAGTAAGCAAAGGTTAAAAGAAATGAATAAATGAAAGGTAGATGAATGGATGATTGGATGGTGGTTTGAGTGTAGAAAGCAATGACTGGAGAGTGACAGTTCAGGTCCCAGATGTACTACACTCTGGGAGCTTGGTGCACTTCATGCTTTACAAGCATGGCTATTATTTTTTTTCCAATTTTTATTAGATATTTTCTTCATTTACATTTCAAATTCTTTCCTGAAAGTCCCCTATACCCTACCCCATCCCCCGTCCTGCTCCCCTACCCACCCACTCCCACATCTTGGCCCTGGCATTCCCCTGTACTGGGGCATATAAGGTTTGCATGACCAAGGGGCCTCTCTTCCCAATGATGGCCAACTAGGCCATCTTCTGCAACATACACAGCTAGAGACACGAGCTCTGGAGGTACTGGTTAGTTCATATTGTTCTTCCACCTATAGGGTTGGAGACCCCATTCAGTTCCTTGGGTACTTTCTCTAGCTCCTCCATTGGGAACCCTATGTTCCATCTAATAGCTGACTGTGAGCATCCACTTCTGTGTTTGCCAGACACTGGCATAGCCTCACATGAGACAGCTATATCAGGACCCTTTCAGCAATATCTTGCTGGCATATGCAATAGTGTCTGCATTTGGTGCCTGATTATGGGATGGATCCCCGGCTGCAGCAGTCACTGGTTGGTCCATCCTTTTGTCTCAGCTCCACACTTGATCTCTGTAAGTCCTTCAATGCAAGCACGGCTATTATACATGAGAACTCCTTGCTTAGCTTTCCAACACTAACATAGTGCCTAACACAGAGGAATTTAAGTTGCATGGGTGTTAGGCCACAAGATTTTTTTGTTTGTTTGTTTTGTTTTGTTTTTGTCTTTTGAGACAGGGTTTCTCTGTGTAGCCCTGGCTGTCCTGGAACTCACTTTGTAGAGCAGGCTGGCCTTGAACTCAGAAATCTACCTGCCTCTGCCTTCCAAGTGCTGAGATTAAAGGCATGTGCCACCATGCCTGGCTCACCACAAGATTTAATAATTCACTCAGCTTCAAATTTGTTTCCCTGTGCTGTACCACTCTATCTGTATGTTTTCTGTATCTCTCTAACATTAGTTCTCCAACTTCCTAACCCCTATCACCCCATCCTAACCATCCTAGGAAAGAGATAAAGAAAGAGTAAATGAAGAAAACAGGTCCAATCAAACCTTTTCTAATGAGGACATTTGTCCTTATGGGGCATCAATTTTCTAATCCACTCTCAGTTTTACATACTTAATGTACTACTACTAGTTTTACATTCTTAATATGCTACTAACATTTAACATAACATATGCTGTCAAGCAGGGTTTTCATATTGCCCTGATTGTACAGAGAATTTGGAACAAAGAAAAATGATCTAGGAAAACATCTTGATGATATTTATGGCTGTTAAATTGAAAATTACTTTCTAAGAATGGTGGATTCCATCACTTGGATTTTTAAAAATAATACATCTATGTTTTTCAAGGATGCTGTTCATAAAGCAACCTCCACTTAAATATTTATGGGAAAATGCTCTACTAAGAAAAGTCTGTTCCTAATTCTAAGAAGGGGTGAAGTGTCCACACTTTGGTCTTCATTCTTCTTGAGTTTCATGTGTTTAGCAAATTGTATCTTGGGTAATCTAGGTTTCTGGGCTAATATCCACTTATCAGTGAGTACATGTTATGTGAGTTCTTTTGTCATTGCGTTCCCTCACTCAGGATGATACCCTCCAGATCCATCCATTTGCCTAGGAATTTCATAAATTGGGACTTATTTTGAAATGTAAATGAAGAAAATATCTAATAAAAATTGGGGAAAAAAAGAAAAAAAGAAAAGCCTGTACCAGAATCTCATGAGTGAGACACAAATTTCCATCTTTGAAGATCTTAATAGCTCCATTTGTGTGTTAAGTTACCAAATCTTGGAGTTGCTTCCCAGACTAACCTAAAGGTAGCTAAGCATGAATTATCTAAATTCTTGCCTTAATCTAAACTTAATTACTAATAAAGGCTCCTTTTCCTCTTACAGAGTATTCCAGACTTTGGTGTATTGCATGGCTGGCTAACTCTGAGGTACTAACATGCAATTTCCCCTGCAATACAGGAACTTTCTCCTCTACTCATTCCAGATAGTGGGTGGCCAGGACCTACATAAGCTTCCAGGCCCACACTAACCATATCAGATCTTCTGGTAATGAGCCTTGGCTTAGACCTAACAAGGCTGAGTGTCCTAGCCACAGCATTGAACTTTCTAGACACATTTAAGTAGGAAGCATCATTCTAGCATTTTTCAAATCCTGAGATAACTAAGACATTGAGAATCCACCATAGATGAATTGAGCCTATCTCATGATTTAAGTTAAATTCTTGAGACTATGAGAGAATGTGTGTGTGTGTGTGTGTGTGTGTGTGTGTGTGTGTGTGTGTGTGTGTGTGTGTAAAATATCGGTGCTGGTGATAAACCACATGTTAAAAAATGTTATATCCATAATAAGTCACAACCCCAAATCAACAGTGGGTTTGCTTAATACTCAGTCACATTCAGAACCTCTCTGCCTAACCCAGCCAACAAACCTTCTCTACATTTTCTTTTTTACCTGTAACTTTTTGACTGTTCTTGTTTGAACCCAGAATTTTTCAGTTCACATGTGGGTTTATGGTATGGGTGAATGATGCATATTGTCAATTATGAAACATTGCAAATTTCTCAGATGACAGTAGTACAAGATTTGTGTCAAAAGGTATAATATAGTCCAGCAGTATGTTTTCTCTTTATCTCTTTATTGTCACTACCTAGATTCCAGACACATTTCATAGATAGTCAGGAAGGACCCACCCTGAAAACATTCCTAGAGGCTTATTTGCTAAAATTTGATATGTTTGATAAAAAGAATCATCACAGCCATATCTGATTCACAAAGCAAAAGTCACTGTCATGGTGTTTTCATCCTACTGCAAGACTAGTAGGTGACCTGCTCTGTCAGGTCATATCATTAAAAACCAAAGTCTATTTCTCACTGAGGTCCTAAGGCATTAGGCTCAAGGAAGCCCAGATGCCTATCTGATTGCTGCTAGACTTTATGGTTTGTAGAGTATTTAATAAATCATTGCTGACTAAATATATTGTTTTGTGAATTGAACAGACAACAGGAACCTCTGTTACAATACTGTGCTGTATAATAAATCAGTATTTCATTAAAATCTTTAGGAAGTTAAGTGAAACAGGATAAAATGTTTATTTTGTAGTTTATAATTTATCTTGTAGTTTGAAGTTTATTTTGTTTTCTGATCTGTGTAAAGGGTTAAGCACTCCAGCAGAGGATTTTATTAAAGGTTTCTATTTTTTTCACATGTGCTGTTAAATGCTAAACCTAAGATTACAGTTATGGTGCTGGAAACATGCACCTGCCCCTAAAATGTGTTATCCTATGAACTATGAATTGGGCCCTCAATAGATAATCAATGTGTTGCTTGATCTTGGACTTCGTATCTGTGCAAATTGTAGAAGTAGTTTTCTATTGGTTTTGTTTTGTTTGGTTGATTGTTTTGTCTTGTCTTTTTGAGACAGGGTTTCTCCTTGTATCTCTGGGTGTTTTAGAACTCTCTCTCTGTGTAGACCATACTGGCCTCAAACTCACAGAGAGCCACTATCTCTGAATCTTGAGTGATGGGATTAAAGGTGTGGTAACTGAAATCCATAACAGATTTTCATCATTCATTTCTTCACTGTGCTTCCTCATCCTCTTCTTGGATATGACAACATTTTAGATTTCCTGTGTAGTATATTACTTGATAATTTTGAATGATAAGGAACTAATATCCCATGACTCATATAAACTTGATTGTTAACCTGAAGTACTATTTATTGGCTTTTATGCCAGATTTACATTCAAATCAATTTCTAGGTTGATAGCCCATTTTGTTGATTATCCTTGTTCTGTTAACTCATTTATATTGCCCAAATTGCTCTATAAGGTCCAGGATTTACATTGATCATGTAGACACAGATTAATAAGGCAGTTTTCAAAATGATAAAAATCTTCTCATTAATACTGTATCACCATGTTCTATCCCTGATTATTTGTGTGAGGGTGTGTCAGATATAAAGAGACCCACCTTCATTTAGGTGTAGTTTTATGTATATCTCCATTGATGTTATTATCATTATTGTTGTTGTTGTTATTGATATTTCAGCTTTACTGATTTAACAGTTTTAAAAATAAGCTCTGATGGTTTAGACTATTCTCCACAGTAGTCTTTCAAAGGCTTTTTTTCACAAGCTCTTGTTTGGAAGAGAAAAAAGTTATTTACAAATTATAAATTTGATATCTTAGAGTATAAGTCTAGATTTGTAGATTTTTCTCACTTATTCAAAAAGAAGTTCAACTCAATGAATGTCAAGCAAAATGAATTTATTTTTAACATTCTTTACAGAACATAAAATTTCCCCTTCTTTAAAATTATTCATGAGAAATATATAATTGGATACTGTTATGAAACATACTAATGATATTCTTCGCATTTCAATTCCTACTTTTTGAAGAAAAAAGAATGAATGATTCAGAACAATAGGAATTAACACACCAAAAAAAAGCAGAGAATATTATCTATTAGGAATATAAGATGTTAGTAATATTTGGCTAATTGAAATAATGTTTAAATTAGAAGCCTGGTAGCTCATCAGCCAGAGCAACTTAGTGATTGTGAGGGAGAGATAAATGCAAGACAAGCAAGATTGGTGGTGATTTTCACTTGTGAATGAAGAAAGGGAAGGAAATGCAGACGAATGGAGAATGTTTGGTATCTGATGTTGGGTAGGAAGTAGTCAGCATCCAAGACAGAGGAAAAGAAGGATGCATAGAGATTATACGAGTTGCTTCCTCTGGGAAGAGGGATATCATTTGAAATGTAAATGAATAAAATGATTAATAAAACAAAAAGAAACAAAACAAAACCAAAACAAAGCAACAACAACGACTTGCTTCATCTTCAGCAGAGCATGTATGGAGGGGGAATCCAGCAGGCACGCCAGGGAAACTGAAGCAGGTGAACGAACTGGAAATAAATTAGCATATGAATTCACTTTCCTTTATATTTATTGCAGAAATCTTGACTTTTGCAACAAAAGGTTGAAATTCTCAGATGAAAATAACTCTCTTCTGAAGCCTTACATGATTTAGAACATTCCATTATAGTATGGTTGTAGAGAAACCCACCTAGAAAAGAACATTGATATTTACTTAAGAAAATAATATTTGAAATTGAATGCATGAAAGTCTTTGGTATTCACACAAGCCTGCTCTTCCACAAGAAACACCACTTCCTTGCAGGACCCTCTGGAGGATTCCCTGTTAGTATTACCTCTTGGATTGAAATGATAGACATCTCCAGTTCTGCATGCACCACCTTCCTCCATGGTGCAGTTACCCTCACCTTCTATACATTTGCCATTCAGAAACATGTTGCAGGACATGCATATTATTTCTTGGGCTAAGAAAAAAAACAGATACAATGAGTGAGCCCGTGGCTGATTGAGTTAGGACCAACATGGATAAGGATAAGAACACGTAAGAAATGAAGCATCACAATAAGTAATTCTGATAACATAGATCTAAAATATCCTTATATTAGTTTCATTGAAATTTAATACTATACAAGTCATTGATCCACACTTCTGAATTCCACTAATCATAAAAATGCTTTTGCACTTTTAATAGGTAAAGTTGCGGTATGTTAAGTATTTCATATAAAATCTGCTTTTTACAAAGGAATCAATAGAGTTGGAGAGAAGTCTCGGGGCTTCCCAGCAGGTACTGCTCCTGCAGAGAACTTGAGTTTGAGTCTCAGCACTCAGGTCAGGCAACTCACAACTGCCTGTGACTCCAAATTCAAAAGATCCAAATTCAGAGGATCCAAATTCAAAGGATCCAACGTCTTTTGTATTCTGGAGGCACATGCACTCATGTGCACAACTGCACATGCATGTGCACACACACAATTTAAAACGAAATAAAAATACTAAAAATTAAGCAACTAAAGAAAAATATGCTTTTTGTCTGCTTATATGAACAAGACTAGAGGGAAACATATAAGGCAATGTGACTGGGCAAATCAAATCTACATCTCACATTTGAACAGCTTTGAAATTTTAAATATTTACTCCTAAAAACCTATCTAAACTCCCCCATGTTACCAGTTCAGTTTGGTACTATTTGTTGGATAAGAGCAAAAACCCAGACCTTGACCTCCCTCTGCTCCCAACACAATACTATCTCAGCTATTCAGGCCACCATCCCAAGTTTACTCTCAGTTATCTTGAGCCCCTGACCTCAGCCCTGTTTCAGCCTGTGAAGTCTCATTCTCACCTTGGATCAACACAAGAACAAAAGGTCCGAGCAGCAGGAGCAGCAGGAGTTTGCCCATCTTAGTCTGGGCTGGCAGAAGACACAGCAGAGCTGCTGGCATCAAGTACCTAGAGTAGATGAGAGCAGGCTGCAGAGTCTTCTTTGAGCTGTGCCCTGGATGTGGGCAGGAGCTTCCTGACACACCTGGCCATGGGTATTTTGCCAGATTCCAAGCTCAGGAAAGTATCTCATAGAACCAGCTTCCTCAGAGCTTCAAAAAGCGCAGGATGTCCATGGATCGACTCATGCTCCTTCATAGGCAAGTGTCTACTGTTCACATCTCTTTTCTAATAGTCCTAAAGTTGATCTCAGAAGGACTATGGTCATTCTTTCTCTGCTCGGTAATGACCCCAGTAGTTATAACAACAGAGTCTTGTTATGTATGTTCTATAGACCAAGATTTGCATCCATTGTTCCATGTCTTATGTGTTGTAGATCTTTAGTCTGCTAGAAATTCATTAAACGTGTATCAAAAAACCATCTGAATAGTACATATGCAACAGAGGCAAAAATGATGCATCCTTTTTTAAAAAAAGGGATAATTTTACATTCTAATCAGCAGTTATTTTAGTTCTGCCAAGTCCAAATCCGACACAACTAACCAAGCAGATTTACCTAGATACAGACTCTCAGTTTCTAATCCACACTTGTTAGAAAGGTTCAGACAGAATTTCTTGGCACAATTCTTCAAAGGCTTGTTCTAATGTGCAGTGAGCAAAACACAAAAGAAAAATATTTTCCTAATTAAAAAAAATTATACCCTTCTCCTAATATGTTCTACCAAAATGTCTTCAGATTTTTAATCATGTTTTATAAAAGTAACCAAACATCTGCACAGACACAAAAAATATCCATTCAAGTAAGAAGAAAAGGACAAGAAACTAGACTAGAGAGCCTGGGGCTAGTGAAAATGCTGGGAGGTAGGAGTAGTCTTTTGCCCCGCCTCCCTCTAGAAGACAAAGCCCTTTGGAAAGGATCACTATGTACAGTACATACTCAGTGGATAGAGTGTGCACTCAAAATGTACTGATGACTCAACATAGAAGAATATGAGAAATTATGAAGGCAAGGTGGTCTGTGATACAAGAGCAGCTATTGGAGGATATCATCCACACTGTAAAGTCTGAGAACCTGATATATTCTATGCATAACCAAGTACAGCTACCATACTGAAGAGCTTGCTTCCCATACTCCCAAAACAAAGATAGTATACAGCAAGTACTGGAGGAGCTAGACTTGCATGAATAATAGAAGACAGTAGTTCCACAATTTACCAGACACATCAATTATTAGTTTTACCAGATACACTTATTAGTTTATTCAACATACCTCTTCAAAAACAACTATGGAATTTTAGGTGTTCTTAAAGTCTTCAACCCTTGATACCTCATCATATCTTTCTTAGTTATATTTATCATTGCTGTGATGAAACACCATGGCTGAAGCAACTTGGAGATGAAAAGGATTATTTGCCTTATCCTTCCAAATTACAGTCCATCACTGAAGGAAGTGAGGACAGTAATTCAAACAGGGTAGGAAGCTCTAGGCAAGACCTAATGCAGAGTCCATGGAAGGGTGCTTCTTACTGGCTTGCTCCTTATGCCCTTCTCAGCCTGACTTGTTTTAGAACCTAGGACCATCAGCCCAGGAGTCACCCTACCCACACTGGTTTGGCTCCTCCATCATTAATCACTAGTTAAGAAAATGTTGTATAATATTCACCTCAGCTAGATTTTATGATGATATTTTTTTCAGTCTTAAAACCACATTTTATTCCCTGAGATTTGTGGATATATTGCATGGTAATAAAGACTTTTAAGGTATGATTAAGGGTGGGGACCTTGGGACTATAAAATGGGAAAGTTGTCCTCAGTTAGTAAGGTGGGCTCCAACTAACCATATGAGCACTCAAAGTGGAAGTAGATGGAGGGAGGGGTCAGCAGGCCCAAGGTTCCATGGTTGACTTAGAAAAAGTAGGGACAGACTACATACAGAGCAACATGGAATCCTCTAAGTCTGGGGAAAATTATGTTTTTTTTTATTAAATATTTTCTTAATTTACATTTCAAATGCTCTCCTGAAAGTTCCCTCTCCCTTCCCTCCACCCTGCTCCCCTGCCCACCCACTCCCACTTCTTGGCCCTGGCATTCCCCTGTATTGGGGCATATAAAGATTGCACTACCAAGGGGCCTCTCTTTCCAATGATGGCCGACTAGGCCATCTTCTTCTACATATGCAGCTAGAGACACGAGCTCTGGGGGTTCTGGTTAGTTCATATTGTTGTTCCTCTTATAGGGTTGCAGACCCCTTCAGCTCCTGGGGTTCTATCTCTAGCTTCTCCATTGTAGGCCCTGTGTTCCATCATATAGATGACTGTGAGCGTCCACTTCTGTATTTGCCAGGCATTGGCATAGCCTCATACGAGACAGCTATATCAGGGTCCCTTCAGCAAACTCTTGCTGTCCTATGCAGTAGTGTCTGAGTTTGGTGACTGATTATGGAATGGATCCCCCAGTGGGTTAGTCTCAGGATGGTCTATCCTTTCATCTTAGGTCCAAACTTTGTCTCTGTAACTCCTTTCATGGGTATTTTGTTTCCTATTCAAAGGAGGAATGAAGTATCCACGCGGTGGTCTTCCTTCTTGATTTTCTTGTGTTTTGCAAATTGTAACTTGGGTATTTAAGTTTCTGGGCTAATATCCACTTATCAGCGAGTGCATATCAAATGACTTCTTTTGTGATTGGGTTACCTCACTAAGGATGATATCCTCCAGATATCATAGAATAATAGTGGGACACTTCAGCACTCCACTCTCATCAATGGTGAGATCATGGAAACAGAAACAAGTAGACACACAGTGAAACTAACAGAAGTTTTGAACCAAAATGTTTACTCGTCTTGGGTGAATTTGCTTCCTTTAGTTTTAGAGCTTCTAGATGTGCTGTCAGGCTGTTAGTGTATGCTCTCTCTAGTTTCTTTTGGAGGCACTCAAGGCTATGAGTTTTCCTCTTAGGACTGTTTTCATTGTGTCCCATAATTTTGGTTATGTTGTGGCTTCATTTTTATTAAACTCTAGAAAGTCTTTAAATTTGTTCTTTATTTCTTCCTTGACCAAGGTATCATTGAGTAGAGTGTTTTTCAGTTTCCAAGTGAATGCTGGCTTTCTATTATTTATGCTGTTATTGAAGATCAGCCTTAGTCTGTGGTGATCTGATAGGATGCATGTGATAATTTCAATATTTTTGTATCTGTTGAGGCCTATTTTGTGACCAATGGAAAGATCTTCTATAATTTTGTTGAACATATTTACTGGTCCTTTAAGTTGAAAATCTTCATTCTCATCTACCCCTATTATCTGTAGGTTTGGTCTTCTCGTTGTGTCCTGGATTTCCTAGATGTTTTGAGTTAGAATCTTTTTGCATTTTGCATTTTCTTTGTTGTGCCCATGTTCCCTATGGAATCTTCTGCACCTGAGATTCTGTCTTCCATCTCTTGTATTCTGTTGCTGATGTTCACTCACATCTATAGTTCCTGATTTCTTTCCTAGGGTTTCTATCTCCAGAGTTGTCTCACGTTGGGTTTTCTTTATTGTTTCTACTTCCCTTTTAAGTCTTCGATGGTTTTGTTCAATTCCATCACTTGTTTGCTTGTGTCTTCCTGTAATTCTTTACAGGATTTTTGTGCTTCCTCTTTAAGAACTTCAACCTGTTTAGCAGTGTTTTCTTGTAATTCTTTAAGGACTTCCACCTCTTTAGCAGTGTTCTCCTGTATTTCTTTAAGTGAGTTATTAAAGCCCTTCTTAAGGTCCTCTACCAGCATCATGAGATATGATTTTGAATCTGAATCTTGCTTTTTGGGTGTGTTGGGGTATCCAGGACAGGCTGAGTTGGGAGTCCTGGATTCTGATGATGGTGAGCTGTCTTGGTTTAATGTTGGTAAGATTCTTACATTTGCCTATTTCCATTTGGTAATCGCTGGAGTTAGTTGTGATAGTTGTCTCTGGCTGGAGCCTGTTCCTCCTGTGATTCTGTTAGCCTCTGTCATCTATCCTGGGAGTTCAGCTCTGTTTTGAGTTTCAGTGGTCAGAGTACTCTCTTCAGGCAAGCTCTTTTCTTGCAGAGAAGGTGCACAGAGGTCTGGCATTCAGACTTGCCTCCTGTTTGAAGATGAAAGCCAGAAACAGGGCCTGTCCCAGAAGATGGGTTGGCTCTGCAGTCTGCGCTTACCTGCACAGACTTGACTCCAAGGGACCCAAGACACAAGATGGTTCCCTCACCTGCTCTGGAGGTCAGTGCCCTCCTAGTTGTTCACCTCTCCTCTGGTGGGAAAGGTGCACAGATGTCTGGAGCCTGAAATGGGAGTCTGTCCCAGAAGCTGTGTGGGACCTGGGAGACAAGATGGCTCCCTTACCTGCTCTGGGGTTTGCAGCCTTCCCGGGTGGCCACCTCTCCTCTACAAAATAGAAACAGAAGGTACTGTACCCAATTTATTTTATGAAGCCACAATTACTCTTATAGCTAAACCACACAAAGATTCAACAATAATGAGAACTTCAGACCAATTTTCCTTATGAATATTGATGCAGAAATACTCAATAAAATCCTGGCAAACTGAATCCAAGAACACATCAAAATGATCATCCATCATGACCAAGTAGGCTTCACCCCATTGATGCAGATATTGTATTGTATATGGAAATCTATCAACGTAATCCACTATATAAACAAACTCTAAGACAAAAACCACATGATCATCTCCTTAGATGCTGAGAAAACATTTGACAAAATTCAATACCATTTCATGATAAAAGTCTTGGAAAGATCAAAAATTGAAGGCCCCTACATAAACATAATAAAAGCAATCTACAGCAAACCAGTAGCCAACAGCAAACTAAATGGAGAGAAACTCAAAGCAATCCCACTAAAATCAGGGACTAGCCAAGGCTGCCCACTTTCTCCCTACCTATTCAATATAGTACTTAAAATCCTAGCCAGAGCAATTCAACAATGAAAGGATATCAAGGGGATACAAATTGGAAGGAAGAAGTCAAAATATCACTATTTGCAGATGATATGATAGCATATATTAGTGACTAAAAATTCCACCAGAGAACTCCTAAACCTGATAAACAGCTTCAGTGCAGTAGCTGAATATAAAATTAACTCAAACAAATCAATGGCCTTTCTCTACAGAAAGAATAAATGGGCTGAGAAAAAATTATGGAAACAACACCCTTCACAATAGTCACAAATAATATAAAATACCTTGGTGTGCCTCTAACCTAGGAAGTGAAAGATCTGTATGACAATAACTTCAAATCTCCGAAGAAAGAAATTGAAGATCTCAGAAGATGGAAAGATCGGCCATGCTCTTGGATTGGCAGGATTAATATAGTCAAAATGGCTATCCTACCAAAAGCAATCTGCAGATTCAATGAAATCCCCATCAAAATTCCAACTCAATTCTTCACTGGGTTAGAAAGAAAAATTTGCAAATTCATCCGGAATAATAAAAAACCTAGGATAGCAAAAACTCTTCTTAACAATAAAAGAAACTCTGGAGGAATCACCATGCCTGACCTCAAGCTGTACTACAGAGCAATTGTGATAAAAACTGCATGGTACTGGTACAGCAACAGACAGGTAGATCAATGGAATAGAATTGAAGACCCAGAAATGAATCAACACACCTATGGTCACTTGATCTTTGACAAGGGAGCAAAAACCATCCAGTGGAAAAAAGACAGCATTTTCAACAAATGGTGCTGGCACAAACTGGCGGTTATCATGCAGAAGATTAGGAATTGATCCATTCTTATGTCCTTGTATAAAGCTCAAGCCTAAGTGGATCAAAGAACTCCACATAAAACCAGAGACACTGAAATGTATAGAGGATAAAGTGGGGAAAAGCCTGTAAGATATGGGCACTGGTGAAAAATTCCAAAACAAAACAGCAATGGCTTGTGCTGTAAGATCAAGAATTGACAAATTGGACCCATGAGAGTGCAAAGCTTCTGTAAGGCAAAAGATACTGTCAATAAGAGAAAAAGGCCACCAACAGATTGGGAAAGGATTTTTACCAATCTTAAATCTGATAGGGGACTAATATCCAATATATACAAGGAGCTCAAGAAGCTGGACTCTACAAATTCAAATAACCCCATTTAAAATGGGGTACAGAGCTAAACAAAGAATTCTCAAGTGAGGAATACCGAACTGCTGAGAAGCACCTGAAAAAATGTTCAGCATCCTTAATCATCAGGGAAATGCAATCAAAACAACCTTGAGATTCCACCTCATTCCAGTCAGCATGGCTAAGATAAAAAATTCAGGTGACAGCAGATGCTGGCAAGGATGTGGAGAAAGAGGGACACTCCTTCGTTGCTGGTGGGATTGCAAGCTGGTACAACCACTCTGGAAATCAGTCTGGAGGTTCCTCAGAAAATTGGAAATAGTACTACCAGAAGATCCAGCAATACCTCTCCTGGGCATATACCCAGAATATGTTCCAACTGGTAATAAGGACACATGCTCCACTATATTCATAGCAGCCTTATTTATAATAGCCAAAATATGGAAAGAACCCAGATGTCCCTCAACAGAGGAATGGATTCAGAAAATGTGATACATTTACACAATGGAGTGCTACTCTGTTATTAATAACAATGAATTTATGAAATTCTTGGGCAAATGGATGTATCTGGAGGATATCCTCCTGAGTGAGGTAACCCAATCACAAAAGAAGTCACTTGATATGCACTCACTGGTAAGTGGATATTAGCCAAGAAATTTAGAATACCGAAGATACAATTTGCAAAACACAAGAAAATCAAGAAGAATGAAGACCAATGTGTGGCTACTTCATTCCTTCTTAGAATAAAGAACAATACACCCTTGAAAGTAGTTACAGAGACCAAGATTGGATCTAAGACCAAAGGATGGACTATCCAGAGAATACCCCACCCGGGGATCCATACCATAATCAGTTACCAAACCCAGATACTATTGCATATGCCAGTAAGATTTTGCCTAAAAGACCCTGATATAGCTATCTTGATCGAGTCTATGCCAGTGCCTGGCAAATACAGAAGTGAATGCTCACACTCATCTATAGAATGGAACACAGGGCCCCCAATGGAGGAGCTAGAGACATTACCCAAGGAGCTGAAGGGGTCTTTAGGTGGAACAACAATATGAACTAACCAGTACCTCCAGAGCTCATGTCTCTAGCTGCATATGTAGCAGAAGATGGCCTAGTAGGCCATCATTGGGAAGAAAGGCCCCTTGGTCTTACAAACTTTATATGCCCTAGTACTGTGGAATGCCAGGGCCAAGAATTGGGAGCGGGCAGGTAGAGGATTAGGGCAGGGGGAAGGTATAGGAAACTTTCGGGATAGCATTTGAAATGCAAATAAAGAAAATATCTAATAAAAAAACTAAAAAAAAAAAAAAATAAAGAACTTCTGGGGCAATTACCACTCCTGACCTCAAGTTGTATACAGAATAATAATGATAAAAACAAAATGGTATATTGCATTGATAGATCAATGGAATATAATTACAGACCCTGAAATCAACCCACATACTTATGTTCACTTGATCTGTGACAAAGGTGGTAAAACCCTCCAGTGGAAAAATGAGCATTTTCAAGAAGTGGTGCTGGTTCTACTGGCGGTTAGTATGTAGAAAAATGCAAAGAATCTATTCTTATTTCCCTGTACAAAGATAAAGTCCAAGTTGATCAAAAACCTCCACATTAAAGCAGATACACTGAAACTAATAGAAGAGAAAGTGGGGAAGAACCTCGAACACATGGGCACAGGGGATAATTTCCTGAACAGAACAACAATGACTTATGTTCTAAGATCAAGAATTGACAAATTTTATCTTTTAGGGAACTTGCTTATGTCACCTGGTTATCTAAATTGTGTGTGTATGACTACTGATAACATTTCTTTATAATCTTTTCTTCCTGTGAAATGTCAGAAATAATATACTATCTTTCATTCTCAAGGTTACTTACTAATTTTACATTTCTCTCTTACCTTCATGTGCTATGCTAAAAATCGTTTAATGTTGATTTATTCAAAGAACCAATGCTTGTTTTCATGGATTTCTCAAGTTTATCTCTTTTTGTGTTTTTAATTATGTGTACACATGTAAAGGCAGGAATGAAGATACTGTGCCATTGCAGGATCAGGGCACTGGATCTCCTGAACCAGGAATTACAGAACGACGTGAGCCTGCATTCTGGGAACTGAATTGAGGTCCTCTGTAAAAAGTATGTGTATTTAACCAGTGAGATACCACTTCTGCCCCTGTCTTGGAATTTCTATTGTCATGATGAGACACAATGACCAAAAGTAACTTGGGGAGGAAACAGTTTACTTGGCTGACACTTCCACACTGTGGTCCATCATTGCAGGAAATCAGGGTAGGAACTCATACAGAGAAGGAACCTGGATTTAAGAGCTGATGCAGAGGCCATGGAGGAGTATTGTTTACTGGCTTTTTCCTCTTGGGTTATTCATCCTGTTTTCTTATAGAAGCCAGAACTACTTACCCAGAAATATCACCATCCTCAATGGACGGGGCTGTTACCCATCAATCAGTATTTAAGAAAATTTAACTATGTCTGGATAGTATGGAGGTATTTTCTCAATTGAGGTTCCCTCCTTTCAGATGACTCGAAATCATGTCAAGTTGACATAAAACTAGCCAGAAAAGATCCCTATTGTTTTCCTATTTAATATTTTGTTTATTTTCCTTTCTATCTCTATTTTTACCTCCCTCCTGATTGTCTGAGTTTCATTTATTTTTGTTTATCCTACTTTGTAAGGTAGAAAATAAAATTATTTATTGAATACATTTCTCCTTTATTCAAAAACCTCATGTAAAGTACTAAAAGAAATAAGAACAATTTTTAACAAATTAATATTAATAATGACACTAAAAGTATGAAAAATAACCAGAAAGAAATTTGCTGGAAGGTTGTGAAGAAGTGTTTGGATGTGGATTCCAGATTCTGTTGAGTTTAGCATGGAAAACAGTGAAGGGGCCTCTCATTTCTTCTTAGCTAAGACTACTTCTATAAATTCTTCTCAGGTAGCAGCCAGATTTATTGATATACTCTATTTAAAAATCCAAATAATTTCATTTAAGTCTTATCTTGCCATAAGAGCAATAAACAGATTATTGGTGATTTCCCCCTTTGGAATGCAGACCTACCTCCTTAGCCACCTCACGTCATTAGTATCTTCCCTAGTCCTCAGCACATGACAGGGCACTCTATGGGTGTGTGGAGATGATGGCAATTCTGGGGTTCTAACAGTAAAGCGCTGGCTAGTCTCGTGACAGAAGAAAGTGTATGTGAATGTTCTTCACAGACACTTGTGTGTCCTTACTTAGATCAGTAATATTGTTTAGATACTTCCTGTATCCTGTATCTTTCATGGATGTAGAGACCTTGTTTCTTTGAGTTCCTGTCTCTCAGTGCTGTGTTCTTCACTTGCCTGAGGCAATGAGATAGGCTGTTCTTATCTGACCACTGATGCTTCATGTCCTGATGAAGAAGACGTTGTTCTTTCCACACTGGATCATTAGTAGGCGTCCTGTGGGCAATGTGCAGATTGCAGGAAGCTGAGGGTTTTCACTGGGACAACTGGGCTTTTCCTCTTGCTTCTTTGCCTTATGACTCAGGCTGTCTGTGCACAGGAGATCTCATCCATCCAGCTCTGTCACTCACCACCAGCCTCACTGACCTACTCAACACTGTCTCAATGTGAAATCATTCTCATCACCAATGAAACTATGTGTATATTCTGGGAATTGAATTCAGATCATCAAGCTTAGTGGCAAATGTCTTTACTCAGCAACCTTTGTCATGGTCACTTACATTTTTTTAGATTCATCTACTACCCCTCTTTTGTTTGTTTTTGTTTTTCAGAATAGCATTTTTACTGATTCTTTGGGAATTTGACATTATACTCTTTCACACTCACCAGTCATTCTATGTCTGCTCTTCCCTGCTCTTGTGACCTCTCCACAAACAGGCAAACAAACAAAATCAAAACAAAACAAGTCCAGTTTGTGATCGATATATATTTATATTCATTGGAGCATGGTCAAACTCCCAGTGACCTGACTCTTAAATAGAATTGAGTCCTTTTCTTCCTGAAACCCTGCCAGAAGCCATCAATTGTGGGGAGCACACTTCAGCATCCTTATCAAACTTTTTAACAGTTCTCTTTGATGGTTTCCTGCTTTAGATGTTATGTTTTGGGGGGATGAGTTGGCATTAGGGATTGCCATTGATACCCTATACCTCCCTGTTTCTCAACAATGTATCTGCAGTCATCAATAGAACTTCTGAAATCTCTTCCTTGCTCTTTATAGACAGCTGAAGCATGGATCATGGCCTACTACATAGTTTCTACCATCAACACATACAACAAACATGGGACCTAGTTGTAATAAGACTATGGATCCAGACAGGGCCCTTGTTGGTAACCTAGATCAGAAATATCAACATGGTCTCAGGTGGCAACACAAGCCACTCACATCAATAACCCCAGATGGCAGTATAGCCCACAGATATCAACATATCATCAGGCTATATCATAGACATCTACTAGGTCTTCAGTGATAACCCGTGCCACAGACATCAAAACAGATCCCAGCTATAGCAGGACCTTGAATCCCAAAATGGCCTTGGACTTCCACATGGCCTTTGGTCGTGATAGGGGATACAGACATGAACACAGCCTCTGGCTGTAGTAAGACCTCAGACCCAGATATGTCACTTGGTGGTAGCCTGAATCCAGATATCACCATGCCATTAGGTGGCAGCACAGGCCACTTACATCAATATAGCCACTGAAGACAGCACAGCCAATGGACTTCAACATGTTGTCAGGTCAAAGCACAGTCAATGGCTTCCATTGGTCACCCAGGCCACAGACATCAATACAGATACTGGCTACAATATGACCATGGATACCGACATGGTCACTGGAAGCAACATGAAGATGGACATCATCCATGGCCTCAAGCTAGGGCATAGAACATAGACATCCACATGATACTGGGTGGTAACATGGACTTTGGGTCTCAACTTGGTCCCTGGCTATATCAGGACCACTGATTCACACATGGTTCACACAGTGATATCATAAACCACATTGGTCCTTCAAGAAGGTTCAATCCAGGAAGTAACCAATTATCATCTCAGGTCTCTGTCATTGTCTAGAGCCAGGACAATTTGACATCTGCAGCCACATAAGCTCCAGGCTGCTGTACACAACCCCACTGACATTATTGGGTAATTGTACATTCTATCATCTACCTCAGCCCTCTCTCACACCTTTCACTACCTTCACATCTCCAGGTCCACCCAGGGAGATCACATATACTGCTCTGCTCTTCAATATTTTCCACCACTCGATTACATATTCATTTCTTCATAGTGATGCCTGGTCAGCCTGGTCACCTTGTGCTATCCTGTCCCTCCTGCTTCTGCTTCTACACAAGAGTGGGGAAGGGTCCTGGTTGATGGCTTGTGCTGTCTCCTGTATCCATACAAGCATAAAGTAGGTACTATTCTTTTTCTCTTCAAGATACTATACAACAAATAATCCTTTTAAATTATTTTATTTTATGAAATTATAGTATAATCACATTTCTTTCTCCTTCCACTTCTGCCCTCCATACCTCCCTGTAAACCTTCCTTGTTCTCTTTCAATATCATGATCTCCTTACTAATTGATTATTGTTACATGTATATACTTTAAATGCATAAATACAATGTTACTTGCATGTATATTTCTGGACTGATCATGTGGCACTGGGGAAGATCATTAATCCTTATTTCAGCATTTCTTAGTTGCTTTCTGTTCTTTTGGTGAAGTTGAGGTCTTATGGACTTTCCCCCACACACATTAGCATGCCTATCATTATTGTTCATGTTTAGCATTTGTTTAGATAGTCATATTGGTGAGACCTTTTGGGTGTACCTTCTGAGATTCCTAGGAGTTACAGTCTCAAAGTAAACTTCATGTTTTCATGGCTTTTTATGGTCTTTCCACCATCTATTCCAAAATGATACTTGAGCCTTAATGTAGTACAAATTTTTAATCCCAATCTGGGATTTCCACCCTGCTTTTGACCATTTAGTTCCCAGATAAAAGTTTCATAGAAACTTTGTATTTGTAAAAAGCCTTAAACAGCCCAAGGCCTTGTTTCTTTTTGATGGAAAAAAATTAATGACAATATATGAGGAAAGGTCAATCACTTCAATTGTTGCATCTAGACAGTATATCTAAAATCTACTGGTGAATAAAATCATTGGTTGAGAGAGAAAGATAAAAAGAAAAAGGAATAAAAGGGAGCATGAAGAAGAAAGGGAGATGGAGAAAAAGAGGAAGCATGGAAGTGAAGATAAAAAAAAAGGTACTTATAGTAGACTTTTAGTGAAATTACATTACAATATTTTTCCACTGGGTATCTTTTATCATGATTCATGTCAATAAGTTTTCATTGACATTATAATTCCTAATGATAGTTGCATGGTGTTTAAGTGTATGGATGGTTGACATCAGTAATCTGGTTTCTTTATAACTTTTCATGGTACCAGTGCAGCTATAAAATTTGTTTTTAATAATTATTTTCTGTTTTTGTTGTATTTATACACAAATTCAACTTCTGAGTAAGAAATTTAGATCCATATATACTTAAAATATCATATTTAATATATATGTGCACAAGCATTTAGATAAAATCTGCACTCTATTACCTTTCCTCTATTTCCTTCCCTATGCCCCATCACTTTTCCCATCCAATGGTATGTGCTCTCTTTTATTTAATATCCCTTGAGTCGCTTTAATGTTGTTTCAGTCATGTATTTACTTAGTCACAGTGATGACAACAGCTATAACTGGAAATCTTAATTTTGTAATACTTGTCTTCTTTTTTTTCAATTTTTTTCCAACGTTTATTAGATAATTTCTTCATTTACATTTCAAGTGTTATCCAGAAAGTTCCCTATACCCTCCCCCCCTCACAGCCCTGCTCCCCTACCCACCCGCTCCCACATCTTGGCCCTGGCGTTCCCCTGTACTGGGGCATATAATGTCTGCATGACCAAGGGGCCTCTCTTCCCAATGATGGCCAACTAGGCCATCCTCTTCTATATATGCAGCTAGAGACATGAGCTCAGGGGGTACTAGTTAGTTCATGTTATTCTTCCACCTATAGGGTTGAAGACCCCTTCAGCTCCTTGGGTACTTTCTCTAGCTCCTTCCTTGGGAACCCTGTGTTCCATCTAATAGCNCTCCAGATATATCCATTTGCCCAAGAATTTAATAAATTCATTGTTTTTAATAGCAGAGTACCAATCCATTGTGTAAATGTACCACATTTTCTGTACCCATTCCTCTGTTGAGGGACATCTGGGTTCTTTCCAGCTTTTGGCTATTATAAATAAGGCTGCCATGAACATAGTGGAGCATTTGTTTTTATTACCAGCTGGAACATCTTCTGCATATATACCTAGGAGAGGTATTGCTGGATCTTCCTGTAGTACTATGTCCAATTTTCTGAGGAACCACCAGACTGATTTCCAGAGTGGCTGAGCAGCTTGCAGTCCCACCAACAATGGAGGAGTGTTCCTCTTTATCCACATCCTTGCCAGCATCTGCTGTCAATTGAATTAATACTTTTCTTCTTATTTACCAGCCTGTCTCAGGTTTCTTATCTGTCAGATTGTCTTTAAAATAACTACTTTATAAAAATTATGAATGATATATAATATTATATAGAAATATACACATTTAAAGTACTTGCAATTTGTCTAATATATACTAAAAATGCAAATAACCATCATTACAAGAATATTTCCAAGTCAAAATTTATTTAATTTTTCTCAATTAAAATTTTTATACATATAAATTTATTTGGACTAATGTATAAAGTTTTGTGAATTATTTATTGTTTAATCCCACATTAACATGTTGGTGGCCAAAATAAAATGCTTTAGAAGATATTAATAAAAAAAAATCCTGTATAGCTATTGAATCTTGAAGTCAGAGCATCTGAAGAATAAGGAATCGATAGCTGGTTTCTTATCCTATGGGAAAGACATTCCCAGCCAGGTTTTACTCTTTCATTTTGCTGAATTTTCAGAATAGAGCCAGGGAGAATGTTTCATTATTAGCGAAGTAAAAGAAATTATCCTCAAGGACAAAAAAGTTTTTTTTAATATATATATTTATTTTTTGTTTTTATTAATTTTTTGTTTTGTCTTTCTTTTCTTTTTTATCACATATTTTCTTTATTTACATTTCAAATGTTATCCCCTTTCCTAGTTTTTTTCCCTGAAAATTCCCTATCCTCTCCCCCCTACTCCTGCTCCTAAACCCACTCACTCCTGTTTCCTGGCTCTGCATTCCTCAATGCTGGTGCATGGAGCCTTTTCAGGACCGAGGGCCTTTCCTCCCATTGATGACCAACTAGGCCATTGTCTGTTACATATGCAGCTAGAACCAAGAGTCCCTAGATGTGTTTTCTTTGATTGGTTGTTTAGTCCCAGGGAGCTCTGGGGTTACTGGTTAGTTCATATTGTTGTTCCTCCTAGGGGGCTGCAAACACCTTCAGCTCCTTGGGCACTTACTCTAACTCCTTCATTGGGTTCCCTGTGCTCCATCTAATGGATGACTGTGAACATTCACTTCTATATTTGTCAGGCACTGGCAGAGTCTCTCAGGAGACAGCTATATCAGACTCCTGTCAGCAAGCTCTTGTTGGCATCTGCAATAGGGTCTGGGTTTGGTGGTTGTTTATGGGATGGGTATCCAGGTAGGGCAGTCTCTTGATGGTCATTCCTTCAGTCTCTGCTCTGAACTTTGTCTCTGTAACTCTTTCTTTGGGTATTTTGTTCCCCCTTCTAAGAAGGCTCAAAATGTAAATGTACCATATTTTCTGTTTCCATTCCTCTGTTGAGGGACATCTGGTTTCTTTCCAGCTTCTGGCTATTATAGATAAGGCTGCTATGAACATAGTAGAGCATGCATCCTTATTACAAGTTGTAGCATCTTCTGGGTATATGCCCAGGAGTGATATTGCTGGATCTTCTGGTAGAACTATTTCCAATTTTCTGAGGAACTGCCAAACTGATTTCCAGAGCGGTTCTACTAGCTTGCAATCTCACCAGCAATGAAGGAGTGTTCCTCTTTCTACATCCTTGCCAGCATCTGTTGTCACCTGAGTTTTTGATCTTAGCCATTCTGACTGTTGTGAGGTAGAATCTCAAGGTTGTTTTGATTTTCATTTCCCTGGTAATTAAGTATGTTGAACATTTTTTTAGGTGCTTCTCTACCATTCGGTATTCCTCAGTTGAGAATTCTTTGTTTAGCTCTGTACTGTCGCAGACCCTTTCAAGTCCCTTGTCTGCGTGGGTCGAGTTCTCTTGAGCAAGTGGGCAAAGATTCGGCGAATGACAAACAGACCACACAAGGGAGTATGAATCTGAGTGTAATTGTGAGATTGAGCACCAAACTTTTATATAGTGGGGAAGAAACCAGGTACATCCATCAAGTTACAATGACACAATACAAAGGAGTGAATACATCAAAAGGACTTACAGGAACCAGGTATGTTTACAGTAAATAGTAAGGCAGCTCTGTTTAGGATTAGCTACTGACAAAGGATTTCACACCTTAGTCACAATCTGCTTTTTCTCTGAGTCTCCTGAAAACTAGCAGTAGGGGGTTCTGCACTAGTGGGCCTCTTCTTGGCCCAGGTAGATTCTAAAGGAAGAGAAGTTTACCAACTTGCTTTTAGTCTGCAAAGTAGTCTGTTTCTACCTGGCTGTAATTAAGATACCTTTCTCAGTGGGAACTCTATCTATTCCTTGAAGTGATTGCCCTTAGCAAACATTCTGTAGGCCAGCTCTGAGTTGCTTTGGCTTCTTTCTATGTAATGCTAATTAGTCTCCCTGTCCCTAGAGAGTTATCTGAATTCCCTCTGAAAATCATGAATTCTCTAGGACTGTTGGAACGCTGGAAGTCTTAGCTTATGTCAAGATTCATTTTATGCTTAATATAAAAATTCCCACTGAATGATCTATGCACCAGACTAAATTCAGGGATAAAACTGGATGTGAGAATGTCTTCCCAGGAGAATGAGTTCCTTTTGAAACCCATGTGTCTCATGAGTGCTTGTAGGTTTTTAGGCCTGTCAAGCTCTGCACTGGGATGTCCGTGACACTGTACCCCAATTTTCAATAGGATTATTTGTTTAGAAAACAAGTCCAACTTCTTGAGATCTTTATGTGTATTGGATATTAGCCCCCTAATGGATTTAGGATTGTTAAAGTTCTTTTCCCAATCAGTTGGTTGCCAGTTTGTAATCTTGACAGTGTCCTTTGCCTTACAGAAGCTTTGCAATTTTATGAGATCTCATTTGTTGATTCTCAATCTCACAAAACAAGCCATTGCTGTTCTCTTCAGGAATTTTTCACCTGTACCCTTATCTTCGAGGCTCTTCTCCACTTTCTCCTCTATAAGTTCCAATGTTTCTGGTTTTATATGGAGTTCCTTGATCCACCTAGACTTGTGCTTTGTCCAAGGAGGTAAGAGTGGATCAAATCCACCTTTCTTACTGTCATTTTTAGCCCTCCTTCTCTCTTTCCTTCCCTCCTCTCTCCACATTACCATGGCTGACCTCTCTCCCTCTTTCTAAATTCTCCCTTTCTCCCTGCCTTTTTACACTAAATCTCTAAAATCATAAAAAAGAAAATGGATCAATTTGCATTCTTGTACATGCTAACCACTAGTTGAGCCAGCCCCATTTGTTGAAAGTGCTATCTTTTTTTCCACTGGATTGTTTTAGCTCCTTTGTCAAAGATCAAGTGACCACAGGTGTGTTGGTTCATTTCTGGGTCTTCAATTCTATTCCACTGATCTACCTGCCTGTCACTTTACCAATACCATGCAGTTTTTATCACAGTTGTTGTGTAGTACAGCTTGAGGTTGGGAATGGTGATTCCACCAGAGGTTCTTTTATTGTTGAGAATAGTTTTTGCTATCCTGTGTTTTTGGTTATTCCAAATGAATTTGAAAATTGCTTTTTCTAACTCTATGAAGATATGAGTTGGAATTTTGATCGGGATTGCATTGAATCTTAGATTGCTTCTAGCAAAATGGACTTTTTTTTTTTTTTGTTTTTTACTATATTAATCTTGCCATTCCATGAGCATGGGAGATCTTTCCATCTTCTGAGATCTCCTTCTATTTCTTTCTTCAAAAACTTGAAGTTCTAATCATACAGATCTTTCACTTCCTTAGTTAGATTCACACCAAGTTATTTTATATTTTTGTGACTATTTTGAAGGGTGTTGTTTCCCAAATTTCTTTCTCAGCCTGTTTATCCTTTCTGTAGATAAAGTTCTCTGATTTTTTTGAGTTAATTTTATACCCACCCACTTTGCTGAAGTTGTTTATCAGCTTTAGGAGGTCTCTGGGAGAATTTTTGTGATCATTTATGTATACTATCATGTAGCCTCCTTCCCCAGCCTGCTCCAGGATGAGAGCAGACCTGCCACTGAGGCAGGACACTTGCAGCATGACTATCCAGCTAAGGATGGCTTCTTTTGTCTTGCAAAATGCCTCTGAACTTCCCCTGCTACCTGCTTGTCATGTCCCACCCACATCCTGCCTCCAGCTGAAACATTCCACAGTGCCCTTGAGACTTCAGAATGAACCCAGGCACCTGCATAGAACTGACTGTGGGCGGGGTCTTCCCTCTAAAAACCAAGAAAGTTTTTTCAGTAAAAGATAGACATGCTTTGATCAGTGATTTGTCTCAATGTTTTCATTTTCTCTCCCATCTAGTCTCCCTTAGCCCCAGTTTGCCCCCCAGGGGACCTGGTCTTTGGGTCCACTGGAATGGTGGACTCCAACACTATCATATCATCCAGAAATAATGATAATTTGACCTATTCTTTTGCAAGTTGTATCCCTTTCCTCCCCCCTTTTTCTACTTCTTCTAGCTAGATCTTCAAGTATATTCATTCAATATAATTATTGAATGAATAGGGAGAGAGTGGGCTTCTTTGCCTTGTCCCTGATATTAGTGCAATTGTTTCAAGTTTCTCTGCAATTAATTTGATGTTGGCTGTTGGTATGCTGTATATTGCTTTTATTATATTTAGGCATGTGCCTTGACTTTTTGATTTCTCAAAGACTTAACATGAAGCTTATCAACAGCTTTTTCAGCATCTAATGAGATAAGTGTGTGATTTTTTTCTTTGATTTTGTTTATATAGTGAATGGATTACTTTGTTTTTTATAGTGGTTATATTACATTGATGGATTTCTATATATTAAACCAACCCTGCATCCCTGGGGTGAAGCCTACTTGATCATGTTGAATGAATGTTTTGATGTGTTCTTGGCTACAGTTGGCAAGAATTTTATTGAGCATTGTTCCACTTATATTGATAAGGGAAATTGGTTTGAAGTTTTCTTCCATGTTGGATATTTGTGTGTTTTAAATATCAGAGTAACTGTAGCTTCACAGTTACTTCTATTTTTGTGGAACAGTTTGAGGATTAATGGAATTAGGTCTTTGAAGATGTGATGGAATTCTGCACCAAACCCATCTGATTATTTTATTTTAGGGGTTGTGGTGCACTTTAGATAGTTTACCTGATCCTGATTTAACTTTTGTACATGGTATCTGTCTAGAAAATCATCCTTTTCATCTAGATTTTTCAGTTTTGTTGAACATAGGTTTTTGAAGTAAGATCTGATGATCTTTCGCATTTTCTCAATTTCTCTTGTCATGTTTCCTTTTTCATTTCTGTCTTTGTCGATTTTTATACTGTCTCTGTACCCTTTAGCTAGTTTGGATAAGAATTTATCTATCCTGCTGATTTTCCCAAAGAACCAGCTCTTAGTTTTACTGATTCTTTGATCTTTGTGCAGTCCAGGCTCACATAAGTCAATCTTCAACTTTTACTCACATTTATCACATGTCAGATTCCAATATGGAATACAAAGAAGCTGTTTTTAAAAACAAGATATTCAAATAGGCTCAATTATTTTATGTATAAGGTGTTCCTCTAATTAAGAAAATAATAACCCCCAAACATGCATGCACATGAAAGGAAAGAATGAAGAGGCTATTCAAAGAAACATAATGCAAAACACTGCATAAAGATCCCCAAGTCTTACACAAGACAGGTGCAAACACTACAGCTTGTGATCTCAGTTTTCTGCATATTAGGCTCAAAAGTATTGAAAAGTTTGATAACATTCCATGTCACACAAGGTGTAAGAAACTGGAGCACACCAACTTTTGGTGAACATCTAAATTGTTATGTTTTGTACAAAAAAAAACCACTTGTGGAACATCTATAAACTTAAAGTAATTTAAACCCCTGTCTCATTCTTTAAAAAACATACTTTTATACTTTAGAATTTGTGCTCTGTTAGAGTGTGCTTTGATCAAATTCACTCTCCACTCTTCCACTCCAACTTCTATATGATACTGCTACCCACCCACACATCTACCTCCTAACTCCATTTACTCATTACTTTTAAACTACTGAGTCCAGTTAATGATGTTAGTATGTGTATAGAGATAGAAACACCCACATAAGCATGGGAAACCTACCAGATCCACATTCCTGTAGAAAACTGATGTATCCTTCCTCAGCAGTCATCAATTGTCAATACTTCCTCAGCTAGGGTCATACAAGGCAATAAAAATCACTTCTTTATCCATATTGAAAGTCTGAATGGCTTGATCTTATGTAGGTTTTGTGAATGCACCACAGCCATAATGAATATGTTTCCAATACACACATGGTAGCTTACAACCACCTGTAACTATAGTTCCACATGATGTGATGCCCTCTTTAGGTGTAGATTTTGCATATAAACTCATTCAGGTAAACACACCAAAATAAGAAATGAATGCAAGAAATCTCTTTTTCTAAGAGACATTTATTTATTTATTTATTTATTTTACTATGTCCACTAATAACAAATATGAGTAGATAAATCTCTTGGGCATGACCTATACAACCATGGACACTTGGTTTAGGTAACATAACCAGGTCTATGTTTCTTCTTGTGGGATAGGTCTCAAATGTACTCAGAAACTGATTGGTTACCTCATAGGATTAAAAACTATTGCATTAGTGGACATATCTTGCTATAACAGTCATTGTTACACCAGCTTTTGTGGCTCACAGCTGAGTAAAAGTCGTGATGATTTTCCTCTCCCAGCATCCTATATAAAGTAGTGTCTAGCACTAAGAATGCTAGTCACAGAGAGGAAGCTCCCAAGTAAGCACAAACTTGAATTGTCTGAGTTCTATGACCAAAGTGTGTGGTGTCTTTAGTAATAGGGTCTTAGCATCAAGTTCTAGTGATGGGAGGAGAGAAATGGAAATACTCTGTATTGTTTTATGGTATGAAATTGGAGTTTAAATGAGTTTATCATTAAATAAACATTTTATTGAATTAATATAATTTTATGTCAAGTTATCCAAATGCACCCATATTCTTCCTTATGTTAATAATACAGCAGGACTATATTCCTATGTGATTCAGACTGACACGATTGCTGTCATCTTGAAATGTTACTGAATACTCTTACTTGCTTTCTCAATATTTTTTCACTGTCTTATAAATAAGCGAAGACATTGGTGCTCTTTGGTGATTTATGATCCATGTAATGCCATCAATGCTTGTAATATGCTTGTAATTCTCTCTCTCTTCTCTCAAATTTAGATAAATCACTTTTGTCATGGCCATAATAAATGCCCTTATTTATGAACCAAACCATTGGAATCCACTGGTCTTGATAGCATTTAGAGCTATGCTTCAGTCAGCAAACTCAATAAATTGCATTATGGGCATTTATGGAATTAACTTTCTCCCTAAGGCTGTTGTCTAAAGGGCTAATAATCTTCAGTTCAAGCTTGCCTGTCTATTCCTGTTCTGTCTCACTCAGGGGTCTCTCTCTTTCTCTTTATGCTTTCAGTTACCTTTATCACTATCTACTTTGTGTTTCTTCTCTAGTTTAAGTCTTTTCTTTAGTTTCTTTTTTAGCATAATTTTTATTTTCCTAGGGTCATTATATGTACAATGAGGATACACAGTAATTTAATCTTTTAAGTTTGGGAACTTATTGTTGGTATCTCCAATCTGTCCATATGAAATAATTATTCAAATCCAAATGAATGCATCTTTCATATTTCCCACATAACAAGAAGTTGAATTCTAATTTTTTTATCTTATTATTATAATAGTTGTGCAAATACTGCCTTAATTATACTTCAAGAGTTTTGAAAATAAGTTTGAGATCTAAAGATTTTATTCTAGTTCCACTAATATAACTTGATAGATACTAATAAGAAACCACAGTAATTATACTAAAAAGGGATGATACTACTGCTATAACTGAGTTAATATTGTATTTGTGTATGTGATTATGTGGTGAAAATATAGTCATGTATGGAGACTCTAAAATGTGGGAGATTTAATATGCTAACAAAGGAAATGTAAAGTTAGTGACTGATAAATCTAATGCAAATGGTTAAGTTTCAAAATTACAGGAGTTTTCTAAAATTCTTTCTGATCATCATATTTTCTGTTACAAAGCCATGTTGAAAGTTGAAACCCATATCTCATCAGTGATTCCCTAAATGCAATTTTATATTCAAATATCCTAAAGACTATTATTCCACATATGCCTCTTCAGATAAGAATTGGTGACTAGTATTCAGCTAATTTTTCATCTTGATATACTTGTCTTTGACTATGAGAACATAGTAAAGTCAATAGAAATATCACAGATAAGAGCTGAGTGAACAGAAGTAGCTATGGCCAGATGACTTCCACAAAACAATGCTAGTCATTAGAACTTCAACAAATATACTGACTATTCCTTGCATTTAAGTTTCAGAAAGTCTTATAACTTCTCATTGTCTGTGGCACCTGTAGTTACATAAAGTATTCTTCAGAGTCTTCTCATAGCAGTATGGACAGTCAGGGTGAAGAATAGGCATGGAGAGTGATCCACAGCATGACTTCTTAATGCTTCTCTTAATCGAGGAAATCCATATACAATATTCATAAAAATAACCATGTGGATTTTCCATTTCCATGGATTTCTATCATAGGATCCTAAAAAAGAAAAACCACTGACACACAGCATCATTTTATAGGATCCATTAGATTATTCCTTGACAAAGTGACCCCAGGAATATGTCATCCTTACTCTCCTATGCCAAAGTACAAAGAAGCAAGAGATTATGAATATAGAATGCTTGACATTTGAGATTCTCAGGAACCATCTACCAATCATAGGGCTTAGACCTGGAAAAGGGCAAGGTACAGAGGCAGGTAGGAGGCAGAGGAGTGCATATCTCTGTGATTTCATGGCCAACCTGGTGTGTATAGTGAGTCCCAGGTTAGCAGAATTGTATATTGAGACCTTGTCCCAAAAAAGGCAGTTGGTCTCAGATGCTTCAGTCAGAGGTCCCTTTGAGAAGTTATAACTCAGAGACATCAGACCAAGGCCTAAGGATGACTCTCTGTCATGGGAAGAGAAAGAACCTGGCAGTTGTGGATTGCTGTAGGAGTTGTCTGAAAAAGGTCAGCTGCCCACATGGCTTTCGTATGGTTTGTGAGTTTGAGTGGGTAGGAAACTAGGAACAGTTTCTACTAGGCGGTCTTTGCAATCTGGGCTGAACTTCAGGACAAAATGAATCCTCTCATTTACTTGAGCCAACTGATTAGTTAAACAGATAAATTTAGCTATTAGTTATGGAGGGAAATCTGAAGCTGTACTTCCACAGCCTACAGTAGTCAAAGAAACCTTTAGAGGGCTATGGCCATAGGAACTTCCACAGATGCGTTTGTAACCTTTCTTTCTTTCTTTCTTTCTTTCTTTCTTTCTTTCTTTCTTTCTTTCTTTCTTTCTTTCTTTNATCCCTGGCAGCCACAGTCATTGGGTCCATCCTTTGGATTCAGCTTCACACATGATCTCTGTAACTCTTTCAATGTGTGCTTTGTTCTTAATTCTAGGAAGGGGTGACGTGTCCACATTTTGATCTTCCTTCTTCTTGAGTTTCATGTGTTTAGTAAATTGTATCTTGGGTAGTCTAGGTTTCTGGGCTAATATCCACACATCTGGGTACAAGCTGACAAGTAATTTTACAAGGCTTAAACTTTCTCTGCTTTCTCATTCTCTCTCACTTGCTCATATCTTGAAGCTCTATACACACTGCATTCTCTGTGCACTCTGCTTTTCTTGAAAACACTCATACATACCTCTATGTGTTCCCTTTTCATTCTCACACACAGTCTTCACATATATCACACACACACATCTCACACACACCAGATGCACGCTCCTTTCACTCACACACATACTCTCCATACACACTGCACATTTTATCTTCACTCACTCTTCACATTCTATCCTCACTCAATCTACACATTTTCTTTTCACTCATTCTTCACATGTTCTTCTCATGCTTGCTCGCCTTTTACTTGCCCAGTCTTTTATTGATAATCCAAAAGTAGGTATAAAAGACATTGTATAATCATTGCCAAATCAAATTCAAAAGATTAACCACATCCCACAAAAATCAAGAATTGCAATTGTTCCCCAGTTTCTAGCTTCCCTATTCCCAGCTAAAGTAATAATAATTGCAAACTTATCATTGTTTAAACTTTAACTTTGACTTATTATACTTCAGAGCTCAGAGCTCCAAGGCCAGCTACTTGCATTTTCCTGTGAAGGTCTAATGATAGATGACATGGGCAGAGCTGCCAGGCAGTGGCCAGAGAGAGTCAAGTTAGCCCTTAACTCAGTAGTTCTGCTAGCTTTCTGCTTCTGTACATTGCAAACAATGAATCTCCTAAGAGTCCCAGTGTTTTGACTTAGTTTTACTAGTATAAGATTTTACATAATATATACTTCTCCATTCTCAAATGTTATGCATTTTATAACTTCAATAGTTTTTTTCCCCCTTCTCGGGGTCCCAAAATTGGCTGTATTTCATTTTCTAATAATTTCTTCAAACTTTCTTTACAATTCAAGCATTAATGTGGAACTTCCATTGTGCATTTATTGCATTGTTTCCAAGATGAGAACACACAGCATGCACCTGGGCCATTAGCACTGTGCTGTGCTGTGCCTCACACCTCAATTTTTAATTGTTTCAGAATCATTACATCAAGGAATATTTAGTTTCACAGAACTCATGAGAGCAGAAGGAGAAATAAATAATAAAGTAAGATATAATGGAATAATTATGTACACTAAGGCCAACTGAAAAGCAGTCATGTACAAATGAAATTTATACAGCAAGTGTCCAGGGCTAAGACTAGGGGAAATGGAAACAACTGGTTTTTACAAAGAACTGGCATGGGCTACTGAGATGTCTCCATTCTGGCCTACTGCAGGCAGTCCTTTATTTCAGATGGCGAGTCCCCTGGAGGGATGTGTCTCCTGCTTCCCAGAGTCTCAGATGTCATCCTTTCCCACAAGGAGCTGCCGTGGGATTATGAGATGTCTTCATCCTGGCCTGCTGCAGGCAGTCTCTGTCATTTTATGCTGCTCCTGCATCTCTCCCTTTCTGTTGTATGGTGATGACATCCACAGTTAAGGCTGAGAGTGAGCATTGAATTACAGAGATGGCAACTGGAAAAATAATAAGACAAAGTAAGAAAAGTCCAACAGCAATGGCAGTATTCTGTAAAAATGATCTCCAATTCACATCTTGTATAAAGTAATCCACAGAGAAGGCAAAGGCAGTAGCCATTTTCTCCAAATATGCTTTTAAATACTCTCCTGTCATGAGTAGACTCATTATAACACAGGGGAGTAACACAGATCCATCTAAACAAAGAATGACACTGTACTGATAATCTGACCTTAATTTTATTTTGAATTTCCTGTCCCATATAAAGAACTGCCTCTTCTAGAGCATTCAACTTGTCCTCAAACCCTCTATCTTTTCTTGAATCAATAAAGCAATACTAACATTCTCATATGGCTGGTCCACATGATGAGCAGTGTGGACTTTCTTGACCAAAGAAGTGGTACACAAGGCAAAAGAAAAAATTACACCAAATCAGATCAGTGATACCTAGAATTAAGGTGTTCACAAAAGGCTTACCTCTATAAAGTATAGCGGAGGCATGATAAATGGCTTCTTTGCCAGGATTAGAAAACCATGTCCCATTAATATAGACAGGGAGAAGTACATAAGGAGGCTGTTATGACAAAAGATTTTTCATTGTAACAGTAAGGCAATTGGATGATTGACAATTTATCCAAATAACATAAACACCACGACAATCCCGAACAATTGAAAAATCACCATGCTCTTCAGAGGATACAATAGAAAAGGAACAGCCACACAGGATAAAACTTAAGCAGAAATTCTCTTAACTTCAGAGTGAGGTCTAATAAGGGTTAATTTATGAGTATCAGCCCAAAAAGGTGATATAGATCAGGCTGAACAGGAAGTAAGTGGGAATTAAATGTTGGGTGAAAGATAGGGGAAATCCATCCAGGGGCATACAAGGCATTGGCAGGGGAGGTAGGTAAGAAAGTATCTCCCTTGGTATACTTATACTGTTTCAACTGCATAATATAATTGTGTATTGGACTACTAACAGAACAATCTAAAAGTTTAAAAGTTTGATCTGTAAATTTAGAGGGAGTAAAATGCACAGCTTTTGAGGGAAAACTACAAGATCGCTATTTAGGGTTTTCAGTAATAGGAATACTCTTCCAGACAGAGATCAGCTTCTCGCCATTCTGACAAGCAGATAAAAAGGAAGGCAAAGTAGGTGAAGAAGATGAACAAGAATAATGAAAGCCACCTTTAGAGGGTAAAAATAGTTTTAAAAACCAAACATTTCACTGACTGGTGCATTATCACCATGGTAATATTTCAGAGGTGTTGGCTACACTGAGATTAACTCTTGCTCCTCTAAAGAGAAAGATTGTTCAATGTCACTTTTATCAGTAAAGGATATGGGAAGGGAGTCAGCCATTCCAGAATAATTATAGTCAGTCAAAGTTCATTCTTTCAAATAAGAAGTACTTTCTCCTTCATGCAACTCAATATTATTGGTGGTCCCCTTAACTGGACCAAAATCCCAAGTGGCCAGGTGAAACAAGGAAGGATCAGTTAAATAAGCCCAATAGGAGTCTTGGGCAGGTGAAACAAGGAAAAAGTCTTACTTGGGTGAAGCATAGCAAGATTAGATGGAGTAACTGGTAGGTGGAGAGAAAGCATACTCTCTCTTGCAGCAAAGAACAACTCCTGAAGTTGATTCCAAGTTGGCAACTTCATGGTGGACAAGCGAATGTGTAGCTGAAGACTGGCAAAAGTGGAAGAGAGGTGCTGCTCAGAGTTGTTTGACATTATCTGGAAATTGGTACTCTTTGCTCCCATCCTTCATTGTTGGTAGGTGATACAGGATTTTCTGCTTTTCTGCATTGGAATTATACCAAAGGATGAAGTGGTCAGGAATCCAGACTGGTGACTCAGCATCCTGTGGAAAGACACAAGCATACCTGCTTCCAGAGTAGAGAAGAACATTTGGTCTCTTCCAAGTAGATAAAAGGATATCTTTCAACAAAACTAATGGATGGTGCTGTTCAATAGGACCCCAGTGGTGCTGAACTACAGATCTACCTTGAGAATGCTTATTCAAATAATTTAGTACAAAAAGAGAATGATTCAGTAAATGAGTGGAGGAGAAATATTTTAATTCTCCTCCCTGTAACTTAGCCAATTGTGTTTTTAATAATTGATTTTTTATTCTATGTCACAGTTACAAGAAATACATAAAATACTTAAAATATCAGTAGTCAGAAAAATGATTTCTAAACAAGATTATTTTCATCTCACATATAGCTTTGTTGCAGACAATTTTTCACTCAAGTCATTTGCAACTTGTTAACTGCTGTGTGACCTGTTTATATTACTAAACCTTTCAGAGCTCATTATTTCATTTGGAGAAATTTTAATATTTCATATTGAGGCCAATATAAAATATGATACTATATATTGAATAAATTATATTACACGTACTCCAGAGTTCTTTTAATAACCCAACATGTAAAAGATCTGCAGATGGAAATGGAGAGAGCCTATCTGTTAAAATTTTAGAATATGAATGACACATAATTCCAAGAGTGCAGGGTCAACAGGGAGACAGAAAAGACTTTAATGGTTATTGGTTTTAAATGAGTCCAAGACAATGGAGCTACACAAAGACAAGGTCATCTGTACAATAGAGATAATAGGAACTAGTACCAACTTGAAAGAAGGTGGGCAAGTGTACCTCACCAGAAATGGCAGTATCATGAAGGAAATAAATCTCCCAGTGAAGTTGGAGTAGACACAAGGGTAACAAGCATGATATATTCTTTTAGAATTTTGTTTTAGAATGGAGATGAATGGACCAGAGGGAGGTTTGGACCAGGCTCTTTCATCTTCCTGGAGTAAACAGCAGAATGTTTAGTGAGACAAGGCTGAGTGTGGTATAGACATGGTCTTAATTTTAATCCCAGAAGGGCTAGGACAGGAAATACTCAGAAACTGCTCAGATCCCAACAAAGAGCTCACTGGAAATGTCTCTGAAGAAACATCACCTCATCCTTCATCTTTCAACTACCCTATTGTAAGATTTGTTGTATACCTCCAAATTTCCCCAAACTTCCAGCATAATAAGCACTAGAACGTCCTAAGGAGACAAGACTGAGGTGTTGGAAGTCAGGAGCTTTCAAAGTTGCATGTAGATGGTTAGGCTCAAAAATCCTATCCTATGACTCACACTGGAGAATTTTCCAGCATTGGAATAAGTTTCACGATAAGCCTTCATTTCTCGTGTACCTTCTCTGGAAGCATTTGAGTTCTGAGTTACCGTTTACCACTTCCCAATCTTAGGATGATCATCTCTTTCTCACATAGTATATAGAGAGGAGTTTCTGAAGGACCAGAAAACTATACTGGTCACACACACTTGCACACACAGAAGATAAGATAAGGGGTGGAAGCTATCTTACTTAGCTGTAGCAAAAACATTGGGCAGCCTGTACTTCCCATATTATCATATTTCTGATTTCTCAGAAGTAAGTAGAAAAGGGCATTTCCTCCTTGTGTCTGTGTTGGAGAATTTTTTCCTGTTCTCCAGTTTTATAAAGGGAACAAATTACTATCATTTACTCTAATCCACTTTCTATCATCCATTATGAATCCTCTCATAAAAGTTAGCATACTACTCATCATGATTCTATGTTTTCTCTGCTCCACAGATGGTAAGTTTTAGAACATGGCATGTATAGATGGATGATATTAATGAATACTTTTCTCCTTTAGTAGTGTAAACAGTACCTTTAAGCAACCCAATGCTAGTTAGTAGGAGTTGAAGCTCCTATTTAGGCAACAGCTAGGTTTCTCCATCATCCAGGACATAAGAACTTTCTTCAGCAATGGGTTTTACCATTAGGATTTGGAAAGCAAACAATAGCTTTGTTAATAGTTCATGATGTTGGAGGAGGGGATTCAGTGGGAATGCTTTTGGCAATGAATTAAAATGTAACCAATTTCTTGCAATAAGGTTTTCCTTGGTGGCATAAAATGTATAGTTGGGTCATTGTCTCTTCTTCATCTGACTCCATTTCCATTTTTCTTATATGTATATGCTTTAGGAAGCTCATAGAATAGTAATTTTCCATAAGATTTTCCAAAAGGTGTTTAGTGACAATTGCTCCCCATATTTTCTCCTTAACCCTTCCATTCTATCTACCTCCCCATTTAATATTTCACCTCTATCTCTCTATAATTCTATGTTATTTTCCACCTTTCATGGTATATCTTCTTCTACACTCTGACAACTTAATGGGAATGTATCCACAAAAGTCCTTTTCATTGTAGTACACATATGAAAGCTTAAAGGCTAATGTCCACATATATGAGAAAACATGTAATACTTGTGCTTTGGGATCTGGGCTACCCCACTCTGGTTTATTTCTAGCTTTATCCGTTCAGCAACAAATTTCAGTTTCATTTTTTTCTTAACAGCCCAATAGTACTGCATTGTGTAAATGTGTCACATTTCATATTTTCATCAGTTGATGAACATCTGGTCTCTTTCCTATTTCTGATTATTATAAATAAAGAAGTAATGAAAACGGATGAACAAAAATCCTTACAGTCAGATGCAGAATCCTTTGACTATGTGGAAAAGAATAATATTGCAGTATGTTAGGGCACATCAACTCAAAGATTCACCGGGAACGTTCACACTGATTGCAGTACTAGGCGCACTAACCAATTTGCTCTCCTACCAACGAGGATGCCATTCCCTTTCTGCACATTTTCATCACCATGTGCTATTATTTGCTTTATTGATCTTTGCAATTTTAAGTAGGGTAGGATGAATATCAAAGTTGTTATAATTTGTATTTTTCTGTTAGTTAGGCTGTTAAATATTTCTAGAAGTTTTCTCAGCAATTTGTATTTCAGTTAAAGAATACTGTCGTTTTTAAATTGGGTTGTTTTCTCGATGTTACGCTTTTTTTTTTTTTTAATATAATCTAGATTCCAGTTCTCTATCAGAAAGATATATAATTGATAAAGATTTCACCCTATTATATAAATTGCAACTTTTCTTGAGTGATGGTATATTTTCCTATACAGTTTTCAAATTCATGAGGTCCTATTCATTAATTGTTCATAGTGCCCTTGCTATTAAATTTCATGTTCAGAAAGTACAAGTCCATTCCTGTAGCAGTGATTCAAACTTGTTTCACATTTTCTCTTTTATTAGACTGAGAGTATCTGGTCTTATGTTGAGGTTCTTGATCCATTTGAATATCTGTTACTGTAAATTTATAAATGTTTGTTGAAGATTTCCTCTTATCCAAGCTAGCTCCCAAATAAATGAGACTAGACAATTATATTTATTTAACACACATTGGGGAACAGCAACTGCAAAGTATTACTCTATTTTAATCATCTAAGCTAATCTGGCTGCAGGCTCATCAAAATCCCAATGATACTTGTATGTTATGGCTTTCTTTGCTTCTGATGTTTTCTTGTGGTATCTCCTGGCATCTCTCCCTGTGGCAATCCCTATTTTTCTCTCTCGGACTCCCCTTCACTTGACTGTGAGAAGGTCTACCCTATTCTCTCCCCTGCTCAGTCACTGGCTGATTTGGTCTCTTTATTGACCAATTAGGGAATAATTGGGAAGCAATGTTTGCTTAACGCTCAGACACAAGATTCTTTGAATAGGTATTCCAAACAGATATGGGACACAGAAATCAACATTTGAATAATACAAGGATAATTGCTACCCAAAGCACAATAACACTATGCCTTCAGAGAAAAATTTTGCATAATATTATAGATATAGTTCTATTTTCATTCTTCTACAATCAGCCGTCCAGTTTTATGAACAACATTTCTTGAATGTTCTCTTTTTTCCATTGTGTGTGTTTTTGCTTCTTTATCAAAAATAAAATGCTCATAGGTATGTGGAGTCATTTCTGGTCATTTAGTTTAATTATATTGATCAATATATCTACTTTTATTCTAATATCATGCTGTATTTTTTTAATTCTAACTTTAGTTTTATTCTTAATCTAGTTCATATATTTAGTCTTATTTGTCTTGAAGTGCGAAGTTTAGATTAAATAACTTAATTCACCATGAAACCATGACACATTTTTAACTAATTTATGAATCTGAGTCTTTTCAGATTTCCTTCCTTCCTTCCTTCCTTCCTTCCTTCCTTCCTTCCTTCCTTTCTTTCTTTCTTTCTTTCTTTCTTTCTTTCTTTCTTTCTTTCTTTCTTTCTTTCTCTCTCTCTTTCTTTTTTATGTATAAAAGCTTTTGTTGCTAGCATTTTGTAATACAACATGAAATCTTGAATGCTGATCATGTCTAAAGTAGTTCTTTTGTTATTCAAAGTAGTTTTAATTATGCTGAGATTTTTGTGTTTTTATATAAAGATAGTGTATTTTTATTTCTGTGAAGAATTTTTGATGGGCCTGCAGCCAGATTAGCTTAAATGATTAAGAATTTAATGCCAATTGCTTTTTATATGATGTTATATTACTCCTAGTGATCTATAAATATGGAGATCTTTCCATCTTCTGGTGTCTTCTTTAATTGCTTTCCTCAGTGCCTTGAAGGTTTTGTTATACAATATATAGTGCTTTGTATAACTTTATCTTTTACTTACTAATTTACAGTTATCCTAAAGTATTTTTGAGCCTGTTATAGAAAGTACTATTTCTATATTTTTTCCTCAATATGTTTGTCATTTTTATATAGGAAGACTACTGAATTTTCTGGACTAATTTTGTCTATTGCCACCTTGTTGAATGTGTTTTACCAGTTGTTCCAGTGGAGTCTGGTAGTGTTGTAAATTCATACCAACTCCAAGGCATGCTTTGACTTCTTACTTTCCTATTGAAGAAGCTTGCTTTTTTTCTGTTGTTATGTTGCTCTAACTTAGACTTCAAGTACTATATTGAATAGGCATAAAGATAGTTGGCCCTCTTCCTCTATTCTTTATTTTAATGGAATGCTTTGAGTTTTTCTCCATTTAGGATGATAATAGTTATGGACTTAGTATGAATTTTCTTTATTATGTTGTATCACTGGACTCATTAGGAAAGTAATCAGGAAGGTGGGCTGTTTTTGTTAAAACAAGGTGTTTTTTACATCTCCTGAGATGATCATGTTGATTTTGCCTTGGAGTCTGTTTATATAGTAGATTATGTTCATTAATTTTATATGTTGAACCATTACTGATTCTTTGTGAAGAAGTTAACTTGATCATGGTAGATAATCATTTCAATATGTTCTTGATTTGTTTGGAAAGCATTATGTTAAGAGTTTTGTATCTATCTTCATAGCCATATTGGTTTATGATTTTCTTTCTTTTTGTTGTTATTGGTTCTTTATGTGTATTGATATCATGGGCTCCATAACAAGAAGTAAGAAATCTTCATTAATTTTTTTGTAGAATAATTTGGAGTTTATTTATGTTAGCTTTTTGAAGTTTTGTGAGAAATCTGTACTAAATTCATGTGGCTTTGGGCTTCTTTTTTGGTTATGATATTTTAATTACCATTTCTGTCTCATTAGGGTTTAGGAGTACATTTAAATTATGTGTCTCATTATGGTTGAATTTTGGTAGGTTATCGACATCAAGAAATTCACCCATTTTTTTCCATTTTTATTTGATATTTTCTTCATTTATATTTCAAATGTTATCCCGAAAGTCCCCTAAACCCTCCCCCATCCCCCGCCCTGCTCCCAAACTCACCCACTCCCACATCTTGGCCCTGGCGTTCCCTTGTACTGGGGCATATAAAGTTTGCATGACCAAGGGGCCTCTCTTCCCAATGATGGCCAACTAGGCCATCTTCTGCTACATATGCAGCTAGAGACATGAGCTCTGGGGTTACTAATTAGTTCATATTGTTCTTCCACCTATAGGGTTGGAGACCCCTTCAGCTCCTTGGGTACTTTCTCTAGCTCCTCCCTTGGGAACCCTGTGTTCCAACTAATAGCTGACTGTGAGCATCCACTTCTGTGTTTGCCAGGCACTGGCATAGCCTCACATGAGACAGCTATATCAGGGTCCTTTCAGTAATATCTTGCTGGCGTATGCAATAGTGTCTGCGCTTGGTGGCTGATTATGGGATGGATCCCCGGCTGCAGCAGTCACTGGTTGGTCCATCCTTTTGTTTCAGCTCCACACTTGATCTCTGTAACTCCTTCAATGTGTGCTTTGTTCCTAATTCTAAGAAGGGGCGAAGTGTCCACACTTTGATCTTCATTCTTCTTGAGTTTCATGTGTTTAGCAACTTGTATCTTGGGTAATCTAGGTTTCTGGGCTAATATCTAATTATCAGTGAGTACATGTTATGTGAGTTCTTTTGTGATTGGATTACCTCACTCAGGATGATACCCTCCAGATCCATCCATTTGCCAAGGAATTTCATAAATTCATTGTTTTTAATAGCTGTGTAATACTGCATTGTGTAAATGTACCATAATTTCTGTATCCATTCCTCTGTTGAGGACACCTGGGTTCTTTCCAGCTTCTGGCTATTATAAATAATGCTGCTATGAACATAGTGGAGCATGTGTCCTTATTACCAGTTGGAATATCTTCTGGATATATGCCCAGAATAGGTATTGCAGGATCCTCTGGTAGTACTATGTCCAATTTTCTGAGGAACCACCAGACATACTTCCAGAGTGTTTGTACAAGCTTGCAATCCCACCAACAATGGAGGAGTGTTCCTCTTTCTCCACATCCTCACCAGTATCTGCTGTCACCTGAATTTTTTATCTTAGCCATTCTGACTGGTGTGAGGTGGAATCTCAGGATTCTTTTGATTTGCATTTCCGTGATGATTAAGGATTTTGAACAGATTTCAGGTGCTTCTCAGCCATTCGGAATTCCTCAGTTGAGAATTATTTGTTTAGCTCTGTGCCCCATTTTTTAATGGGGTTATTTGGTTTTCTAGTGTCCACCTTCTTGAGTTCTTTATATATTGGATATTAGTCCCCTACCTGATTTAGGATTGGTAAAGATCCTTTCCCAATCTGTTGGTGGCCTTTTTTGTCTTATTGATAGTATCTTTTGCTTTTCAGAAGCTTTGCAACTTTATGAGGTCCCATTTGTCAATTCTTGATCTTAGAGTACAAGCCATTGCTGCTCTATTCAGGAATTTTCCCCCAGTGCCCATATCTTTGAGGCTCTTACCCACTTCCTCCTCTATAAGTTTCAGTGTCTCTGGTTTTATGTGGAGTTCATTAAACCACTTAGACTTGACCTTAATACAAGGAGATAAGAATGGATCAATTCGCGCCATCATCCCTCTCTGAACGCAGTGGATAGGGCCGCCAGCCAGCGCACCTCCAAACCCCAGGACATTAGGCACACTTCGGGGTTAAAGGTGAGTGGAGCGCACCAGGGGCCTTGAAATCGCAGAGGGGCCAGTGGCCAGCTGCAGCAGCGGCTGGCACAGAGGACCTCAGTCCAACCAGAGGCTGGGACCACTCCCA
>LR753652.1:2310-29285 GCA_902729485.2 Mus minutoides
AGCCTATTTGGAGTTCTGTAGGCTTCTTGTATGTTTATGGGCATCTCATTCTTTAGGTATGGAAAGTTTTCTTCTATAATTTTGTTGAAGATATTTGCTGGCCCTTTAGTTTGATAGTCTTCCTTCTCATCTACTCCTATTATCCTTAAGTTTGGTCTTCTCATTGTGTCCTGGATTTCCTGGATATTTTGTGTTAGGAAACTTTTTGCATTTAGCATTTTCTTTGATTGTCATGTCTATGCTCCCTATTGAATCTAAATTGCAAAGCTTCTGTAAGGCAAAAGACACATTCAGCAAGACAAAAAAGCCACCAACAGATTGGGAAAGGATTTTTGCCAATCCTAAATCTGATAGGGGACTAATATCCAACATCTACAAAGAGCGAAAGAAGCTGGACTCCAGAAAAATGAATAACGCCATTAAAAAATGGGATACAGAGCTAAACAAAGAATTCTCAACTGAGGAATTCCGAATGGCTAAGAAATATTTGAAAAAATGTTCAATATCCTTATTCATCAGGGAAATGCAAATCAAAACAACAATGAGATTCCACCTCACACCAGTCAGAATGGCTAAGATCAAAAATTCAGGTGACAGCAGATGCTGGCGAGGATGTGGAGAAAGAGGAACACTCCTCCATTGCTGGTGGGATTGCAAGCTTGTACAACCACTCTGGAAGTCAGTCTGGCATTTTCCCAGAAAATTGGACATAGTACTACCGAAAGATCCTGCAATACCTCTCCTGGGCATATACCCAGAAGATGTTCCAACTGGTAAAAAGGACACATGTTCTACTATGTTCATATCAGCCTTATTTATAATAGCCAGAAGCTGGAACGAACCCAGATGTCCCTCAATAGAGGAATGGATACATAAAATGAGGTACATTTACACAATGGGGTACTATTCTGCTATTAAAAAATGAATTTATGAAATTTTTGGGCGAATGCATGTATCTGGAGGATATAATCCTTAGTGAGGTAACCCAATCACAAAAGAAGTCATTGGATATGCGCTCACTGATAAATGGATATTAGCCCAGAAACTTAGAATACCCAAGAAACAATTTGCAAAACACAAGAAAATCAAGAAGGAAGACCAGCGCGTGGATACTTCATTCCTCCTTTGAATAGGAAACAAAATACCCTTGAAAGGAGTTACAGAGACAAAATTTAGAGCTCTGTAGGGTGGACCATACAGAGACTATCCCACCAGGGGGGATCCATCCCATAATCAGTCACTAAACTCAGACACTATTGCATAGGACAGCAAGTGTCTACTTAAGGGACCCTGATAAAGCTTCTTGTACAGAAGTGGATGCTCACAGTCATCTACATAATGGAACACAGGGCCCACAATGGAGAAGCTAGAGATAGAACCTCAGGAGCTGAAGGGGTCAGCAACCCTAGAAGAGGAACAACAATATGAACTATCAGAACCCCCAGAACTCGTGTCTCTAGCTCTACATGTAGCATAAGATGGCCTAGTCGGCCATCATTGGGAGAAGAGACCCCTTGGTATTGCAATCTTTATATAGCCCAATACAGGGGAATGCCAGGTCCAAGAAGTGGGAGTGAGTGGGCAGGGGAACAGGACGGGGGGAGCGAACTTTTGGGATAGCATTTGAAATGTAAATTAAGAAAATATCCAATAAAAAACATTGAAAAGAAAAAGAATCGACTAATGGGACCTCATTATATTGCAAAGCTTCTGTAAGGGAAAGGACACGGTCAATAAGACAAAACAGCAACCAACAAATTTGAAAAAGATTTTTACCAATCCTAAATTCTATAGGGGACTAACATCTATATGTACAAGGAACTCAAGAAGTTATACTTCAGAAAACCAAATAACATTATCAAAAATTGGGTAAAGAGCTAAACAAAGAATTCTCAACTGAGGAATACCAAAATGTTGAGAAGCACCTAAAAATGTTAAAAATCCTTAATCATCAGGGAAATTCAAATACAAACAACCTGTGATCCCACCTCACACCAGTCAGAATTGCAAAGGTGAAAAACTCAGGTGACAGCAGATGCTGGTGAGGATGTGGAGAAAGAGGAACATTGCTGGTGGGATTGCAAACTGTTACAACCACTCTGGAAATCAGTGTGGTGGTTCTTCAGAAAATTGGACATAGTATTACCATCAGATCCAGCAATACCACTCATGGGCATATACCCAGACGATGTTCCAACTTGTAATAAGGACACATGCTTCACTATGTTCATAGCAGCCTTATTTATAATAGCCAGAAGCTGGAAAGAACCCAGATGTCCCTCAACAGAGGAATAGATACAGAAAAATGTGGTACATTTACACAATGGTGTACTATTCTGCTATTAAAAACAATGAATTCATGAAATTCTTAGCCAAATGGATGCATCTGGAGGATATCATCCCAAGTGAGGTATCTCAATCACAAAAGAGTTCACATGATATGCACTGACTGGTATGTGGATAGTAGCTCAGAAGCTCAGAATACCCAAGATACAATTTGCAAAACACATGAACGTCAATAAGGATTACCAAAGTGTTGATACTTCTTAGAATGGGGAGCAAAATATCTATGAAATGAGTTACAGAGACAAAGTGTGGAGTAGAGACTGAAGGAGTGACCATTCAGAGACTGCTCCACCTGAGAATCCATCTCATAAAAACCACCACAACCCAACTCTATTATGGATGCCAACAAGAGCTTGCTTACAGGAGCCTGATATATCTGTCTCTTTAAAGGCTCTGCCTTTAATACTGAAGTGGATGCCCACAGTCATCCAGTGGATAGAGCACAGTTCACAATTAAGGAGGTAGAGAAAGTACCCAAGGAGCTGAAGGGGTTTGCAGCCCCATAGGAGGAACAACAATATGAACTAACCAGTATCCCCAGATCTCTCTGGGACTAAACCACCAATCAATGAAAACAAATGGTGGGACTTATGGCTCTAGTTTCATATGTAGCAGAGGATGACCTAGTTGGTCATCAATGGGAAGAGAGGCTCTTAGTCCTGTGAAAGTTCTATGCCCCAGGATAGGGGAATTCCAGGGCCAGGAAGAGGGAGTGTGTGGGCTGGAGATCAGGGGGAGGGTGAGAGAGGATAGGGGATTTTCATAGGGGAAACTAGGAAAGGGGATAACATTTGAAATGTAAATAAAGAAAACATCTAACAATAAATAAATACTTTTTAAAAAAATGTATGTTTTATTTACCTCTCTTATTTCTCAGCCCATTTATTTTCAGTATAAAGTAGGACTACTGATTTCTTTGAGTTAGTTTTGTATCCAGCCACTTTACTGAATTTGTTTACCAGCTGTAGTAGTCCCCTGGTATAAATTGTGGGGTAACTTATGAATACTATCATATCATCTGCAAATAGTGATACTTTGATTACTTCCTTTCCCGTTTGTTTACCCTATATTTTCTTTAGTTGTCTTATTGTTCTGTCACTTATTGTCTTATTGTTCAATCACTGTACTGAAGAGATGGGGACAAAGTGGAGAGCCTTGTTTTGCTCTTGGTTTTAGTGGATCACTTGAAGTTTTTCTCCACTTAGTTTGTTACTGGCTATTGGTTTGTTGTATATTGCCTTTATTGTGTTTAGGTATGCACATTTTATTCTTTATCTCTATAAGACTCGTCAGTTTTTGTCAAAGGCTTTTCCAGCATGCATGTGATTTCTAAGGAGCACTTAAAAATATTCAATGGCCTTTATCATTGGGAAAACAGAAATCAAACAACTCTGATTACATTTAACACTTGTCAGAATGGCTAAGATAAAAAATTCAAGGGATACCACATTCTAGTGAAGATGTGGTGCGAGGGAAACTCCTCCATTGCTGCTGTAAGTGAAAACTTATACAACCATTTTGTAAATAAATTTGGTGTTTTTTTTTTCAGACAACTGGGAATATAGTTCTACCTCATGATCAATCAGTACCACTCCTGTGTAAATACCCAAAAGATGTTCCACCATTTCACAAAGGTACTTGCTCAACTATGCTCACAGCAGTTTTATTCATAATGGCCCCAAACTAGAAATAACTTAGAAGTCTTTCAACTGAAGAATAGATAAAGAAAATGTGGTTCATTTACACAGTGGAATACTACTCAGGTATTAAATACATGGACACCATTAATTTTGCAGGCAAATGGATGTAATGAGAAAATGCCATCCTGAGTGAGGCAATGCAGACCCCCAAAAGCATGTATGGTATATATTAATAAATGGATATTAGCTCTAAAGTACTAGATAATCATGCTACAATCTAGAGACTCTAAGATCCCAAATAAGAAGAAGGCTCCAAGGGAGACTGGTTGAATCTTTCTCAGGAGAAGTTAAATAGATATTGGAGGTGGATGGAGGGAGTGAACTGGGTAGGAGAGGAGAGGGAGAATGGAATATGGCAGGGCGGAACAGTTGTAGGCAGAGCAGAGGGGAAGAGAGAGAAATTGGTGGTAGCTTATGGGGGGGTTCTCAAGGAAGTGCCAGATACCTAGGACAGGAGAGTCCCCAGGGTGGCTATGGGGGTGACTCTAGCTGAGACTCTTAGCAGTGGGGCATATGATCCTAAAGTGGCCATTTCCTGTAGCTACACAGGAGCCCTAGTGGAGGGATAAGGACAACAACCCACCCTCCATACCTTGGAGCTAAAATGGCCCTGCCTACAAGATGTGCAGGGACAAAGATAAAGTAGAGATGGAGAGAATGGCCAGCCAGTGACTGTCCCAAATTGAGACCCATTCCATGGGCAAGAACTATTAATGATACTCTGTTGTGTTTGCAGAGAGGATCCTAGCATAACTGTCCTCTGAGAGGCTCCACCAAGCAACAAATGGAAAAAGAAACTCATAGCCAAATATTAGATGGCACAGGGGAAGTCTTATGGAAGAGTCAGGGGAAGGATTAAGAGACTGAAAGTGGACAGAGACTCCAGAGGAAGACAGTGTCAACTGCCATAGGATCTTAGCCACCTACCAAAGAGTGACCATGGATTGGACGTAGGCTTCTCACATATGTGTAGCAGATGCACATCTTGGTCTTCATCTGATTCTCCCTACAACTGGAGCAGGGGCTGTCCCTGAATTTATTGCCTACCTGTGGATCCTGTACCTCATCTGGTCCACCTTGCCTGTCCTCAGTGAGAGAGGATGTGCCTAGTCCTGCAATGACTGATGTGTGGTGGATAGGTGTCGATAGCTGTCAATGGGGCTCCTCCTTCTCAGAGGAGAAAGAACAGGAAGTTGGGAGCAAGAGTTGTAGGGGTGGCACTGGGAGTAGAGTGGGTCTGATATTAGGATGTAAATTGAATAAGTGAAATTATTAGTTAAAAAAGGAACACCACAGTTTCTGGAATTTAGTGTTTCATGTTCATAACTGTGGCCCTGATTTTTAGCTTCCTATTTAGTTTTTAAGGTTACATGGCAATAAAGTCTTTATAATAAATATTTTATGTGCCCTTCCCAGCCTTGAGCAGGCTAAATAGACCTTAAGTGTTTGCCACAGTTAGACCTTAATGACCTAAGTGGTCTTCTGCTGACCTAGGTGGAGTATTCCGCCTTGCCACATCTGCAATTTCTAGCTTGCTTTGCAACATAATCCAACTAAACTGAAGCAACGTAATCCAGCTTTAATAAAGGATGGGGTCAGTGGGCTCTCGCTATATAAATACAGTGCTGAATGAAAACATTCCTGAGAGGTAAATTCATTGCTCTGAGTTCCTACAAAAAAAAAAAAATGGAGAGAGCATATACTAGTAGCTTGGCAGCACATCTGCAAGCTCTAGAACAAATGGAAGCAAATTCACCTAAGAGGAGTAGTCGGCAGGAAATAATCAAACTCAGGGGTGAAATCAACCATGTGGAAACAAAAAGAACTATTCAAAGAATCAATGAAACCAGGAGCTGGTTCTTTGAAAAAGTCAACAAGATAGATAAACCCTTGGCCAGACTCACTGGAGGGCACAGGGATAGCATCCTAATTAACAAAATCAGAAATGAAAAGGGAGACATAACAACGGATCCTGAGGAAATTAAAAGCACCATTAGATCCTTCTACAAAAGGTTATATTCAAAAAAACTGGAAAATCTAGATGAAATGGATAACTTTCTAGACAGATACCAAGTTCCAAAGTTAAATCAGGATCAGATTAATGACCTAAACAGTCCTATATCTCCTAAAGAAATAGAAGCAGTCATTAATAGTCTCCCAACCAAAAAAAGCCCAGGACCAGATGGGTTTAGTGCAGAGTTCTATCAGACCTTCAAAGAAGACCTAATTCTAGTTCTTCTCAAAGTATTCAACAAAATAGAATCTGAAGGTACACTACCCAATTCATTCTATGAAGCCACAATTACTCTGATACCTAAACCACATAAAGACACAACAAAGATAGAGAATTTCAGACCAATTTTCCTTATGAATATCGACGCAAAAATACTCAACAAAATTCTCACCAACCAAATCCAAGAACACATCAAAACGATCATCCATCATGACCAAGTAGGCTTCATCACAGGAATGCAGGGATGGTTTAATATACAGAAATCCATCAACGTAATACACTATATAAACAAACTCAAAGATAAAAACCACATGATCATCTCCTTAGATGCTGAGAAAGCATTTGACAAAATTCAAAAAGTTTGTAGGTAGGTTGGTGTCTCTCTTGCTCCACTGGGGTTCCTGCCTGGATACAGGAGGTAGTCTCTTCAGGTTCCAAATCCCCACTGTAGTGAGTCACAGATAGGGTCAGCCCCATTGATTCTTCCATGCCTCCCTTGTCCCGCAATGCTGTCTTGTCCTGGAGATGCCCATTATCTCCTCACTGCTGTCAGTTGCAGACTTTCACTCATTTTCATGACCATCTAGCCATCTCTCCTTTCCTTCCCCACACCTGATCCTGAATCTCCCGTCACTTTCCCCATCTCCCATCCCTTCTCTCCCTCCATTTGCCTCTTGTGACTATTCTGCCGTGTAAGTGAGATTCAAGCTTCTTCACTTGGGCCTTCCTTTTTGTTTAGCTTCTTTGGATCTGTAGAGTGTATTATTTTAAGTTCCTCTCTTAAGGTCTGTGTCCATATTTCATAACTCTCTAGTGCTTGTATCTCTGTCATCCTAGCATTTTATTCAACCTGAATTATATTTTTCATGACCTACCTCCTAAGACCTATGACCATGTCTCAATATTGATTTTGTCTTATTTGTTTGTTTGTTTTTGTTTTGGAGGGGGTAATTTTGGAATTATGATATTTTAGTATCTACTTTGTTTTAATTTATTAAGTTTAGTAAGTTCACTTCTAAGCCCTATCACAAAATTTTAATTCTCTCTCTGTTGGTCAATCTGATCTATAAAATGCTGAACCTTTTGTTCTAACACCTCATCTAATCCCTAATTCCAATTTTCATGTCTCTCTGTGTGTGTGTGTGTGTGTGTGTGTGTGTGTTGTTGTTCAGTCTGATATAATATATAAAGCTCTGCACCTTTTGTTCTAATACCTCCTCTGTGCCCTGTTTCCAAACTTCATTTTTTCTCTATCTGTTGCTTCCTGTGACCTATAAAATTCTATATCTTTCTTCTATTTCCTCTAAGCCTTGATGCCAAGTTTTAATTTTCTCTTTCTGTTGTTCACTCTTTTCTCCAAGCTCTTGTATCATCTGCCTTAAATATTTGATCCATGATTCTATTTTTTCTCATATTGTAGATTTAATATTTACCATCTACCTTATTTTATGTATTAATTTTAATAGGGTCAGTTCCAAACATTGTCTCCAAATTTCATGCCCTTCTTTTCCCTGTCTTTTAGACATCTGAGCAGTATCCATAACCTGACTGTACTGGCTAGTTTTTGTGTCAACTTGACACAGCTGGGTTATCACAGAGAAAGGAGCTTCAGTTGGGGAAATGCCTCCATGAGATCTAGCTGTGAGGCATTTTCTCAATTAGTGATCAAGGGCCATCACTTGTGGGTGGGACCATCTCTGGGCTGGCAGTCTTGGGTTCTATAAGAGAGAAGGCTGAGCAAGCCAGTAAGGAACATCCCTTCATGGCTTCTGCACCAGCTCCTGCTTTCTGACCTGCTTGAATTCCAGACCTGACTTCCTTGGTGATGAATAGCTGTATGGAAGCGTAAGCTGAATAAACCCTTTCCTCCCCAACTTGCTTCTTGGTCATAATGTTTGTGCAGGAATAGAAACCCTGACTAAAACACTGACTTATAATCTTTTGCATTTTCTTCTTGAACGTTTCTATTTTCAGCATTTTCTTTTTTCCTGTCTCAGACATCTGAAAAGTTTCCATATTTTGATTTCTAATTGTCTGTATCCTCCATCGACTGACTCATCATTGTTTTCATTCCGCTTTATAGAAAAATTTAATCCGTTTTTCCAAGGCTTGTGAATTCTTTCCTAGGGCCTTGTTTTTTGAAAACTAAAATGCTTATTAGGATAAAAGTGAAACTTAACAATTATAATTAGCAAGGTGTCAATTTTCTTTAAATCTTTTAAACTACTCAAAATAGCAATACATAAAATTCAAAAGGTCTTTTTGGTGTTTGACCATCAATATGTGTCTATTTCTTTCCAAAATTATGAACTTTAAATGCCTATTATTTGATGTGTAGTTTCCTGTAACTTTGTCTCCCTCAAGTGTTGGAAGCAGGACTCTGCAGTGGTTCCTGATTCTTTCATTCTTAGGGATTGTTAAAAATAAATAAATAAGTAAATAAAATAAAACAAGGCCTCTGTGCTTCTGAGATGATGCTGTCCTCTGACCCCAATGTGTGACTTGTTATGGATTTTCCTCTATTGGGAAGATGGTGTTAGCCCAATTCCATACCTCCAGCAGAGCTGTCTGCAGGCGTGGGAGCAGACTGTGGCCAGTAGCATGTGTTCCCATTCCAAGTGACCTGTGGTGTTGGGTGGGATAGTGGTGTCTTGCTGTCTCTTGTCTTGCTTGTGTGCAGATTCAGGAAAGCAAGTGAGAGACGGCAGGAGTGCAGAAAAGTAAACTTGGGCAAAGTCTGTCTCACTGAGCCTGTGAGAAAGCACTGGAAAGCCAGCTGCCATTTTTCACCTGTCGATCCTCAGCTGTGAAGGCTGTGTTTTAAGCAGTCCAGGCTGCAGGGCATTTAGTATACCTGCCAGGGGTAAAGAGCCCTCGCTGTCTTTCAGCACTGGTACTATGGTATGGCCCAGGCAGAGCGTGGGTGCTTCTACCACTTGCTGCAGTTTGCTTGGGGTGCGTGCAGTGGGGAGAGAGCCTCTCAGTTAGGTCTCTATAATGTCTCTGACTCCTTAGAACCACATACTGTTCAAGAGTTCAAGAGTTCAAGCAGCGTTTGATTTCTAACCTGCAGCAGCCTTAGAGCACAGCCTTAGTCTAACCTAAATGTCCCTTTTCAGTGAGTGCTGTGCCTCCCCTCAGAAATTTGTCTCAGGAGAGTTTGGTTCTAAGCCCCACCCATGTTTTGGCACCAAATGTGGAATGAATTGATAATTCTAGCTAGTCTGTGTAAAAAACATACAATCCACGTATTTTATTTACAAGTTGAGAGCCTAGATTGGGCAGGTTTAGAGTTATTCTAACTTTTCTCCTAGCCATATCTATATCCCAGTCATATGTCATTTTTACTTGCTGTCTTTCCTGACCACGTGCTCACAGTACATCTCCTTTTGTGGCAGACTCCTTCTCCTTCATGTCTTTTATTCTTCTCTTCTTTCTACTTGCAACCCCCTTGCTAGATCCTCAAATCCCACCTTTCTCCTTCTACTGCCCAATTACAGGCTCTACCCTTTAATTAACCAGTTAAATTGAGGAGCAAAGTTGACATAGCACCACATGGTATATGTGAGGATCTGCTCAAGGGAGGCAACCGGACCTAGAGGCTTAGTATATAGCATTAGACTACAAGCAGCATCAGACCAACTAAACACAGCCATGCATTCAACCCTGAGTCATACATTGTAACTCACTGAAACTCCAAGTTGCAAATAAATGTTGCTGCTTGTATTATGAATGCTAATTATGTCCCCCCAAAACTGTTTGCACAAGATGGTCTGCACATAACTCATGGGAATCTACTCCTAGTTGGTTCTGATTGGTGAATAAAGATGCCAGTAACCAGCTGGGCAATGGTGGCACATGCCTTTAATCCCAGCACTTGGGAGGCAGAGGCAGGCAGATTTCTGAGTTCTAGACCAGCCTAGTCTACAGAGTGAATTCCAGGACAGAAAAACCCTGTCTTGAAAAAACAAAAAAACAAAAGATGCCCATAACCGATAGCTGGGGAGAACAGACAGAGGCAGGATTTCAGGATTCCTGGGCTTGGAACCTGGAGGAAGAGAACAGATAGATTCACTATGCTTTATGAGAGTGAGGAAAGAGGAGAGACACAGAGACTGCCATGGGGTAGAGAAGCAAGAAAACGTGGCCCAGACAGCTGATTAATTGGAGTTAAGAGCAGCCAAGATGGAATGTAAATTTGTAAGTAGTAACTCAGAATTATCAGCAGGAAGTAAATTCTAGCAACATGGAAGCTAGGCAGGGGCCCAGCTATTGTGCTACTTAAGATATATTAAAATATAAAGGCTGTTTGTATGTCTTTCATTTGGGAAGATAAACCACTGAGGCAGATAGCAACCCTGCACCAGCCATAATTAATAATTAATACAACAAATTAATCTTTCTATCTCTAAGTTAGCTTAGTCATGCTATCTTATCACATCAATAGAAAAGTAACTAGAAGTTCAATGACTGTGAAACTGTTGCACTCTTATAGATCCACACCCTAACTGAGGTGTCTTTAGCCCCACATTAGCCATCATTTCACATCTTTGTGTCACATATAAAATACTTGTGACTGTGAGATCAAACTTTTGGAACTGAGTTATTTAGCAGATCAATAGGTTCTAACAACCTAGACCCTAAGATTGTCATCATACAGCATTTGAGGCCTATATTCCATCCATCCTATATTCCATTTCCACCAGTGTATTTGATAAGTAACCTGATTTAGGTGACCATTCTTCTATTTTTATAAAAATTGCATTGAATTACTATCTCATTATAAGGATTTGGGGTAACCCTTGGTCTGTTTACACAGGACATGGTCACTTATAGTTTAGTTCTAGAAGAAACCATCTGTTTAGTGATATCTCTTTCATACACTGACACCTCTGTGACTGATTCATTGTGGAATAACCCATATCCACACTGGAGTATATCTTATGTTTTCTGAGAACCTCTCCCCTTCTTAATGTTCTTGCTTAATAGTATCATCAAAGTCTCTTAAAAAACACTGGCTTATCCTAAATTTATTTTCCAAGGCAAAGTTACAGGTCCAGTTTTAACTGAATCAAAGACACCAATTAATTATAGAACTCTGGAGGCTTTTGCAGCAGTGTGGAGCTGTGCATCTCTCCGTGCTGCAACTGACACTAATAATATATTTAGTCAAGTGCATATAATTTAAAAACATGAACCACTTTGGCAACAATGCAGCTTTCTTATCAAAATTACATGAAATACTCCAAAATGAAGGTATAATCTATGCCATCATATAAAAACACATTTTATTTAAAATCAAAAATAAAAACCACATGGTGTCTACTTTCAGACCACAATAAAAGATGTCAAAAGAAAAAGATAACAGAAAACTCTGAAAATGCTTAATACATTTGTATATATTAGAAACAAGAGTTCAAAATAGAAGTAATAAAGTTCAGTTCACCATTCTCTCGTGTGTCTCACCATTAAATCCTTAATGTAATAATAAAACTATCTTTTTCAGCAGAAAATAAAAATTTCAATGAAATTTTTTATTTAACATATTATTGTGTTGGGGGTGTATGTGCTTGATATTTGTGAGGGGAGGGGGGAACCTGCTGAATCTTATAAGAACAGTCCAGAGAATGACTTCTGTTAGCAGCTACAACAGTGCTGGACCTTTAGGGACAAATCTGTTGTAATACTCATAGGGGTTCCTTCCATTGGTAATGACTGACTAGAGGACTGTTTCTGACAGGGCAAGCATCCTAAGAAGCAGTAGACTGTGAAGCTGTTGGTGGGGCGCTTGGAAGAAGGGGCTAGCACCATTCTGTTGATTCTTCACTTCTTATCAAAGAGTGTCTTAAGCATCTCTCTCTCTCTCTCTCTCTCTCTCTCTCTCTCTCTCTCTCTCTCTCTCTCTCCCTCTCTCCCTCTCTCCCTCCCTGCCACTGAGCTCCCTGTCTCTGCATGAGGAGGGTCCTGAGATAGGCAGGATTAGGAGCAGCACTAATTCAATAATGAATGGGAGTCAGTAGTGGATGCAAGCTGTCAGTTCAGGTACTCTGGTCCCTGAGGATTCTCATCATTTTTCCTTTTTCTCCTTTCTCACCAGAGAGCCTGAACCCAGGCTTTTATTTTTTAAAGTTACATCATCAAGGCTTTGATCATTGTTAATAATTTTTTAAATTTCTTAAATTTACACAAACAATCCATGCTTTCTTATAGCAGAAACTAAATACAGAGCAAACGCACATTTCCTTATAGTTTTGACACAGCCTGTTCTTCATGGGTAGCTGGGAACAGGTCTTGCAGTTTCCTAGTAGAGCAGACGGCAGTCTTTAATAACTATTTTCATGTAAGAACAGAAAGCTGACAGACTACTAAGGTAAAAATTATTTCTTACCAAGTATTAAAAATTTATGCAAGTAAAGTGGCTAGCTCTCTCTAATATCTCTTTAGGCATTATTATCTTAAATTCCTCAACTAACTAGGAGAAGGAAGTACTAACTTTTCATATGCTTATGTATCGTCCTTTAGTTCTCTAATCTTTATTTCCTCATCCTAGCAATCCCATGGCCTCATGTACATTCCTTCTAATATCCTTTGTTTCTAGACCATATTCAAGCCTTCCTCCTATAAAATAAACACATCTATCATTTGCTTGTATTTTATAGATTCCTCCTTTTCTTAGACACACCTTTTCTCCTTGAGACCACTTTAATTCTCTATCCTTGATGTCCCCAAGTTCACCCCAACTAACTAAAGCAGCAGTCATTGGACTAGAGGGTACATGTATTTCCTCATGATTCCAAATTCAAGGCCAAGTCAGGCAATGAACGATTTCTACAAAGAACCATGTACACTTTTATGGCCTTTGCGGTTATGTTGTCTAGATCCTTTCCTATGCCCCTAAGGGCTGTTCCTTATCCTCCACAGCCTCATGACCACTGCCATTCCTCATTCCTGAGAACTGCATCTGTTTTGTTTATTATGGTGTGATTAGTTCTGAATAATGGGGGAGTTATATTCCCCCCAAAAAAGATTGAAAGTAAAATAGAGGAGACAGCAGATCAGTTTCAGGCCAACCATCAGCACAGGGGATCAATTGCCTGGTGATGGTCCAGGGGCAAGAACTCTGTCATACCTCCCCTTATATGGCCATGCCAAACCAGGTTGGCCCTCTCTCTCTCTCTCTCTCTCTCTCTCTCTCTCTCTCTCTCTGTGTGTGTGTGTGTGTGTGTGTGTGTGTGTGTGTCCATCCTTTCATGTATAATTTTAGTCCACTAGTAACATAAGCTGGAGGCATAAAACAAGTCGTAAGGCATGTTGAGTGTTAAGGGTTAAAAGCACCTTAAAATGTTGCTCCATCATATATGAGGGCATTTTTTTTCTGCCATGTTAATCTTCTTGAAAAATGGCCCTTAATTGAGTAGTCTGAGAAATGAGTAAACTGAACATGTGCAGGGATGACTCCTGCCCAGATTTCTTTCCTCATATTAGTATGTCTAGGCTTCCATAATAAATTATTAACCATTTCTTAAGAAGATCTGAGACAGGCTGACTCCATGACAGGCTTCAAATTGTCAGTCTAGGAAACGAGGCCTAAGAACTAGGCAAGTCCAGGTAAATCAGTTACTAGGAAAAAAAAAAAAAAAAAAAAAACAGGCTTCAGGCAGACAATCAGAAACTGCCAAGCCATTAGAAGCTGTCCAGCCACCTGGCATGAAGCAAGGGCAATGGGTCAGCAACAGTTTCCAGACCTCCCCAACAACAGTTTCCAGCCTCTCCAACAACAGTTTCCAGCCTCCAGCCCATGGTAATGATTCTGGAATGTCCCTAGACATGGAACAAGATAAAAGTCACCTACCCTGGAATTCCCCTAATGTGCTTTAAATCAGATCTTCGAGCTCACTTGGTCTCCATCTTAGAATGAGAGACCTCTACATGCTGGACTTCTGGAGAATAAAACACACTTTGCATTTGCATACTATGTGAGTCTAGGATATTGTTCTTCTGTGAACAATGGACCCTTACAGAGCAACACATGGGAAATCCTTACAATCCTTACATTTACTAATATATCTTCTAAATCATTAATATGTTTATATTATTCTTATAAATTGGTTTTGCAGATAATGCTCTTCTCTACTCTCCTGTGATTGACTATATTTTCTTTGGCTTTAACCTTATCAAGTGTGAACACATTGCATTTAATTAACCTTAGATGAATTGAATTTCTCTTCCCACCTTTCTCTCAGTTCAAGATATTGACCTCAGATGCCCAGGATCGCACCAGAATATTTCCAATGACACATCATTTTAATGATGAAATATAATTTAATATTTCAAAACAAAAAATGTAAATTAATCAAGAATTGATACTAGAAAAAATTCTCAATTTGAAAGCAAGTAACTTTCAAATCAGAAAATGGTCACAATGGTAACTAGAAGAAAAAGTATTCTCTAGATAATTTTCTGTTTTGATATATTGGTCTTTAAATTTATTTAAAACTTTTTGGTGCTTTGAAATAATCTCCCTTGCAATGAGACCACAGACTCTGTGGCTTCCTGCATTTTGATGATCTGTTACCCACTTTACATCTTTAAAATCCCTCAAACCATGCCTGTTAAACAGGTTCCAGCAGAGCACAGAATGATGTAATAGGTCATGTGCTGCTTTCCAAACAGTAACTCTAGAGTCTGCTTGACACAGCTATTTCCATACAATAGTTCTGCAACTTGAAGCAATGACCTCGGTTGTGTTCTTCCCAGCTGTTGTATCCATGCTTATCCTGTCTAGCCGTAAGTCATTTATCTACTAAACAAACCTTTTAGCAATATCTTTGAAATGTATAGAGGATGGTAAAACACACACCTTACCCTGGGTCTCGACTCAGGCAAACACTACTCATTATGAAGGCAGAAAAACTCATAATTTTATGCTAAGAAGCCTCATTGTTCTTAAAGTTCTCTACTATACATCTAGGGAAAGCTGGCACAAAAGTTAAATTTAATACTTTTGTTTACTAGAATTAAAACTGTTCTAAAACTAACCTTTACTTCTCATGAGTTTCATTTGTTATTATTAATTCTAACTTGTTTGATTATCCTGTTTGATATCTAACTATAAAGTTAGTCCTTTGAATATGACATTATTTTAAGAAAAGTATGTGTAGAGCTACCTAGCTAAATTATTATCTGTCTACTTTTCATGAGATTTGGGGGTCCTTATGAGGTGGACAGTTTATGGTAGAGAAGTCCTTACACTGAGGAATTACTCCAATGCCACTATTCACTCTAAGGGATTCAACCTTCATTTCTTAGAATACATACACAAAAGGCATGTCTCTGAGTTTATGTTTGTTAGCATTGTGTTTACATCATATTTCATAATAGTAAAAATATTTACATATGGTCAATGTTCTATTGAGATGTATAAGAAATCACAGAGAATTGGGTATGTGAAAGCATAGAAAAAATTATATGAATATTTTTAAATGACTATTCATTCCATCACAATGGCATTATTTCAGTGGTAGAATACTGAAATACTGGCGACCAGGATCATTACATAGTTTGTTTCTTTCTCCATGTGGATGAGCTAACTTTAGCATTGAAAAATTAATGAAATAAAGACTCTTGCCTATAAGATATATATTTTGCATTTTATTCTAGATAACTGATTATAAAAAGGATCCTGAGATAAATCCAGCCTTAGTTTTGTGATTGTGTAAATTCAAAAGCTTCATCTGAAGTAAGAAACACGTACATAGAGATCTGTAAAACAGATGGTACACTAGCATATGGTCAAATGGTCCCAAAGATAAGCTACTTGGCTAGAATCTATGTTTAGCATTTTATAAGACATGAGATACAAAACTACTACTGGGTTTTTTAATAATTTATTCAATTAGAGGCAAACACATATATTAACCTTCCACAGACCAGCTCAGGAACTCTGGTTTTATTTGCTTGCTTGTTTATTTATGCATTTATTCATTTGTTCAATGTGTGTGAGTGTACTGTCACTCTCTTCAGACACACCAAAAGAGGTCATCAGATCCCATTACAGATGGTGTGAGCTACCATGTGGATGTTGGGAATTGAACTCAGGACCTCTGGAAGAGAAGTCAGTGCTTTAATCTCTACAGCTCTGGGACTCTGGTTCTCCCTTGAAGGTAGCTGAGGGCAAAGAGTGTCTGTGGAGATAAGACTTGGTCTTCTGAGAGACTAAGGTTGCTTGCTGTAATAGCTCTTTACTTGTCTTGACTCTAAAGGCCAGAAGCTGCTTGCTTTCCCCATGTTAATTTCAGTTACTCTAAAGCCAGAAGCTTCAGGCCTCAGGGCAAATTAACACTTGCTGCTTAACAATAGAAGTGGAAGTAGGGGGGGGGGGCAGGGATTAAGTAAAGAGGTACTTTGTGTTTTTCTCCACAGGTCCTCCATGCCAGACACTAAGGCTTAGATCTCCTTTAGCTCCTTGTCAGTTAGAGAAAAGTAGCCCTCAGGAATCAAACATGCACTTTTTAAAAAGATTCTAATCTTTGTTTCTAAAATAAAGTTAAAAGAAGGGAAACACATCATACTATATACTCTGATTATATTCTCTCTTAATTTCTGTTACTCTATTCTCTCAATTTCTAAGTTACACCACACTGATGCTCTTCTCCTTCGTCCTTCTAATTTTTCTCTCTCCTGCTACCTAGTGTCATCTTTCCAAGTTTTTTTGTACCTTTTTTTAGAAGAATAGATCACATGGTCTTCCAAGCTTTCTTTTTTTTTTTAACATAAGTTCACCAGAAGTTCAAACATAAATTCAAACCATAAACTGAACAAGAGGCTTACAACAGAGATATTTGCATGTGTTTCCATTAAGACAAATTATCTAACTAGACATTCATTACCTATTACTAACTTCAAAATTTTTATTGAGAGTCTAAAACTATAATTTTTTTGACTAAGTAATCACTGAAGTTTTGTATAAATAAGCCAACTCAATAGTTTATCTTCTGTCTGTGCAAGTGATTCAGTTCCCTTTAAAGTTTTTATGTTAATTGTTTTACAGGTCTAAGAAATGTATTCTAAGTTATAAATCTTACTTTCTACCTCAGAAGCAATTAAATCATGACACATGAAGACTAACAAAGTTTTAATTATAGTATTCATATCACAGAGGGCCTTAATTGTAGTCCTATTATAAAGGGTTTAATAATTATCTGTATAATTTTAGGAATTCCTATAGAATGATCATTAGAAATTAAGAAATCATCTATTTGTTTGTATAGTATCACTATAACACAATATGTCTTCATTGATCTGCAGAAAATCTGCCCAATCGGGTGGGCTAAAGCCCAGAGATTATAATATGATGTTTTAAGGACAGGAAAGGCATATCAATAACAGGAATCAGTCCTGTAAATGTTGTCCTTTGGGCCTTTACTGCAAGGGCTCTTTGTCACAGTCCACAGTACATGAAGAAACCATCCTTTGCTAGATGGCTCCTGACATCAACCTCTTCTTGGTACCCAACAATACTACGGTACAGATGTCAGAGAGTGGATTTCCAAGAAATTCAAATTGCTCACTCCAGAATGTGTTTGCTCATGTAGAAGACCAAATGTTTCATATTATGTAAAGTAAAGCTTTAGATGAGAAATCTCTGGCCAAGTTGGTATTTATTTGTATGACTAATACTATGATATGGAGTCAAGAAAAAACAACAATTTGAGGGCAACATAGGATATATACCAAGTTCTTGGGCAGCCTGAGCTGCCTTTACAAGGCATAACACACACACACACACACACACACACACACACACACACACACACAAACACACACACACACACACACACACACACACACACACACACACACAAAGAAAGAAAGAAAAAGAAAAAGAAATTTACAAAAAAATAATTGGCAAGATTTAACATTGAAAAAAACCAAAAATGTCTTTTCCTCTGTTTAGAACTTTCCAAGACTCAATCTATTTTCTAATCTACTGTCTCTCTCCTCTGTATCTACCATTCTATCATCTATTTATCTATCTATCTGTATACCTATCTATCATCTATAATCTACCTACATATTATCTCCTATTGAGAGAGAGAAGAGAGATTCTTCATAATATATGACAATGGCAGAGGAAAGACAAAGAGGACATTGAGATGGCTGTGTTTTATAAACCACAACTTGAAAATATAAAATAGACAATCAAAATATTTTATAGCTTCTTCATTGACATTTAATTGACTTGTACTTTTCACCTAACAGTTTAAAAAGGTACTGATAGTATACCTCTGAACGTTCATGATCTTGGACTAGAACACTGTATCAAGACTCACATGAATGTATAACAGTATTACAGTACTTTGTACTGTTGGTTTCAGAATGTTCTATTTGAGTGCTGATTTTCCTATAAAAATAAAATCATCTCTATTGGGTGTATTGTGAAAGATTAAAGATGAAGACTAGCCTTTACCATTACTCTATCTGCCACAAGATAAAACTAAGAAATGCTCCTTAATCCCTGAATAAATATTATCAACTTCACAAAACCAACTCTTTTACTGCCTAGAAATCCATATCATAAATAGAGGAGTAGGAATGATTTAGTAAATATAAAAAAAAAGAACTGCTTTATAGATGAAAGAACTGTTATAAGATTGGAGATTTGACATTATTTATATATTTGGAGAAAGCTGTAACCCTAAATACTCATTGTCTCAAATTGTCTTGAAATCCAGGAAGAGGAGGAAACTCAGATTATAAAAACTCCACAAAGATAACTGCATACAATGCCTTGGATAATGGATTAGAGCTTGAAAGATAACAATGGCCACCAAAGTTAAATCATGGCTAGCAAATTACTTAGATAGTTAGGCACTGGTAGACTTGTAGGAGCACAAATATAAAGTATGTGTGTTCAGCCTTAAAATATCACCTGGAGCTCAAGGTTTGTCAGATACCCATTTGTGTGAAAACTGTTCATACGGCACTAACACGTTATTTTCTTCTGAAATGTTGTGTGAAATTTTAAAAAGCATTAATATGAAATTTTAAGAAACTATCTGAAGGAGTAGAAGTGGATGTAAGTTGGGTTTTTCAGTGGCAAGTTTCAATGTCCTTTCAAACCACATTTATTATTGGTAGGCCCACCAATAACACTGAGGAGATTCCATTAAGTTCAGTCTTCTCAGAGTAAAACTAAACTGTGGAAAGAATTTATTATCTTTGATGTGTCTTTATGTGGTTTAGCTATCAGAGTAATTGTGGCTTCATAGAATGAATTGGGTCATGTACCTTCAGTTTCTATTTTGTTGAATAGTTTGAGAAGAACTGGAATAAGGTCCTCTTTGAAGGTCTGATAGAACTCTGCACTAAACCCATCTGGTCCTGGGCTTTTTTTTTTTTTTTTTTTTGGTTGGGAGACTATTGACTGCTTCTATTTCTTTAGGAGATATAGGAATGTTTAGGTGATTAATGTGATCCTGGTTTAACTTTGGTACTTGGTATCTGTCTAGAAATTTGTCCATTTCATCCAGATTTTCCAATTTTTTTGAATATAGCCTTTTGTAGAAGGATCTGATGGTGTTTTAGATTTCCTCAGGATCTGTTGTTAGGTCTCCCTTTTCATTTCTGAGTTTGTTAATTAGGATGCTGTCCCTGTGCCCTCTAGTGAGTGTGGCCAAGGGTTTGTCTATCTTGTTGACGTTCTCAAAGAACCAGCTCCTGGTTTGATTGATTCTTTGAATAGTTTTTTTTGTTTCCACATGGTTGATTTCACCACTGAGTTTGATTATTTCCTGCTGTCTACTCCTCTTGGGTAAATTTGCTTCCATTTGTTCTAGAGCTTTTAGGTGTGCGGTCAAGCTGCTAGTGTATGCTCTCTCCATTTTCTTTTTGGAGGAACTCAGAGCTATGAGTTTACCTCTTAGGAATGCTTTCATTGTGTCCCATAAGTTTGGGTATGTTGTGGCTTCATTATCATTAGACTCTAGAAAGTTTTTAATTTCTTTCTTTATTTCTTCCTTGACCAAGTTATCTTTGAGTAGAGTGTTGTTCAGTTTCCATGTGAATGTTGGCGTTCTGTTATTTATGTTGTTATTGAAGAACAGCCTTAGTCCATGGTGATCTGATAGGATGCATGGGACAATTTCAATATTTTTGAATCTGTTGAGGGCTGTTTTGTGGCCAATTATATGGTCAATTTTGGAGAAGGTGCCATGAGGTGTCGAGAAGAAGGCATATCCTTTTGTTTTAGGATAAAATGTTCTGTAGATATCTGTTAAATCCATTCGTTTCATGACTTCTGTTAGTGTCCATGTGTCTCTGTTTAGTTTCTGTTTCCAGGATCTGTCCATTAATGAGAGTGGGGTGTTGAAGTCTCCCACTATTATTGTGTGAGGTGCAATGTGTGCTTTGAGCTTTATTAAAGTTTCTTTAATGAATGTGGCTGCCTTTGCATTCGAAGCATAGATATTCCGAATTGAGAGTTCCTCTTGGAAGATTTTACCTCATGGAGCTGGGATAAATCAGCCTAAGGAAGGAAACATGCATTCCACATGTTTCTAATATATCATTCTAAACCAGGTAGCAGCAAAAATAACCTTTCTTCAACCTAACAACTTATAAACATAAAAAAATGCATTTGATTTCACAATGTCAGAGAAGATCCCATAACAATAAACATTGCACAACCATGTTTCATTTTCTGTGCTTACCCTTTCTTTCTGCTGTGAATGAGTGAGAAGATAGAGACAAGGTTATAGGACATGGTCACAAAAATCTTTCTCCTAATGCTTATAGAGTGGGCTATGCTACAAATCTAACTTTTTCTTCTTCTTCTTTTTTAGAGAATCATCTTTCCTTAATACTCAAGAATAAATTTGGCGTGGTGAGTCTGAATACTTTAAACTTCTTACATTAAAGTGCCACAGGTCAAAGATGTCTACTTTCATATTCCTACTACTTTAATGCATATAGCACTGCTAATCTAAAGTCTGAATATGATAATTTTAGTCTTAATGATGTACTCACTACTGACCATGCTATACCTTAATTGTCTCATTGCTATCCAAACTACTAAATAAAAATTAAAGACTTTTTTAGAAATCTTAAGGAAATATTTTCAATCTGTGCAATTAAATATCTGAATACTAGCTTCATAAATAAGTTTCACAATGCAATCTCAAAAGTATATCATTCCAAATGTTAAATATTTATTTCAAAGAAAAATGGAGAAAAAGAACATGTTCTAATACTACACCTAAGAGGGCATGATAAACAGTATAAGTATAAGACCTTTCAAAACATAGTACAATTAATATATTATCATCAAATATTTACAAAGTGGCAATTTGATTAGCTCAATCTATGCAGACTAGGAAAGAGATATACAGAGTTAGTGTGACACAAACAGTGAAGGATATCAGCTCAAGTGTTTCAACTTCTCAATAAGAAAGTAGAGTAAAATGAATCTTTAGATGTATGTGTTTTGATGAAAGTCTTCATCACATTTTTTTATTTTCTAAACAAATCCAAGAATTGTTTAAGTCCAACAATATCTTTCACTATTGTCAACAGATTGAACCACCATCAGATAAAATTATCTTTGGGCCAGCACCAGTTTTTGTAATTGTAAGTTTACCTCTGTACTCAGTAAATAAAATGGTATGGTTTATAAATTTTTATATTTAAGAAAAGAGTGTACATTAAGTGATAAATTCTTCTCTCTCTCTCTCTCTCTCTCTCTCTCTCTCTCTCCTCTCTGTGTGTTTATCTGACTGTCTGTCTCACCATACTCTGTGTGTAATTCTGTGTATAGTCTATTACAGATGGCTTGTTGGGAAATGAGTGTTTTTAAAGAGTATGATAGAAACATTTATAGACAGTTTCTCATCTTGGGCTGTCTTTTGGGATTTTATAAAGGAAAAGGGAAATCTGCATAAATTATATACTGAGTATTATTCTAGGAATGAGGGAAAGATCCATAAATGATACATGTGAAATCTTGGAGAAAATTATGCAAACACTTAAATGATAGAGCATCACATAGATGTATATATGAAGCAATGTAGAAAACCCTATGCTCAGTTTTCAAGGTGATGGCTAAAGCTCACTTCATGGAATAACTTTCACCAGGCAGGAAAAAACAATATACTGAAAGATTATACAGCACATGATATTTTATCTAGGTACTACACTTTACAATGTAGAGAAATGAGAAGAATGAGAGGATTTAGGCTGCACTCTATAGTACAGTGTCTCCAGTTTTGCTCCTGGAATAAGCTCCAATCAAAGCTTCTGTTATGATCCAACTAAAAGAAGACTTGGTTGGGAAATTACCCTGCCAAGTGATCCATTTATTTAGTTGGTAATCTCAAGTTAGTGTGTCAATAATTTTAATGGCCAACAAAAGGGGCTAGATGAAATCAAACCATGGTAGGAAAAACTTCGATATTGATTAGAAATCACAAGAGATCAGGGACAGACTCCATTGAGAATATGTACACAGACCATGTTCAAACAAATAAAGCATGTATGGTATGTGTATGTAGTGTGTGTGTGTATACAAGAACATAAGTGGAGACATATGCTTTAATACACCCTTAGGTTCACATATATCTGGGTTAACATACATAAAATATATACTTATAATTGGTACATAAAGGAAAAATAGTCTTGGAGAATTACTGAAACTATTCAAATGATTTTTATCTTCCAAACAACAGCTCATGTACTGGGGAAAACTGCAAAATCATGTTGTACATGATGTGGTACATTTTTGAACATGCATAGTATAAATGCTGCCAGTATTCATTGAAATTTTACCTGTGATATATAATCCACATCTCATATATTTGTCTGTTTTAATCCATGAGTGCAGGGCAGTGGGTGTGGGGGGAAAGAGGGGAATGGGAAGGAACCTGTGGCCCACCAGAGTTCTGGTGTTCTGGGCGGGCTGATGCGGGAGCACTACTCATACTTTCCACACAGCCCCGGGTGGGCATCTGGCTGTGTTAAGCCAGATGAGTGGTGGACAAGGGGCAGCCCCAGGTACCAGGTTCTCAGCCTCCAGCAACCCATGCTGGATACAGCGGAGGAGCTGAGAACAGAATAGGGGCCCCCAGACAGCACTTGGCCCCGGGGATGAAGAGAGGAGAGGTCAGGGGGAGAGGCGGCACTGGATGGTTCCCACACGGACAAAAGTCCTTGGTCAGGTCTGTGGCTGGAGCAAAGGATGGCCTTCTGGGGGGAGGTTAGACTTGGCTCCTTAGGAGAAAGCCTATCCCATCATTCAAGCACAGTGGGCCTTGATGATCAGAGACAGTCTGTGGTTTTAGAGCTTTATTGTAGAAAGGCAGGGGGGGAAGAAAAGGTAGAAAGAGAGAGGGAGAGGCTAGCCATGACCATGTGGAGAGAGGGGAGAAGAAAGAGAGAGAAGGAGGGCTAGAGAGTAAGAAAGGTAAAAGCTTAAAGAAAGAAAGAGGTGGGGCTAAGCAGTTCCTCTTATAGTAGGTTGGGCTATCTTGCTGTTGCCAGGTAACTGTGGGGAGGAGCATACCAGGCTATAGTCAGGTAACTGTGGGGGTGGAATCTAGCCAGAATGCCAGAAGCTTGGGATTGTTGGCCTGACCGATAGCCAGAGACGTCCCGGGGGCTATTGGGGCAGTAACTTCAACAGGAGACATGATCTGATGCCTTCTGTCCCGGGTATGTGGAAATTAGTACCCACTGGGTCCCACTGGGGTTCAAGACATAAGCTCCGATGGAGACCAAGCTGTCTGTGCATAGCTCATTGCCCAACACATGAGTAACATTTTGTGGCTAAAAATTAGAATAAAAATACAGATGTATTACTACTATATAAAAAGGAAAATGTCCCTAATAAATCATGAGTATGTCAAAATACGAAACAAAAATGTATAGGTTTTAATGATTCCCTTTTTCTTTACTTGCAGATAAAATCTCCATTCTCCTATTGATCATTTGTAACTTTTTGGACATCCACAGCTAAGGAACCATACCACTATGATTCTCCTGTGGGCTGCCTACATTCTACAAGCACAGCTCTCTGATACCCCCACCACCACCACTAAGTGAATTTTGATATATTCTTCAATGCACTCCCCCAACACTCTTATAAAAGTAATGGCAGGTCGGGCCCCGTGCACCCGCACCAGCCCAGGGCTCGGGCACAGGCTCTGCGCACTCTCCCCTGGACACCCCAGGTTGTTGGGACCACAGGCTGTCTTGGGACCACAGGTGAGCAGCTGAAGGCAGCATCTGTTCCTGCCCAATCCCGCGCGACCTGAGTCAACAGCCAGGACCTAGTTAAGGGCCCAGCGGAGGACAGACTCTCCCTTCCCCTCCGGTCGGGCCCCTCGCACCCGCACCAGCCCAGGGCTCGGGCACAGGCTCTGCGCACTCTTCCCTGGACTCCCCAGGCTGTTGGGACCACAGGCTGTCTTGGGACTACAGGTGAGCAGCTGAAGGCAGCATCTGTTCCTGCCCAATCCCGTGCGACCTGAGTCACCAGCCAGGACAGAGATAAAGGCCCAGACCATTTCAGACTCTCCCTTCTGGTCTGCACCAACACCAGGTCTCCTTAGTTAGAGAAGGCAGGAGGTAAGCACAAAAACAGAAGCAACAGAATCCAAGGGTTCTTGGCATCACCAGATCCAAACTCACCCACCCCATCAAGTCCTAGATACAACAGCACACCAGAAAAACAGGACATGGATATAAAGTCACTCGTCATGATGATGATGGAGGACTACAAGAAGGAATTACAGGAAAACGCAGATAAACAAGTAGAAGCATTTAAAGAGGAAAAACGTAGAGAGGTACAGGAAAACACAGATAAACAACTAGAAGCATTTAAAGAGGAAATACGTAGAGAGTTACAGGAAAACAATTCCAAACAGGTGATGGAATGGAACAAAACCATCCAGGACCTAAAAATGGAAGTAGAAACAATCAAGAAAAACCAAAAGGAGATAACCCTAGAGATAGAAACCATAGGAAAAAAAAATCAGGAACCATAGATATGAGCATCAGCAACAGAATGCAAGAGATGGAAGACAGAATCTCAGGCACAGAAGATTCTATAGGGAGCATAGACAAGACAATCAAAGAAAATGCTAAATGCAAAAAGATTCTAACACAAAATATCCAGGAAATCCAGGACACAATGAGAAGACCAAACTTAAGGATAATAGGAGTAGATGAGAAGGAAGACTATCAAACTAAAGGGCCAGCAAATATCTTCAANATAGAAGAAAACTTTCCATACCTAAAGAATGAGATGCCCATAAACATACAAGAAGCCTACAGAACTCCAAATAGGCTGGACCAGAAAAGAAATTCCTCCCGACACATAATAATCAGAACAAAAAATGCACTAAATAAAGACAGAATACTAAAGGAAGCAAGGGAAAAAGGTCAAGTAACATATAAGGGCAGGCCTATCAAAATTACTCCAGACTTCTCACCAGAGACTATGAAAGCCAGAAGATCATGGACAGAGATTATACAGACACTAACAGAACACAAGTGCCAGCCCAGGCTACTATACCCAGCAAAACTCTCATTTACCATAGACGGAGAAACCAAAGTATTCCACGACAAATTCAAATTCACACAATATCTTTCCACAAATCCAGCCCTTCAAAGGATAATAACAGAAAAACACCAATACAAGAATGGAAACTCTGCCCTAGAGAAAGCAAGAAAGTAATCCTTCAACAAACCTAAAAGAAGACAGCCACAAGAACAGAATCCCAACTCTAAAAACAAAAATGACAGGAAGCAACAATTACTGTTCCTTAATATCACTTAATATCAATGGCCTCAATTGTCCAATAAAGAGACATAGACTAGCAGACTGGCTACACAAACAGGACCTGACATTTTGCTGTCTACAAGAAACACACCTCAAGAAAAACGACAGACACTACCTCAGAGTGAAAGGCTGGAAAACAATATTCCAAGCAAACGGCCTGAAGAAAAAAGCTGGGGTAGCCATTCTAATATCGAATAAGATAGACTTTCAACCCAAAATTATCAAAAGAGACAAAGAGGGGCACTTCATACTCATCAAAGGCAAAATCTTCCAAGAGGAACTTCCAATTCTGAATATCTATGCTCCAAATGCAAGGGCAGCCACTTTCATTAAAGAAACTTTAGTAAAGCTTAAATCGCACATTACATCTCACACAATAATAGTGGGAGACTACAACACCCCACTCTCATCAAGGGACAGATCCTGGAAACAGAAATTAAACAGAGACTCAGTCGAACTAACGGAAGCTATGAAACAAATGGACTTAACAGATATCTACAGAATATTTCATCCTAAAACAAAAGGATATACCTTTTTCTCAGCACCTCATGGCACCTTCTACAAAATTGATCACATAATTGGCCACAAAACAGCCCTCAACAGATTCAAAAATATTGAAATTGTCCCTTGCACCCTATCAGATCACTATGGACTAAGGCTGCTTTCAATAACAACATAAGTAGCAGAACACCATCATTCACATGGAAACTGAACAACACCCTACTCAATGATACTTTGGTCAAGGAAGGAATAAAGAAAGAAATTAAAGACTTTCTAGAGTTTAATGAAAATGAAGCCACAACATACCGAAACTTATGGGACACAATGAAAGCATTCCTGAGAGGTAAACTCATAGCTCTGA
>LR753652.1:31453-72396 GCA_902729485.2 Mus minutoides
GGCTTGGTGCACCAATCAGCAATCACTATGACACCCCTCCCCCTTCCCTGGGAGTGTATAAAAGCAGCAGCTCCGCTGCTGTTCTGGGTCCCTGGGAACTACAAGCAAGGCGCTCCAGAATAAAGCTGACTGAGAAGATCCCGGTGGTGGCGTGTCTTTCTTGCTGCTCGACGGAGGAGGCAGGGAGGCGCGCCGCACAAACCCTTGGCCAGACTCACTAGAGGGCACAGGGATAGCATCCAAATCAACAAAATCAGAAATGAAAAGGGAGACATAACAACAGATCCTGAGAAAATTCAAAACACCATCAGATCCTTCTACAAAAGATTATATTCAAAAAAACTGGAAAATCTGGATGAAATGGATAACTTTCTAGACAGATACCAAGTTCCAAAGTTAAACAAGGATCAGATTAATGACCTAAACAGACCTATATCTCCTAAAGAAATAGAAGCAGTCATTAATAGGCTCCCAACCAAAAAAAGCCCAGGAACAGATGGGTTTAGTGCAGATCTCTATCAGACCTTCAAAGAAGACCTAGTTCCAGTTCTTTTCAAAGTATTCAACAAAATAGAATCTGAAGGTACACTACCCAATTCATTCTATGAAGCCACAATTACTGTGAAACCTAAACCACATAAAGACACAACAAAGATAGAGAACTTCAGACCAATTTCCCTCATGAATATCGATGCAAAAATACTCAACAAAATTCTCGCCAACCGAATCCCAGAACACATCAAAACGATCATCCATCATGACCAAGTAGGCTTCATCCCAGGAATGCAGGGATGGTTTAATATACGGAAATACATCAACATAATACACTATATAAACAAACTCAAAGGTAAAAACCAGATCATCATCTCCTTAGATGCTGAGAAAGCATTTGACAAAATCCAACACCCATTCATGATAAAGGTCTTGGAAAGATCAGGAATTCAAGGCCCTTACCTAAACATGATAAAAGCAATCTACAGCAAACCAGTGGCCAACATCAAACTAAATGGAGAGAAGCTGGAAGCAATCCCACTAAAATCAGGGACCAGACAAGGCTNAGACTACCCAAGATACAACTTACTAAACACATGAATCTCAAGAAGAATGAAGTTCAAAATGTGATCTCTTTGCCCCTTTCTAGAATTAAGAACAAAGCACACACTGAAGGAGTTACAGAGATCATGTGTGAAGCTGAATCAAAAGGATGGACCAACCAGTGACGGCGGCTGCCAGGGATCCCTCCCATAATCAGCCACCAAAATAAACACTATAGCATATGCCAGCAAGATAATGCTGAAAGGCAACTGATATAGCTGTCTTGTGGGAGGCTATACCAGTGCCTGGTAAACACAGAAGTGGATGCTCACAATCAGCTGTTAGTTGGAACACAGGACTCCCAAGGTAGGAGCTAGAGAAAGTACCCAAGGAGCAGAAGGGGTCTTCAACCCTCTAGGTAGAAGAATAACATGAACTAACTAGTTCCCCTGGCGCTCATGTCTCTAGCTGCATATATGGAAGAAGATGGCCTAGTTGGCCATCATTGGGAGGAGAGGCCCCTTGGTCATACAGACTCTATATCCCCCAGTACAGGGGAATGCCAGGGCCATTACGTGGGAGGGGGTGGGTAGGGAAGCAGGGCGGGGACGCGGGAGGGTAAGGGAAAATTTCTGGATATTATGAGAAATGTAAATGAAGAAAATATCTAATAAAGAAAAAAAAGGAAAAAATAAGTAATGGCAACAATCATTTCATCCATTTATAAATTTTGTTTCTCATTATCAGAAATAGTATTATGATGAACTGTATGTTATCAACATAGAACATATTATATATCAAAAACACCTAAAGAAATATAAATACCAAAATATCTGTGGCAAATTTCAGGTTCATATAAAATTCTCATAAAACTGAAGAAAAGAAAGGCATAGCCAGCAGAGCAGGCATAGAATTTGGCTTTTACTTGTAGATGAAGTCTTCCAGGCAATTGGCATTTGAAATTATCACAATTTGACCCAATAACTTCTTAATGCAAAAGACTCTTTTGTGGTTTAATGAACATCTAACATAAAAATGTCAATTACCCAAAGAGTTTATGAAACTACTGTAATTATATTTAGGTTTATTTTCACAAAGAACCTTCATGTGTATCTGAGATTAACATTACAGCAGGATAAATGTATAAATATATCCCAAAGAAATATTCTTGTGGTGAGATTTTTACTAGCACTCTCCATTTTTTGTTTGTTTGTTTGTTTTGTGTTTTGTTTTGTTTTGTTAATTTTTAATAGATATTTTCATTATTTACTTTTAAATGTTATCCCATTTCCTGCTTTCCCTTCCAAACCCCCCCTAACATATCGCCTCTCCCTCTACTTCTATGAGGGTATTCCCACACCCACCCACCCACCCACTCAAGATTCCCCATCCTGGCATTCCCCTATACTGGGGTATCGAGCCTTCACAGGACCAAGGGCCTCTCATACCATTGATGTCCAACAAGGCCATCCTCTGCTACATATGAGGCTGGAGCCATGGGTCCCTCCATGTGTACTCTTTGGTTGGTGGTTTAGTCCCTGGGAGCTCTGGAGGTACTGGTTGGTTCATATTGTTGTTCCTCCTAGGGGCTGCAAACCCCTTCAGCTCCTTCAGTCCTTTCTCTAGCTCCTCCACTGGGGCCACATGATCAGTCCAATGGTTGGTTATTAACATCCACTGCTATATTTGTCAGTCTCTGGCAGAGCCTCTCAAGAAACAGCTATATCAGGCTCCTGTCAGCAAGCACTTGTTGGCATCAAAAATAGTGTCTGAGTTTGGTAACTGTATGTGAGATGGATCCCCAGGTGGGACAGTCTCTAAATGGCCTTTCCTACAGTCTCTGCTCCACACTTGGTCTCTGTTTCTCCTCCAATGGGTATTTTCTTCCCCTGCTAAGAAGGAATGAAGTATCCACACATTGGTCTTCCTTCTTCTTGAGATTCACATGCTCTGTAAATTATATCTTGGGTATACCAAGCTTTGTGGCTAATATCCACCTATCAATGAGTGCATACTATGTGTGTCCTTTTGTGATTGAGTTACCTTACTCATGATGATATTTTCTAGTTCCATCCATTTGCCTAAGAATTTCATGAAGTCATTGTTTTTAATAGCTGAGTAATACTCCATTGTATCAATGTACCATATTGTCCATATCCATTCCTCTGTTGAAGGACATCTGGGTTCTTTAGAGCTTCTGGATATCATAAATAAGGCTGCTAAGAACATGGTGGAGCATGTGTCCTTTTTATATGTTGAAGCATCTTTTGGGTATATGCCCAGGAGTGGTATAGCTGGAACCTCAGGTAATATAATGTCCAATTTTCTGAGGAATTGCCAAAGTGATTTCAAGAGAGATTGTACCACCTTGCAATCCCACCAACAATGGAGGAGTATTCCTCTTTCTCCACATAACCACCATCATCTGCTGTCACTGAGTTTTTGATCTTAGCCATTCTGACTGGTGTGAGATGGAATGTCAGGGTTGTTTTGATTTGCATTTCCCTGATGAATAAGGATGTTGAACATTTCTTTAGGTGCTTCCCAGCCATTTGATATCCCTCAGTTGAGAATTCTTTGTTCAGCTCTGTACCCCATTTTTAATATGGTTATTTGGGTCTCTGGACTCTAACTTCTTGAGTTTTTATATATATATATATATATTGAATATTAGTAGCCCTCTATCAGATGTAGGGTTGGTAAAGGTCTTTTCCCAATTTGTTGGTTGTTGTTTTATCCTGTTGACAGTGTCCTTTGCCTTACAGAAGCTTTGCAATTTTATGAGGTCCCATTTGTCAATTCTTGATCTTAGAGCATAAGCTATTGGTATTCTGTTCAGGAAATTTTCCTGTGCCCATATGTTCAAGGCTCTTCCCGCTTTCTTTTCTATTAGTTTTAGTGTATTTCATTTTATGTGGAGGTCCTTGATCCACAAGGACTTGAGCTTTGTACAAGGAGCTAAGACTGGATTGGTTTCGATTCTTCTACATGGTAACCCCCAGTTGAACTGAAAGAGTAGTACGTAACCAAAGACAAAATAGAGTCCCTTGTGTCAGGAGGGAAAGTGAACCTTCAAACTAACCGATGGCTCTAGGTACGGGGCAAGCCTTTCCTGGAACAATCACAGAATAGCCAACGCCCTCTGAATGTCACAGCGATCTCTGTGGAATGTCTCAACGCCCCAGGAGGTTGCCTAAGGTAGCACATGACTTAATTGTTAGATAGATTATCTCCCCCTTACCCCCCCCCCTTGTCTCTTAGAGTTAGCTACCTGGGTATCTTGCTGATGTTTAAACTAGCCAATCATGTGAAACCGCGCCAATTTCCCCAACCCCCCCCCACCCCATTGTTATAAAAGCTCCTAATTTTTGAGCCACGAGGTCGACCCCCCTGTCCCCTGCGTGGGATACGGGTCATCCCCAGAGCTCCGATTAAAAATCCCTCTTGCAGTTTGCATCAAGGTCTCTCGTGAGTTCTTGGTATGCGCGAACAGCCCGTGTTTGAAATAGGGGTATTTCTGGTTTGATCTTACAGAACCAGCACCAATTGTTGAAAATGCTGCCTTTTTCCACTGGATAGTTTTAGCACCTTTGTCAAAGATCAAGTGACCATAGGTATGTGGGTTCATTTCTGGGTCTTCAATTCTACCCCATTGATCTACCTTTCTGTCAGTGTACCATTACCATGTGATTTTTATCACTATTGTTCTGTAGTACAGCTTGAGTTCAGTAATGGTGATTCCCCCAGAAATTCTTTTAATGTTGAGAATGGTTTTCAATATCCTTGGTTGGTTTTGGGGTTTGTTTGTTTGTTTGTTTGTTGTGACTATTGTGAAAGATGTTGTTTCCCTAATTTCTTTCTCAGCCTGTTTATCCTTTGAGTTGCAGATGGCCACTTATTTGTTTTAGTTCATTTTATATCCAGCCACTTTGCTGAAGTTGTTTATAAGGTTTAGGAGTTCTCTGGTTGAATTTTTAGAGTCACTTAAGTATACAATCACATTATCTGTAAATAGTGATATTTTGACTTCTTCCTTTCCATTTGTATCCCTTTGACCTCCTTTTGTTGTCTAATTGCTCTGGCTAGGACTTTGAGTACTGTATTGAACAAATAGGAAGAGAGTGGACAGCCTTGTCTAGTCCCTGATTTAGTGGGATTGCTTCAACTTTCTCTGCATTTAGTTTGATGTTCACTACTGGTTTGCTGTATATTACATTTATTATGTATAGGTATGGGCCTTGAATTTCTGATCTTTCCAAGACTTTTTTCATGATTCTGGGATCCTGTGATCCTGAGATTCTGGATGTGTCAGATCTCCTGGGCATCAAGCTGTCTCAGGGATCCAGAAATCTTGGTGTGACCAAACTTGTGAGATCCTTTGATTATGGGTGTGTTACAGCACCTGGGAGTTGAGCTACCTTTGGGTGTTGTGAAATCCCTGAGCAAATGCTACATTTACTCCAGTAGTGACTCGCATGAAGGCCTAGAAGCCTGGAAACAGTCTCAAGGCAGAGTTTCACATAAACTTAGCATCCTGGAACCTTAGCATTCCCATAGCATGTATGCTCCAAACCTGTCCCTGTGTTAGTCTGGTGTATGGATCTGTGTGCTCTCCCTCAATATTGTTTTGGTATAAGTACCTTTAAGGATTGATTTTGACATATAGCTAATTTGGATTAGCCTCCACCAGTGTTCCAATATCCTAGGAAGTCCTCAAAGCCAACCCTGAGCTTGGAATTCAGTAAGAATGTTACCTATTTAGTAACATTCAAATTTACCTCTAGTACAGACAGTGAAAGTAATCAGGCATTACAATTTACTTGAGTAGAGCTAGAAAGCTCAGGGCTAGTCTACATAATAATTACTTAGAACAATAGCCGAGTCACACCCATATGCAAGAATTTATCATGGCCTGGTGTCTTAGTTAGGGTTTTACTGCTGTGAACAGACACCATGACCAAGGCAAGTCTTATAAAACAACATTTAATTGGGGCTGGCTTACAGGTTCAGAGGTTCAGTTCATTATCATCAAGGTGGGAACATGGCAGTATCCAGGCAGGCATGGTGCAGGCAGAGCTGAGAGTTCTATATCTTCATCCAAAGGCTACTAGTGGAAGACTGACTTCAAGGAAACTAGGGTGAGGATCTTCTGCCCACACCCACAGTGACACACCTTCTCCAACCAGGTCACACCTATTCTAACAATGCCACACCTCCAAATGGTGCTGTAAGATCAAACCAGAAATACCCCTACTCCAAACACGGGCTGTTCGTGCACCCCAAGAACCACGAAAGACCATCTTGATGCAAACTGCAAGAGGATTTTTAATCGGAGCTCCGGGATGACCCGTGTCTCATGCAAGAGACAGGGGAGTCGACCACGAGGCTTGAAAATTAGAAGCTTTTATAGCAATGGGGTAGGGGGTTGGGGAAATTGGCGCGGTTTCACATGATTGGCTAGTTCAAACATCAGCAAGAGGCCCAGGTAGCAGCATGAGGTAATAGCTAACTCTAAGAGACAAGGGGGGGGGGGAAGGGGGAGGTAATCCCTAACAGTTAAGTCATGTGCTACCTTAGGCAACCTCCTGGGGTGTTGAGACATTCCACAGAGGTGGCTGTGACATTCAGAGGGCGTTGGGCTATTCTGTGATTGTTCCAGGAAAGGCTTGCCCCGTAGCTAGGGCTATCGGTTCAGTTCCTTATATTAGTTTAAAGGTTCACTTTCCCTCCTGACACAAGGGACTCCATTTTGTCTTTGGTTACATACTACTCTTTCAGTGCCACTCCCTGGTCCAAGAATATACAAACCATCACACCTAAGAAAAAGGTGGGTTATGGTTTTAGGAGGAACTGTGGTATTATTCATGAAAGGGTTAGTAGAATGTAATTCCCCTGGTGCATGTTTTTCACTAGGCCCAGAGGAATAGCATTATCAGGTATTTACTGAAGGACCCCTGGTGGTGGGTTTAACAATAGACTAGCATTGCATCAGAGCATTCACCTGGATCCTGTGTTTAGCTGTTCTTAACTAAGGGTTGTTCCTTTTCTCAGTTGTAAACACAGCCTGGCTCCCTCTAGTTTTTATGTATACATTTCCTTTGTTTTGTGTCAATGTACCTTGGCAAATATATTCACCTAGCTTTCTTGTTTTTCTTCTGTAATAAAAAGTCTGGTGCTTGCTTGGAAAAATTACACTAGGATACACACTCTCTCTGTGTCCCTGTCTATTTGTCATCCGTGCCAACTCCTTGCTCACCTGTAACCGGAACCCTGAGTTTTCCTGTGGATGGAGGACCCAATTGATGTCCCTCTGCAGCAGGCAAGTCAATGGAACTAGAAAATAAGATCCTGAGTGAGGTAACCCAAACACAAAAGAACACACATGATATGCACTCACTGATAAGTGGATATTAACTCAAAAGTTCAGAAAGACCCAAGATTCAATTCATAGACCACATGAACCTTAAGAAGAAGGAAAACCAAAGTGTAGATACTTCAGTCATTCTTAGAAAGGGGATCAAAATACCCATGGGAAGAGATACAAAGAAAAAGTGTAGAGCAGAGACTGTAGGAAAGGCCATTTAGAGACTGTTTCACCTGGGGGTCCAGTTACCAAACCCAGACACTATTTTTGATGCCAACAAGTACTTGCTGATGGGAACCTGATATATCTGTCTCCTGAGAGGGTCTGCCACTGCCTGACAAATACAGAAGTGATGCTCACAGCCATCCATTAGACTGAGCACAGGGTCCCAAATGGAGGAGAAAGGACTGAAGGAGCTGAAGAGGTTTGTAGTCCCATAGGAAGAACAACAATATGAACCAACCAGTACCCCCAGAGATTCCAGGGACTAAACCACCAACCAAAGGGGACTCATAGATCCAGCCACATATGTAGCAGATTATGGTCTTGTTGGACATCAGTGGGAGGAGAGGCCCTTGGTCCTGTGAAGGCTTGATGCCCCAGTGTAGGGGAATGTCAGGACACAGAAGCAGGAATGGGTGGGTTAATGAGGGGAGTAGGAGGGGATAGGGGGTTTTGGAGGGGAAATGAGGAAATGGGATAACAATTGAAATATAAATAAAGAAAGTATCTACTAAAGCATTTTATCAAAGGGAAAAAAAAAAAGAAAACACAATCACAGAAGCCTCAGTCTGAGGACATGATTCAACTTGACATTTCTTATCAAAATATGGAAACCAGGGCAATTGAAATAAGTGCCATAACTGAGCTTCTCAGAAGTAAAACTTTGTTGCTCTTCAAAAATGAAAAACACTGAGAAAAAAAATGTTCCAATCGAGAAAGAAAAAGAGTGTCTCTAATTTTGATGATGATACTCATTGAGTACTAAATCCATGCAAGGATTCCTAACAAAGTCCTACACAACTCACTTAAGTGACTTGCCATATATCATAAGAGATTCATGACATGACACATAAGATCATTAATTATTTTACAAAATAGAAATGTATTCTTTCCCTTGATCAACATCATTTGTCTTCTTTAGACGTTCAAATAAAAATTCAAAACTGGACTCACAGCTTTCTATTTAATTTTTTAAATGTAAATATGTAAGATGTTTCCAAGTCATGACAGAGAAAGTAATACTGGTAAATAATCTATTTGAAAAACACAAATGCATTTTGGTATTTTCAGACCCTATTTTAGTGTAGATACCTACTTTCTCCATACATAAAGAAATTTGATTCTTTAAATAAAAAAAATTACCTTTGGCTATATACATCCTAAAAATAAAACCCTGAACAAAAACTGTACTGAGGGAACAGGTAGGTAAGAAATTGTTAAGCCTTAGACTTGTTGGTCAGTTGTGTAAAAAAAACACTCAAAACATACAGTCTATTCCAGAGGTGCAAAGTGTGACCTAGTACTAAAGATACTGCTACAGACCCTCTTAAGTCCCTCCTCTGTGTGTGTCGAGTTCTCTGAAGCAAGTGCACAAGGAGTTCGGCGAAATGACAAACAGAGGCCACACACGAGAGAGTGTGTAGTATCTGAGTGTAATGTGAATTAAAGGATCAGTCTTTTTATACAGCGGGGATATGAGAAACCAGGGAGCTTCATCCACGGAGTTACAATGGTACAATACAATAGGAATGAATACATCAAGGGGGCTTACAAGAACCAGGCAATATTACAGTAATTAGTAAGACAGTTCTGATTAAGATTAGCCACTGATAAACAAGGATTATACACCTAGGTCATAATTTGTGTTTTTCCTTTGAGCCTTATGAGAACTTAGCATCAGGGGTTTCCACACTAGCGGGCCTTCTCATGAATAATGTATTAACCACAATCCCCTTGTTATCTAGGTCCAGGTAGATTCTAAAGAAAGTGTTTACCAGCTTGTTAATTATCTGCTAAGTAGTCTGTTTTCTACCTGGCTATAATGAGGATTTCCTCTCAGTGGAAAATCAATTTGTTCCCTAAAACTATTGTCCCTAGCAAACATTCTGCAGACCAGCTCTGAGCTGCTTTTGGCTTCTCCCTATGTAATGCTAACTTGCTTCCCTGTCTCTAGATACTGAATTCCCACGGAAAATCAAGAATTCTCTAGGACTGTTGGAACGCTGGGAGTCGTAGCTTATGTCAGGATTCATTCCATGCTTAAGATAAAAATTCCCACTGAATGACCTATGCACCAGACTAAATGCAGGGATAAAACTGGTTGTGAGAATGTCTTCCCAGGAGAATGAGTTCCTTTTGAAACTCTTGTCTCATGAGCACCTGTAGGCTTTTGGGCCTGCCAAGTTCTGCACTGGGATGTCCATCACAAGATACTACACACTTTCCTCATATGTCCCAAAGGCCCCTAAAATGGATTTGATATGAATGCCTTCGGCCTAAACACATGCTTTTATTTTACCAGAAGATGTCATGACACCTTCCAAAAGATTGAAGCAACCAATTGCAACGCACCTCCCTCGACCAGAAGAAAGTCACGCCACCACCGGGATCTTCTCAGTCAGCTTTATTCTGGAGCACCTTGATAGTAGATTCCCAGGACCCTGGACAGCAGCAGAGCTGCTGCTTTTATACTCTCCCAGGGAAGGGGGAGGGTGTCGTAGTGGTTGCAGATTGGTGCACCAAGCTACACCTCATTAGCATATGGCCTGTTCATTGGTGCAACAAGCCGCACCTCTTTAGCATATTTGGGAGGGGCTATTGCCTGAGGAGAGCTTGAAGAGAGCTGCGCATGCGCACTAGACTCTCTTTCCTGACAGCCAGCCGGTCCCCTGCCATCTTGTAATGGCAGGGAGCCAGAGGCTCCCAGAGCTGGAGGCTTTCCCGGAGCTGGAGGCTTTCCTGGGGCCTCTGGAGGCGGTTTTCCCTGGGGCCGCCGTGGCTCCCTACAACCAATGGTCATACCTGGCTATAAATCCTATGAGCCATAATAATAACCAGCAAGGCATGATAACCCCAAGGTTACTTTGAAATTGTATATTTTAGTAATGTCAGAAAATATATCCATGAAGTCATACCATGACTGCCAAGTCATGATATGATGAAGGATGAAAACAACAGACAAGTCTTAGTGGATGAGGATATAGAATGATAACTCAACTCTGCACAAAAAACTAGAAGGAAATAAAAAAATCTGAGAGCACGAGAAAGTCTTCTTCATCAGAGAGCACACTATGGTTATGCAATACCAAATATTGCATCTGAAAATATACAGGTAATATTACTTAGACTGAGAATGTTATAGCTAAATTTTCATTTATTCATAATAGAGAGATATGAATGTAACAACAATTAATAAAAAAAAAAGTCATGAATTTGAAAAGCACAGGAAGGTTATATGGGAGAGTTTTTAAAGGGAGCAAAGTGAAGGGAGAAGTGATATAATTATTTTAAAGTCTCAAAAACAATAGAATAATATAGAAATTTTCTTTCATAAAACAAACCCAAAAATTCTCATACTCCTTTTTTTCATATTTATTTATTTATTTATTTATTTATTTATTAGAGAATTTCTTCATTTACATTTCAAGTGTTATCCCATAAGTCCCCTATACCCTCCCCCCGCCCTGCTTCCCTACCCACCCACTCCCACTACTTGGCCCTGGCATTCGATCACTTATTAATAAAACTTTTTTTAGTTCTGTGACTACTTCATAATTTGATTTATTAATATTATCCATTTGGTATTTTTTACTCAGTTATTACAACTTCATGCTATCTTTTAACCTTCCCTACAATCACATTAATTCCTAAAATATTCCACTTATATTTTTCAATATTCTTGGCATAAAATCATTAGATTGTTTTACTCAAACCTCAAAAGTACCATTCCTCTGAAAAGAAATAATATAAGAAAGATTCTTGAATAGTTATGATCATAAATTTCCTGAGTTTTGTCCTTTATAGAGCCATGTGTTGTAATCAAGTTTGTTTGTTTGTTTGTTTGTTTGTTGGCTTAAGTCTTGTATTTTTTAAAATGTTCATTGATTCATTCATTTTTCACTTGTTTCTGCATTTGCTCACACCTGTGGGCATATATGTGAAGTGGCATGTGGGTGAAGACCAGAGGATAATACTCATGTGTTGATGCTTTCTTTCCATGATGTGGATCTTTAGGAGTCAACCCAGGTCTCCATAATTAGAAACCAAGCAATTTATTGGGCGAGACAGTCCCCAAACCCTAGATGTTGAACAGGACAAACAAACATGAGGAAAAGAATCTTATAAAGGACAAAAGGAACTGTTATTTACTCATTCATGTATTCAGGAATCACACACACACACACAAAAAAACACCTATGTATGTGTGTGCCCCTGCACATACAAAATATGTGTATGTATGTGTGTGTGTGTGTGTGTGTGTGTGTGTGTATACATGGAGATGACTAGAAAATGTATGAAAACAAAATTCCTCATATACTATGTTTTTAATATATTTTAAAATTATTAACCTGTTATAATTTATTTACTTAAGTATATGTATCTTCATGTGTATTCATGTCTGTGGGCATTAATGTACCATGTCATGTGTGTGGAAAACAAGAGCACAATTTTCAGAAGATGATTTTCTCTTTTCACTATATGGATCTTGTACATTGAACACAGGTCACCATGATTGGCAGTGAGCACATTTAACTGACTGGGCACTTTCTTTAGTCTTAGACATTTAAAAAAAAAAAAAAAAAAAAAAAAAAAAAACTTGTATCTGTGTTTGGTGGCAGATCATGGGATTGATCCCTGGCTGCAGCAGTCATTGGTTGGACCATTCTTTTGTCTCAGCTCCACACTTGATTTCTGTAACTCCTTCAATGTGTGCTTTGTTCCAAATTCTAAGAAGGGGCGAAGTGTCCACACTTTGGTCTTCATTCTTCTTGAGTTTCATGTGTTTTGCAAACTGTATCTTGGGTAACCTAAGTTTCTGGGCTAATATACACTTATCAGTGAGTACATGTTATGTGAGTTCTTTTGTGATTGGGTTACATCACTCAGGATGATAACCTCCAGATGCATCCATTTGCCTAGGAATTTCATAAATTCATTGTTTTTAATAGCTGAGTAGTACTCCATTGTGTAAATATACCACATTTTCTGTATCCATTCCTCTGCTGAGGGACATCTGGGTTCTTTCCACCTTCTGGCTATTATAAATAAGGCTGCTATAAACATAGTGGAGCATGTGTCCTTGTTACCAGTTGGAGCATCTTCTGGATATATGCCCAGGAGAGCTATTGCAGGATCCTCTGGTAGTACTATATCCAATTTTCTGAGGAACCACCAGACTGATTTCCAGAGTGGTTGTAGAAGCTTACAATCACACCAACAATGGAGGAGTGTTCCTGTTTGTCCACATCCACGCCAGCATCTGCTGTCACCTGAATTTTTGATCTTAGCCATTCTGACTGGTGTGAGGTGGAATCTCAATGTTGTTTTGATTTGTATTTCCCTGATGATTAAGGATGTTGAACATTTTTTTCAGGTGCTTCTCAGCCATTCGGTATTCCTCAGTTGAGAATTCTTTGTTTAGCTCTGTGCCCCATTTTTTAATGAGGGTTATTTGATTTTCTAGTGTCCACCTTCGTGATTTCTTTATATATATTGGATATTAGTCCCCTATCTGATTTACAATTGATAAAGATCCTTTCCCAATCTGTTTATGGTCTTTTTGTCTTATTGTCAATATCTTTTGCCTTACAGAAGCTTTGCAACTTTATGAGGTCCCATTTGTCAATTCTTGATCTTACAGCACAAGCCATTGCTGTTTTGTTTAGGAATTTTTCCCCAGTGCTCATATCTTCAAGAATTTCCCCACTTTCTTCTCTATCAGTTTCAGTGTCTCTGGTTTTATGTGAAGTTCCTTGAACCACTTAGACTTGACCTTAGTACAAAGAGATAAGAATGGATCAATTCCCATTGTTCTACATGATAACCTCCAGTTGTTCCAGCACCATTTGTTGAAAATGCTGTCTTTTTTCCATTGGATGGTTTTAGCTCCCTTGCCAAAGATCAGGTGAAAATAGGTGTGTGGGTTCATTTCTGGATCTTTGATCCTAATCCATTGATCTACCTGTCTGTCCCTGTACCAGTACCATGCAGTTTTTATTACAATGGCTGTGTAGTACAGCTTGAGGTCAGGCATGGTGATTCCACCAGAGGTTCTTTTATTGTTGAGAAGAGTTTTTGCTATCCTAGGTTTTTTGTTATTGCAGATGAACTTGCAAATTGCCCTTTCTAAATCATTGAAGAACTGAGTTGGAATTTTGATGGGGATTGCATTGAATCTGTAGATTGCTTTAGGCAAGATAGGCATTTTTACTATACTGATGCTGCCAATCCATGAGTATGGGAGATCTTTCCATCTTCAGAGATCTTCTTCAATTTCTTTCTTCAGAGATCTGAAGTTCTTGTCATACAGATCTTTCACTTCCTTAGTTAGAGTCACACCAAGATATTTTATATTGTTTATGAGTATTTGAAGAGTGTTGTTTTCCTAATTTCTTTCTCAGCCCATTTTTCCTTTGTATACAGAAAGGACATTGATTTGTTTGAGTTAATTTTATATCCAGCTACTTCACTGAAGCTGTTTATCAGGTTTAAGAGTTCTCTGGTGGAATTTTTAGGGTCACTTATATATACTATCATATCATCTACAAATAGTGATATTTTGACTTCTTCCTTTCCAATTTGTATCCCCTTGACCTCCTTTGTTGTCAAATTGCTCTGGCTAAGACTTCAAGTACTATATTGAATAGGTAGGGAGAAAGTTGTCAGCCTTGTCTAGTCCCTGATTTTAGTGGGATTGCTTCCAGTTTCTCTCCATTTACTTTGATGTTGACTGCTGGTTTGCTGTAGATTGCTTTTATTATGATAAGGTATGGGCCTTGAATTCCTGATCTTTCCAAGACTTTTATCATGAATGAGTGTTGGATTTTGTGAAATGCTTTCTGAGCATCTAACAAAATGATCATGTGGTTTTTTTATACTTATTTATTTATTTATTATTAGAGAATTTCTTCATTTACATTTCTAGTGTTATCCCATAAGTCCCCTATACCCTCCCCCCGCCCTGCTCCCCTACCCACCCACTTCCACTACTTGGCCCTGGCATTCCCCTGTACTGGGACATATAAACAATGCTAGACCAAAGGCCTTTCTTCCCCAATAATGGCCAACTAGGCCATCTTCTAATACATATGCAGCTAGAGACAGGAGCTCTGGAGGTTCTGATTAGTTCATATTGTTGTTCGATCTATAGGATTGCAGATCCCTAGAGTTCTTGGATACTCTCTCTAGCTCCTACATTGGGGACCCTGTGTTCTGCCCTATAGATGATTGTGAGCATCCACTATTGTATTTGTCAGGAACTGAAAAAGCCTCACAAGAGACAGCTATATCAGGGTCCTTTCAACAATATCCTGCTGGCATATGCATTTGGTGGCTGATTCTGTGATGGACCACCCAGGTGGGGCACTCTCTGGAAGGTCCATCCTTTCATTTTAGCTCCAAACTTTGTCTCTGCGCCTCCTGCCATGTATATTTTAATCCCTATTCTAGGGAAGAATGAAGTATCCATGCATTGGCCTATCTTGATTTTCTTGTGTTTTGGAAATTGTATCTTGGGTATTCTAAGTTTCTGGGCTAATATCCGCTTATCAGTGAGTGCATATTAAGTGACTTCTTTTGTGATTGGGTTACCTCACTCAGGATGTGTAGTGGCTATTCCTGGTTGTCAACTTGACTATATTTGGAATGAGCTACAATACAGATTTGGAAGGCTCACCAGTGACCCTAACCTGGAGGCTTGGATATAGAAGTCTCTGATTCTGGACCTTGGTATGGAGGTCTTGATAGCATACCGGCCATGGATTCCAGAAGATTAAGACAGAGAGTTCTCCGAGCTCAAGATTATCTAGGATTAAAGGTGTGAGATTAAGACAGAGATCCCCGAGCTCAAGATCTCCTAGGATTAAAGGTGTGATGGCACACACCTTTAATCTGGGTTACACCTTCTGCTGGAGACTATATAAGGACACTGGAAGAAGGGAGACTAGCACTCGCTCNCCATTGTGTAAATGTACCACATTTTCTGTATCCATTCCTCTGTTGAGGGACATCTGGGTTCTTTCCAGCTTCTGGCTATTATAAATAAGGCTGCTATGAACATAGTGGAGCATGTGTCCTTGTTACCAGTTGGAATATCTTCTGGGTATATGCCCAGTAGAGGTATTGCTGGATCTTTCGGTAGTACTATGTCCAGTTTCCTAGAAACTGCCAGACTGATTTCCAGAGTGGTTGTACCAGCTTGCAATCCCACCAGCAATGGAGGAGTGAGTGTTCCTCTTTATCCACATCCTGGCCAGCATCTGCTGTCACCTGAATTTTTGATCTTAGCCATTCTGACTGGTGTGACGTGGAATCTCAGGGTTGTTTTGATTTGCATTTCTCTGATGATTAAGGATTTCGAACATTTTTTAAGGTGTTTCTCAGCCCTTTGGCATTCTTCAGTTGAGAATTCTTTGTTTAGCTCTGTACCCCAGTTTTAATGGGGTTATTTGAATTTCTGGAGTTTAGCTTCTTGTGCTCTTTGTAAATATTGGATATTTGCCTCCTATCAGATTTAGAATTGGTAAAAACTCTTTCCCAATCCGTTGGTGGCCTTTTTGTCTTATTGACAGTGTCTTTTGCTTTACAGAAGCTTTGCAATTTTATAAGGTCCCATTTGTCGTTTTGTGATCTTACAGCACAGGCCATTGGTGTTCTGTTTAGGAATTTTAGCCCTGTGCACATGTCTTCAAGGGTTTTCCCCACTTTCTCCCCTATGAATTTCAGTGTCTCTGGTTTAATGTGGAGGTTTTGATCCACTTAGACTTGAGCTTTGTACAAGGAGATAGGAATGGATTAATTCGCATTCTTCTACATGTTGACAGCCAGTTGTGCCACCACCATTTGTTGAAAATGCTGTCTTTTTTTCCAATGGATAGTTTTAGCTCCCTTGTCAAAGATAAGGTGACCAAAGGTGTGTGGGTTCATTTCTGGGTCTTCAATTCTATTCCATTGTTCTACCTGTCTGTTTTTATACCAGTACCATGCAGTTTTTATGAGGTCAGGAATGGAGACTCCACCAGAGGTTCTGTTATTGGTGAGGATAGTTCTTGCTATCCTAGGGTTTTTGTTATTCCAGGGATGCAGGGATGGTTTAATATAAGGAAATCCATCAACATAATCCCCTATATAAACAAACTCAAAGAAAAAATGACATGATCATCTCCTTAAATGCTGAGAAAGCATTTGACAAAATCCAGCACCCATTCATGATAAAAGTCATGAAAAGATCTGGGATTCAAGGCCCATATATAAACATAGTAAAAGCAATATACAACAAACCAGTAACCAACATCAAAGTAAATGGAGAGAAGCTGGAAGCAATCCCACTAAAATCAGGGACTAGATTAGGCTGCCTACTTTCTCCCTACCTTTTCAATATAGTACTTGAAGTCTTAGCCAGAGCAATTCGACAATGAAAGGAGATCACGGGGATACAAATTGGAAAGGAAGAAGTCAAAATATCACTATTTGCAGATGATATAATAGTATATATAAGTGACCCTAAAGATTCCACCAGAGAACTCCTAAACCTGATAAACAGCTTCTGCGCAGTAGCTGGCTATAGAATTAACTCAAACAAATCAGTGGTCTTTCTCTACACAAAAGATAAACAGGATGAGAAAGAAATTAGGGAAACAACACCCTTCACAATAGTCACAAATACTATAAAATACCTTGGTGTGACTCTAACTAAGGAAGTGAAAGACCTGTATGACAAGAACTTCAAGTCTCTGAAGAAAGAAATTGAAGAAGATCTCTGAAGATAGAAAGATCTCCCATGCTCATGGATTGGCAGGATTAATATAGTCAAAATGGCTATCCTGCCAAAAGCAATCTACAGATTCAATCAAAATTCCAACTCAATTCTTCATGAGATAGAAAGGGCAATTTGCAAATTCATCTGGAATGATCATGTGGTTTTTATCTTTTTATCCACTATAGTGGATTACATTGATGTATTTCCATATAGTAAACCATCCCTGCATTCCTGGGATGAAGCCTACTTGGTCGTGATGGATGATTGTTTTGATGTGTTCTTGGATTAGGTTAGTGAGAATTTTATTGAGTATTTTTGCATCGATATTCATAAGGGAAATTGGTCTGAAGTTCTTTATCTTTATTGTGTCTTTATGTGGTTTAGGTATCAGAGTAATTGTGGCTTCATAGAATGAATTGGGTAGCATACCTTCAGTTTCTATTTTGTTGAATAGTTTGAGAGGAACTGGAATTGGGTCTTCTTTGAAGGTCTGATAGAACTCTGCACTAAACCCATCTGGTCCTGGGCTTTTTTAGGTTGTGAGACTATTAATGACTGTTTCTATTTCTATAGGAGATATAGGGCTGTTTAGGTCATTAATCTGATCCTGATTTAACTTTGGTACTTGGTATCTGTCTAGAAATTTCTCCATTTCATCCAGATTTTCCAATTTTTTTTTGAATATAGCCTTTTGTATAAGGATCTGATGGTGTTTTGAATTTCCTCAGGATCTGTTGTTATGTCTCCCTTTTCGTTTCTGATTTTGTTAATTAGGATGCTGTCCCTGTGCCCTCTAGGGAGTCTGGCTAAGGATTTATCTATCTCGTTGACTTTCTCAAAGAGCCAGCTCCTGCTTTGATTGATTTTTTGAATAGTTCTTTTTGTTTCCACATGGTTGATTTCACCCCTGAGTTTGATTATTTCCTGCTGTCTACTCCTATTGGGTGAATTTGCTTCCATTTGTTATAGAGCTTTTAGGTGTGCAGTCAAGATGCTAGTGTATGCTCTCTCCAGTTTCTTTTTGGAGGAACTCAGAGCTATGAGTTTACCTCTCAGGAATGCTTTCATTGTGTCCCATAAGTTTGGGTATGTTGTGGCTTCATTTTCATTAAACTCTAGAAAGTCTGTAATTTCTTTCTTTATTTCATCCTTGACCAAGATATGCGTAGAGTGTTGTTCAGTTTCCACATGAATGTTGGTGTTCTGTTATTTATGTTGTTATTGATAATCACCCTCAGTCCATGGTGATCTAATAGGATGCATGGAACAATTTCAATATTTTTGTATCTATTGATGTCTGTTTTGTGGCCAATTATATGGTCACTTTTGGAGAAGGTGCCATGAGGTGCTGAGAAGAAGGTATAGCCTTTTGTTTTAGGGTAAAATGTTCTGTAGATATCTGTTAAATCTATTTGTTTCATAGCTTCTGTTAGTTTCACTGTGTCTCTGTTTAGTTTCTGTTTCCAGGATCTGTCCATCGATGAGAGTCGGGTGTTGAAGTCTTCCACTATTATTTTGTGAGATGCAATGTGTGCTTTGAGCTTTACTAAACTTTCTTTAATGAATGTGGATGCCCTTGCATTTGGAGCATAGATATTCAGAATTGAGAGTTCCTCTTGGAAGATTTTACCTTTGATGTGTATGAAGTGCCCCTCTTTGTCTTTTTTGATAATTTTGGGTTGAAAGTCTATTTTATTCGATATTAGAATGGCTACTCCAGCTTATTTCTTCAGACCGTTTGCTTGGAAATTTGTTTTACAGCCTTTCACTCTGAGGTAGTGTATGTCTTCTTTCCTGAGGTGTGTTTCCTGTAAGCAGCAAAATGTTGGGTCCTGTTTGTGCAGCCATGCAGATAGTCTATGTCTTTTTATTGGAGAATTGAGTCCATTGATATTAAGAGCTATTAAGGAAAAGTAATTGTTGCTTCCTGTCATTTTTGTTGTTAGAGTTGGGATTCTGTTCTTGTGGTTGTCTTCATTTAGGTTTTTTGAAGGATTATTTTCTTGCTTTTTCTACAGCATAGTTTCCATCCTTGTATTGGTGTTTTTCCAGTATTATCCTTTGAAGGGCTGGATTCATGGAAAGATATTGTGTGACTTTGATTTTGTCATGGAATACTCTGGTTTCTCCATCTATGGTAATTGAGTGTTTTGCTGGGTACAGTAACCTTGGCTGGCATTTGTGTTCTCATAGTGTCTGTGTAACATCTCTCCATGATCTTCTGGCTTTCATAGTCTCTGGTGAGAAGTCTGGAGTAATCCTAATAGGTGTGCCTTTATATGTTACTTGACCTTTTTCCCTTACTGCTTTTAATATTCTATCTTCATTTAGTGCATTTGTTGTTCTGATTATGATGTGTCTGGAGGAATTTCTTTTCTGGTCCAGTCTATTTGGAGTCTGTAGGCTTCTTGTATGTTTATGGGCACATCTTTTTTTAGGTATGGAAAGTTTTCTTCTATAATTTTGTTGAAGATATTTGCTGGACCTTTGAGTTGAGAATCGTCATTCTCATCTACTCCTATTATACGTATGTTTGGTCTTCTCATTGTGTCCTGGATTTCCTGGATATTTTCAGTTAGGATCTTTTTGCATTTTGCATTTTCTTTAATTGTTATGTCCATGAGCCCTATGGAATCTTGTGCACCTGAGATTTTCTCTTCCATCTCTTATATTCTGTTGCTGATACTCATATCCATGGTTCCTGATTTCTTTCCAATGGTTTCTATCTCCAGGGTTCTCTCCCTTTGGGTTTTCTTTATTGTTTCTAGTTCCATTTTTAGATCCTGGATGGTTTTGTTCAATTCCATCTCCCATTTGATATTCTTTTCCTGTATCTCTCTACGGGATTTTTGTGTTTCCTCTTTAAATGCTTCTAGTTGTTTACCTGTGTTTTCCTGTAATTCCTTTTTAAAGTCCTCGATCATCATCATGAGATGTGACTTTTGATCCATGTCTTGCTTTTCTGGTGTGATGGTGTATCCAGAACTTGCCATGGTGGGAGAATTTTGTTCTGATGATGCCATGTAACCCTGGTTTCTGTTGCTTCTGTTCTTACGCTTGCCTCCTGCCATATGATTATCTCAGGTGCTTGTTGTCCTCAATATATCTGATTGCAGCCTGTCCTTCTTATATCCCAGTTGATTCTGAACTCCTCTGAGACCTCCAGCTTTCACTGTAATCCTTTGATTGTGGGCTCCTGTGAACCTGAGATTCTGGGTGTGTCTGAGTTCTTGGCAGTCAAGTTCCACTGATACCCTGGAATAGTGGTGTGACCCACCTCCTGTTATCCTGGGATACTGTTGTCCTAATATCCTGGGCATGTTACAGTGTCTGGGAGTGGTGTCTCCTTTGATGAGTTTGGAGTTGTCTGGCCAGTGATCCCAGATTAGGTCGAGAGTCCTCTAGGGACCATAGAGGTGTGTGCAGACCCTGCACCCAAGGTGACCTGGCGCTGGTGCTGACCGGAAGGGACCCGTGCCCCTTGTCTGGCCAATTCTCTGCCTCTCCAATGCTGTCCTATGTCCCACGCAATTGGATTGGAACAGATGTGCTCCACTCACCAGTGGTCCCAAGATCACTCAGAGAATCATATAGGGACAGTGGGGGTGTGTGCAGAGCCTGCGCCCAAGGTGACCTGGCACTGGCACTGGAAGGGACCCACGCCCCTGGTCTGGCCAATTCTCTGCCTTTCTAATGCTGTCTCAAGTCCCACGCGATTGGATTGGAACATATGTTGTTCTCCACTCACCAGTGGTCCCAAGATCACTCAGAGAGTCCTCTAGGGTCCATTGGGGTGAGTGCAGAGCCTACGCCCAAGGAAACCTGGCGCTGGTGTTGACCGGAAGGGACCTGCACCCCTTGTCTGGCCGATTCTCTGCATCTCCAATGGTGTCTCATGTCCCACGCGATTGGATTGGAACAGATGTTGTACACCACTCACCAGTGGTCCCTAGATTGCTCGGATAGTCCTCTAGGAACAGTGGTGGTGTGCACAGAGCCTGTGCCCAAGGATACCTGGCACTGGCGCCAACTGGAAGGGCCATATTAACCTTCTGAGGACACAAGAATTCCACTCTGTTTCTACTGATGATAATCTAAATCATTTTCAATAACAGATAAATTACTAAGAGTTTTTTGGTATTTGTTAGCTCTAAGATATTGTTTTGAATAGAGTTCTAGGTGATCTGGGACTCAGAGCAGTTTACATTCAAATCTTTACCAATTCTCTGACATATTAACATGCTTAGAGCACACATTTCTCCATTTATAAACGACCCCTATCAGGTATCCATAACCCAATTTTTCTTCATGAGACACAGAACTGGAAATCTCAACATCATCAACTGAATTTTGAACACCCCCAAAATTTTTCTTATCAGCATGCTTGAACATATAGTTTGAATTTGTTAAATAGTATATAATGTGAATTTTTTTAAATAAATTGGGCTGTTTGATTATGAAAGATTTTGTATTGATTTTCACTATAAACAGCATGAGAAAGAAATTAGGGAAACAACATCCTTCACAATAGTCACAAATAATATAAAATACCTTGGTGTGATTTTAACTAAGGAAGTGAAAGACCGGTATGACAAGAACTTCAAGTCTCTGAAGAAAGAAATTGAAGAAGATCTCAGAAGATGGAAAGATCTCCCATGCTCATGGATTGGCAGGATTAATATAGTCAAAATGGCTATCCTGCCGAAAGCAATCTACAGATTCAATGCAATCCCCATCAAAATTCCAACTCAATTCTTCACTGAGATAGAAAGGGCAATTTGAAAATTCATCTGGAATAATAAAAAATCTAGGATAGCAAAAACTATCCTCAACAATAAAAGAACCTCTGGTGGAATCACCATGCCTGACCTCAATTACTACAGAGCAACTGGGATAAAAACTACATGGTACTGGTATAACAAAAGACAGGTAGACCAATAAAATAGAATTGAAGACACAGAAATGAACCCACACATCTTTGGTCACCTTATCTTTGACAAGGGAGCTACAACTATCCAGTGGAAAAAAGACAGCATTTTCAACAAATGGTGCTGGCACAACTGGCGGTCAACATGTAGAAGAATGTGAATTGATCCATTCCTATCTCCTTGTACAAAGCTCAAGTCTAAGTGGATCAAAGACATCCACATTAAACCAGAGACACTGAAATTCATAGGGGAGAAAGTAGGGAAAACCCTTGAAGATACAGGCACAGGAGTAAAATTACTTAACAGAACACCAATGGCCTGTACTGTAAGATCACAAATCAACAAATGGGAACTTTTAAAATCTCAAAGCTTCTGTAGAACAAAAGATACTGTCAATAAGACAAAAAGGCCACCAACAGATTGAGAAAGAATTTTTACCAATCCTAAATCTGATAGGAGGCAAATATCCAATATTTACAAAGAGCTCAAGAAGCTAAACTCCAGAAATTCAAATAACCCCATTAAAACTGGGCTACCGAGCTAAACAAAGAATTCTCAACTGAAGAATGCCAAAGGGCTGAGAAACACCTTAAAAAATGTTCGAAATCCTTAATCATCAGAGAAATGCAAATCAAAACAACCCTGAGATTCCACGTCACACCAGTCAGAATGGCTAAGATCAAAAATTCAGGTGACAACAGGTGCTGGTGGAGAAAGAGGAACACTCACTCCTCCATTGCTGGTGGGATTGCAAGCTGGTACAACCACTCTGGAAATCAGTCTGGAGGTTTCTAGGAAACTGGACATAGTACTTCCGAAAGATCCAGCAATACCTCTACTGAGCATATACCCAGAAGATATTCCAACTGGTAACAAGGACACATGCTCCACTATGTTCATAGCAGCCTTATTTATAATAGCCAGTAGCTGGAAAGAACCCAGATGTCCCTCAACAGAGGAATGGATACAGAAAATGTGGTACATTTACACAATGGAGTACTACTCACCTATTAAAAACAATGAATTTATTAAATTCTTGAGCAAATGGATGTATCTGGAGGGTATCACCCTGAGTGAGGTAACCCAATCACAAAAGAAGTCACTTAATATGCATTCACTGATAAGCAGATATTAGCCCAGAAACCTAGAATACCCAAGATATAATTTCCAAAACACTTGAAAATCAAGATAGGCCAATGCGTGGATACTTCATTCCTCCCTAGAATAGGGATTGAAATATACATGGAAGGAGATGCAGAGACAAAGTTTGGAGCTAAAATGAAAGGATGGACCTTCCAGAGAGTGCCCCACCTTGGTGGTCCATCACAGAATTAGCCACCAAATGCAGACACTACTGCATATGCCAGCTGGATATTGCTGAAAGGACCCTGATATAGCTGTCTCCTGGGAGGCTTTGACAGTCCCTGTCAAATACAGAAGTGGATGCTCACAATCATCTATAGGGCAGAACACAGGGTCCCCAATGTAGGAGCTAGAGAGAGTACCCAAGAGCTATAGGGGTCTGCAACCCTATAGATGGAACAACAATATGAACTAATCAAAACCCCCAGAGCTCATGTCTCTAGCTGCATATGTATTAGAAGATGGCCTAGTTGGCCATTATTGGGGAAGAAAGGCCTTTGGTCTAGCAATCTTTATATGCCCCAGTACAGGGGAATGCCAGGGCCCAGTAGTGGAAGTGGGTGGGTAGGGGAGCAGGGCGGGGGGAGGGTATAGGGGACTTAATGGGTAACACTTGAAATGTAAATGAAAATATCTAATAAAAAAATAGAAACACTCATTAATAGTCTCCCAAACAAACAAAAAAAAAATCCCATGACCAGATGGGTTTAGTGCACAGTACAATCAGACCTTCAAAGACAACCTAATACCAATACTCTTCAAATTATTCCACAAAATAGAAACAGAAGAGACTAGACCCAATTCATTCTATGAAGTCACAGTTACTCTGAGACCTAAACTACACAAAGATCCAAAAAAGAAAGAGAACTTCAGACCAATTTCCCTTATGAATATCAGTGCAAAAATACTCAATGAAATTCTTGCAAACCAAATCCAAGAACGCATCAAAATGATCATCCATCATGATCAAGTAGGCTTCATCCCAGAGATGCAGGGATGGTTCAACATATAAAAATCCATCAATCTAAAAAACCACAAAAAAACCCAAAAGAAAAAAAAATCCATCAATCTAATCCACTATATAAATAAACTTTTAAAAATTATGATAATCACATTAGATGCTAAGAAAGCATTTGTCTAAATCCAACACCTCTTCATGATAAAAGTCTTGGAAAGATCAGGAGTTCAAGATCCATACATAAACATAGTAAAAGCAACATTCAGAAAACCACTAACTAATATCAAACTAAATGGAGAGAAACTTGAAGAAACCCCACTAAAATCAGGGACTAGACAAGGCTGACCATTCTCTCTCTAGCTATTCAATATAGTATAAGAAGTCCTAGCCAGGGCAATTAGACAACAAAAGGAGATTAAAGGGGTACAAATTGGAGAGGAGGAAGTCAAATTATCACTATTTGTAATATGATAATATACATAAGTGACCCCAAATATTCCACCAGACAACTTCTAAATCTGATGACTTCAGCAAAGTAGCTGGATATAAAATTAACTCAAACAAATCAGTGGTCTTTCTCTACAAAAAGGATAAACAGGCTGAGAAAAAGCACACATTGAAGGAGTTACAGAGATCAAGTGTGGAGCTGAATCAAAAGGATGGACCAACCAGTGACTGCTGCAGCTGGGGATCCATCCCATAATCAGCCACCAAACATAGACACTATTGCATGCACCAGCAAGATAGTGCTGAAAGGGCCCTGATATAGCTGTCTCATGGGAGGCTATACCAGTGCCTGGCAAACACAGAAGTGGATGCTCACAGTCAGCTATTAGATGGAACACAGGACTCCCAAGGAAGGAGCTAGAGAAAGTACCCAAGGAACTGAAGGGGTCTTCAACCCTATAGGTGGAAGAATAACGTTAACTAACTAGTACCCCCAGAGCTCATGTCTCTAGCTGCATATATAGAAGAAGATGGCCTAGTTGGCCATCATTGGGAAGAGAGGACCCTTGGTCATGCAAACTTTATATGCCCCAGTACAGGGGAACGCCAGGGCCAATAAATGGGAGTGGGTGGGTAGGGGAGCAGGGCAGGGGATGGGGGAGGGTTTAGGGGACTTTCGGGATAACATGTGAAATGTAAATGAAGAAAATATCTAATAATACAAAAAGAAAGAAAGAAAGAAAGAAAGAAAGAAAGAAAGAAAGAAAGAAAGAAAGAAAGAAAGAAAGAAAGGAAGGAAGGAAGGAAGGAAGGAAGGAAGGAAGGAAGGAAGGAAGAAAGAAAGAAAGAAAGAAAGAAAGAAAGAAAGAAAGAAAGAAAGAAAGAAAGAAAGAAAGAAAGAAGTCAGCAGGCTAGCACGCTCACCTAGCCTGATGCTTAGGGCCATGCAGGCTAGGAGGGAGAAGAGCAGGACAGGGACACCATGACTCAGTCACCTTTCTCATTTTGTCACGTCTCATCCTTTAGTCTCAGCGGACCTGTGCTCACTGCCGGCTCCGCTTGCTCCTTTTCATTTTCCTTTAACCTTGCGATACTTTATTGGCTTCCTACATGATGCTGCACTTTATTCTAGAGGCATAAAAGTGGCAATGCCAAGCCTGATGTCTGATCCATCACACAGCTAGTTGGCACCCAGAACTGATTCCTCTTTCCCCAACCCCTCATTACATTAATAACTGCACTGAATGATACTACTCCTCTTTCTCCTTCATGGTTAGCTGTAGCCTTCCCACTCTCCTGCCTGCTAGTTGAATACCAATGCGGAGGGCAGCCCTGATCATCTTTTTGAACTAAAAGGCATGGGCCAAGAGTAAGCAACACAAAGGAGCCTGAGTCTCGCATCAGAGTAACTAATCCAACAGCTCTGGACTGCATGATGTGCCATTTTTGCTTGCTTAAGTTTTTAGGAATATGAGAAAGAAGTGTCTTGTTTAAAGCCCTATTATCTTGACTTTTCCCATCACAGGCAAATGGTCCCAATCCTTACTGGTATGCTAGCCCCTAGGAAATTATGTAGAAACAAGAATTGCTTTTAATTCTGGAACATTCCCTTGGAGATTGTGCTTTCTACTTAAAAAAAAATAGTGAAACAACATTCTTCACAATAGTCACAAATACTATAAAATACCTTGGTGTGACTCTAACTAAGCAAGTGAAAGATCTGTAGGACAAGAACTTCAAGTCTCTGATGAAAGAATTAGAAGAAGATCTTAAAAGATGGAAAGATCTCCCATGTTCACGGATCAGCAGCATTAATATAGTAAAAATGCCTATTTTGCTGAAAACAATCTATAGTTTCAATGCAATCCACATAAAAATTCCAACTCAATCTTCACAGAGTTCAAAAGGGCAATTTGCAACTTCATCTGGAATAACAAAAAATCCAGAATATCAAAAACTATTCTGAACAATAAAAGAACTTCTGTGGAATCACCATCCCTGACCTCAAGCTATACTACAGAGCAGTTGTGCTGAGAGAAACAAAGAAACAAAGAAAGAAAAAGAGAGAGAGAAAGAGAGAGAAAGAGAGAGAGAGAAAGAAAGACAGAAAGAAAAAGAAAGAAAGAAAGAAAGAAAGAAAGAAAGAAAGAAAGAAAGAAAGAAAGAAAGAAAGAAAGAAAGAAAAAGAGAAAAAGAAAAAACTGCATGGTACTGGTACAGTGACAGACAAGTAGATCAATGGAATAGAATGGAAGACCCAGAAATAAACCCACACTCCTATGGTCACTTGATCTTTGACCAAGGATCTAGAACCATCCAGAATAAAAGACAGCATTTAGAACAAATAGTGCTGGTAAAACCGTGGTTATCATGTAGAAGAATGCACATTGATCCATTCTTATCTTCTTGTACAAAGTTCAAGTCCAAGTGGATCAAGGACCTCCAATAAAACCTGAAACACTGAAACTTATAAAGGAGAAAGTGGGGAAGAGCCTCCAATATATGAGCACATATATTCCTGAACAGAATACCAAATGCATGTGATGTAAGATAAAGAATTAAGAAAGAGGACCTCATAAAATTGCAAAGCTTCTGTAAGGCAAAGGACACTGTAGATAAGACACAAAGGCAACCAACAGATTGGGAAATGATCTTTATCAGTCCTAAATGCCATAGATGGCTAATATCCAATGTATACAAAGAACTTAAGAAGTTAGAAACACAGAACCAAATAACCCTATTTTAAAAATGGGCTATAGAGCTAAAGAAAGAATTAACAACTGAGGAATATCAAATGGCTGAGAAGCACCTAAAAAAATGTTCAACATCCTTAGTCATCAGGAAAATGGAAATCAAAACAACCCTGACATTCTACCTCATATCAGTCAGAATGGCTAAGATCAAAGACTCAGGTGACAGCAGAAGATGGCAAGGATGTGGAGAAAGAGGAACACTCCTTCATTGTTGGTGGGATTGCCATCTGGTACAACCACTCTGGAAATCATTTTGGTGGTTCCTCAGACAACTGGACATAGTACTACTGGAGGATCCAGCAATACCACTCCTTGGCATACACCCAGAAGATGCTTCAACATGTAATGAGGACACATGTTCCACTATGTTCATAGCAGCCTTATTTATAATAGCCAGAAGCTGGAAAGAATCCAGATGTCCCTCAACGGAAGAATGGATACAGAAAATGTGGTACATTTACACAATGGAGTACTACTCAACTATTGAAAACAATGAATTGATGAAATTCGTAAGCAAATGGATGGAACTGGAGGACATCATCCTGAGTGAAGTAACCCAATCACAAAAGAAGTCACTTGATATGCACTCACTGATAAGTGGACATTAGCCTAATGTATCTTCTAAATCATTAATGTTTATATTATTCTTTTTAATTGTTTCTGCAGATAATATTGTTTTCTTCTCTCTTGGGTCTAGAATGTGTTTTCTATGGCTTTAACCTTATCAGCACATGCATTTATTCACACTTCCATAAATTTCATTACTACTTCCACCTTTCTCTCACTTCTAGATAATTGACCACATGTCACTAGGATTGCACTATAATATATCCTGTGACCCACCATTTTAATATAATTTAATATTTCAAAACAGAAAAAATATAAAATAATCAACAACTAATTCTAGAAAAAAATTCACAATTTAAAAGCAAGTAACTTTGCACACATATCAGAAAATGGTTAAAATATTAACTGGAAGAAAAAGTCTTCTCTAGATTATATTTTGTTTTGATATCTCGGCCTTTAAATTTATTTAAAATGAAAGACCCACAATGTGAGGACTCCCCTGTAAGGTCCACGAAGAAGACCCCACTCGAGTCTCGGGAGTTCGCACACCCAAGGAATCACGATAGACCATCTTGATGTAATATACACGAGGGAGGTTTATTCATGGAGCTCCATGGGCCGACACTCACCCCATGCAAGAGGTAGAAGAGTCGATCCCCAGGCTCAGAAACTAGAGGCTTATATAGTAAATGGGGTAAGGGGTTGGCAAAATTGGCATGGTTTCACATGATTGGTTAGTTTAAACATCAACCTCTGAATCAACTTCCTGAACCCAGGAAGCAGATGGGTGGTGACAGTCCCAGGCCTGGGCTAAGGCCCAGTTTCTCATTCCCCACTTCTCCTTGTAAATAGTCCTAATCTTAGGACTGGTTATGATCTTTTCCCTGACACACCTGATTCTTAGGGTATGGTACTGTTGTCTCAAAAACGAAAAGCTGCACTGCACTAATTTTTGCTCTAACAAAGGTGACTAGCCTATTTAACACACATGACATGGACCTATAATTAAAGCAGAAGCAGTATCAAAAGGGGTCCCATAAGAATAGAGAGTAGGGTGGCCTTTTCACAGAGTCTCAAGGTTTTCTGCGTGATGGCATCAAATGTAGACCAAATCTCTAACTTGGAAGAGATGTGGGGCTTGCAGGTCTCCGGTCTCCTCTTGAGTAGGCCTTCTGCTTCTATGTTCGCTGTCTCACTCTCTTGAGTGCCTTGGGCCTAGAGAACAAAGGCTGGGAAAGCAGCGTGTCAGCACTATGTACAGAGGCTATTTTTACCAGTGGAGAGGGTCCCCCATAGAGTAATTTATAGGGGGGTTAGACTAAACTGTCTAAGGGTGTTCTTAACCCTGAAGAGCACAAGGGTAGGAGTGTTATCTAACCATTAAAGCCACTCTCTGCTGTCAATTTTCTTTAATGGGTCTACTTATCCTCTTTACCTGCCCTGAACCTTGGAGCCTGTATGTACAATGTAACTTCTAATCAATCCCCAATATCTTGGCCAATTCCTCACTTACTTACCTGGGCAACAAAGATTACCTTGGGTATCCCAAACCTTGGGAAGGTTTCTTCTAGGATTTTCTTGGCTATTACATAAAATCTACCTCTCAATAGGCTCCAGGCTGGTCAGGCCTGAGTTTCTTCTCAGTATACATGGAGTGTCTTGCATTAGTCATAGCACAGGTCTTGCAGTTTTTGACTATTTCTTCTGCCAAGTCTGAGAGTCTTTCTTCCCGTGGGAGGACTAGTTTTCCTTTACCAGTCCTAATTTGTCTATAACTTCATAGTGGTCTCTCTGACATTATAATAATCTTTAGGCTCTTTGACTGCCATGATCACTGCTCCTCAGGCCACCTGTTTGGTGGTTAGATCTGTCATCTGATTCTCTTTAGCCACAGCATCTTATATCTCTCACTGCAGATGTCAACAGCCCTTTGTCTGTATATTACTCTGTGTAGTAGCAAAAGCATGCCTGCTGTCAATGTAGACGTCCCCTTTGCCATTCATAGAGCTTGTATCAGAGTCACAAGTTCGGCTTTCCGGGCTGATGTCCCTTCAGGGAAGCTCCTGGCCTAGATAACTTGCTTCCTGTCCACCACTGCTGCCCCTGCCTTCCGCTTACCTTTAACCATGAAGCTACTGCCATTTGTGTATCAGCTCGGACTCCCAGGCCAAGACTGATCCTTCAGATCATTTCAAGCACTAGGTTCTTCTGCCAGAATGTCAGCACAGTGAGGACTCATCAATCCCGGGCAGTAGGGTAGCGGGAATGAGAACAGCAGGGGGAGCGTGTAAGAGCATTAGTCAAAAAAAGTCAGGGAGCTGTCGGATAATGCTTTCAAGTCGAAAAAGTTGAAACGGTCGACTTTTTTTGATCAGGGGCTGTCAGATAATGCTTTCAAGAACATGGGGTGTCACTATAGTTATTTGCTGTCCCAGAGTGAGCTTAGCATCCTTGACAACCAGGGCTACAGCAGCAACAGTTTTCAAACAGGAAAGTCACCTGCTGGCAACAGGCTCTAACTTCTTGGAATCCCAAAGTCTGAGTAAGAAATCTTCTGGTAACTCCTCTCTCTCATTAGGCAAGGCCAAGTCTGGGGCCTTTAATAAAGTCTTTTTAATTTTTTTAAAAGGCTTTCTGACAATCTGGAATCCACCAAACACCTCCACTTTCTTGGTTAGGGGGTACAATGGGGCAGCTAAGGTTGCAAACCCAGGTATCCAGAGCCTGCAGAAGCCAGGGGTGTCCAAGAATTCTTATACCCCCACGTTCTGACTCAGGAGAGGCGACACCCCAAATCACTCAAGAGAAATGGCCTTGATGCAAACAGCAAGAGGATTTTTATTTCAAGAGCTCTCGGGTCCAAAGTTGAGCAGAGGACCTTGGCACCCTGAGTAGCTGGGAGAGGGGTTATTTAAGGGAAGAAAGTGCAAAGAAAGGGGAAGCTGAGTAAACATCATTAGAATGGGGATGAGTTTCAGCTTATCTCTGGCAGAGCTATCTTTGATAAACATTTCACAGAGGATGGGGAAGCTGAGTGATCAACATATAGCTCATCCCTAGCAGAGGGACACAGGCTATCAGGCTATCTTTGGTAAGCATTCCTGGTCCCTTACAGGAAGAGTCGATGAGTCCGGTGCCTGGGTGGGTCACCCAGTGGTTATTTTTCAGGCCGCCAGGCAAGATAACAAAAGGCTTCCTGCTGGTTTTGTTTCTAAGGGTTTGAGAAACAGGCCTGGGAAACATTTGGAGTCTCACAAAAACATTTTGGCACATTGAAATAATCTCCCTTCCAATGAGACCACAGACTCTGTGGCTTCCTGCATTTTGATGATTTGTTACCCACTTTACTTCTTTCAAATCCTTCAAACTGTGCCTGTTAAACAGGTTCCAGCAGAGCACAGCCTGATGTAACAACAGGTCATGTGCTGCTTTCCAAACAATAAGTCTAGAGTCCGCTTAACACAGCTATTTCCATACAATAGTTCTGCCACTTGAAGCAATGGCCTCGGTTGTGTTCTTCCCAGCTGTTGTATCCATGCTTATCCTGTCTAGCCGTAAGTCATTTATCTACTAAACAAACCTTTTAGCAGTAACTTTGAAATGTATAGAGGATGGCAAAACACACACCTTACCATGGGTCTCGACTCAGGCAAAAACTACTCATTATGAAGGCAGAAAAACTCATAATTTTATGCTAAGAAGCCTCATTGTTCTTAAAGTTCTCTACTGTACATCTAGGGAAAGCTGGCACAAAAGTTAAATTTAATACTTTTGTTTACTAGAATTAAAACTTTGTTCTAAAACTAACCTTTACTTCTCATGAGTTTCATTTGTTATTATTAATTCTAACTTGTTTGATTATCCTGTTTGATATCTAACTATAAAGTTAGTTCTTTGAATATGACATTATTTTAAGAAAAGTATGTGTAGAGCTACCTAGCTAAATTATTATCTGTCTACTTTTCATGAGATTTGAGGGTCCTTATGAGATGGACAGTTTATGGTAGAGAAGTTCTTACACTGAGGAATTACTCCAATGCCACTATTCACTCTAAGGGATTCAACCTTCATTTCTTAGAATACATACACAAATGGCATGTGTTCACATCATATTTCATAATAGTAAAAATATTTACATATGGTCAATGTTCTATTGAGATGTATAAAAAATCACAGAGAATTGGGTATTTGAAAGCATAGAAAAGATTATATGAATATTTTTAAATGACTATTCATCCCATCACAATGGCATTATTTCAGTGGTAGAATACTGGAATACTGGCAGCCAGGATCATTACATAATTTGTTTCTTTCAACATGTGGATGGGCTAATTTTAGCATTGAAAAATTAATGAAATAAAGACTCTTGCCTATAAGATATATATTTTGCATTTTATTCTAGACATCTGACTATAAAAAAGATCCTGGGATAAATCCAGTCTTAGTTTTGTGCGTATGTGAATTCAAAAGCTTCATCTGAAGTGAGAAACACTTAAATAGAGATCTGTAAAAAAGAAGGTACACTAGCATATGGTCAAATGGTCCCAAAGATAAGCTACTTGGCTAGAATCTATGTTTACCATTTTATAAGACATGAGATACAAAACTACTACTGGGTTTTTTAATAATTTATTCAATTAGAGGCAAACACATATATTAACCTTCCACAGACCAGCTCAAGAGCTCTACTTCTATTATTTATTTATTTATTTATTTGCTTGTTTATTTATTCATTTATTCATTTGTTCAATGTGTGTGAGTGTACTGTCACTCCCTTCAGACACACCAAAAGAGGTCATCAGATCCCATTACAGATGGTTGTGAGCCACCATGTGGATGTTGGGAATTGAACTCAGGACCTCTGGAAGAGAAGTCAGTGCTTTAATCTCTACAGCTCTGGGACTCTGGTTCTCCCTTGAAGGTAGCTGAGGGGAAAGAGTGTCTGTGGAGATAAGACTTGGTCTTCTGAGAGACTAAGATTAGTTGCTATAATAGCTCTTTACTTGTCTTGACTCTAAATTTCTCTGAGGCCAGAAGCTGCTTGCTTTCCCCCTGTTAATTTCAGTTACTCTAAAGCCAGAAGCTTCAGGCCTTAGGGCAAATTAACACTTGCTGCTTAACAATAGGATTGGAAGTATATGGGGGCAGGGATTAAGTAAAGAGGTACTTTGTGTTTTTCTCCACAGGTCCTCTATTCCAGACACAGGCTGAGAGCTCTTTAACTCCTTGTCAGAGAAAAATGGCCCTCAGGAATCAAACATGCACTTTTTTAAAAGATTCTAATCTTTGTTTATAAGAATAAAGTAGGGGGGAAACCTATTAAACTATATGCTCTGGTTATGTGTTCTCGTAATTGCTATGTTACTCTATTCTCTTAGTTTCTAAATACAGGACTCTGCTGCTCTTCCTCATCCTCCTAATTTTACTCTCTCCTTCTGCTACCTAGTGTCACCTTTCCTAGTTTTTGTACTTTTTTTAGGAGAATAGGTATCATGGTTTTCCAAGCTTTCTTTTTTTTTTTAACAAATGTTTACTAAAATTTCAAATATAAATTGAAACCATTAATTGAATAAGAGGCTTACAATAGAGATATTTGAATGTGTTTCTGTTAAGACAAATTTTCTAGCCAGACATTCATTACCTGTCACTTGCTCCAGAGTTTTAAGACTCTAAAACTATGATTTTGGGTCTAAGTTACCATTGAAGTTTTATAGATAAGCTCAGTCAATAGCTTATGTTCTCTCCTTGCACCTACAATAAGTGATTCAGTTCCCTCTTATCACCTTTGGTTAGTTGTATTACAGGTCGAAGGAATGTATTCTAAGTAGTAAATTCCTGCTTTCTATCTCAGAAGCAATTAATTCATAACACATGAAGGCTAGTGATGTTTATGATGTTGTTGTTGGGTTTTTTTGTTTGTTTGGGTTTTTTTTTTTTTTTTGATGCTTGAAAGAGGAATTCTAACAGACTCCACAGTGAAGGTCTGTGCATAATATGGATTTGTCACTTTCTTTTTTTTTTTCAATTTTTATTAGATATTTTCTTCATTTACATTTCAAATGTTATCCCAAAAGTCCCCTAAACCATCCTCCATCCCCCCGCCCTGCTCCCCTACCCACCCACTCCCACATCTTGGCCCTGGCATTCCCCTGTACTGGGGCATATAAAGTTTGCATGACCAAGGGGCCTCTCTTCCCAATGATGGCCAACTAGGCCATCTTCTGCTATATATGGAGCTAGAGACATGAGCTCTGGGGGTACTAGTTAGTTCATATTGTTCTTCCACCTATAGGGTTGAAGACCCCTTCAGTTCCTTGGGTACTTTCTCTAGCTCCTCCATTGGGAACCCTGTGTTCCATCTAATAGCTGACTGTGAGCATCCACTTCTGTGTTTGCCCGGCACTGGTATAGCCTCACACAAGACAGCTATATCAGGGCCCTTTCAGCACTATCTTGCTGGCATATACAATAGTGTCTGCATTGGGTGGCTGATTATGGGATGGATCCCCGGCTGCAGCAGTCACTGGTTGGTCCATCCTTTTGTTTCAGCTCCACACTTGATCTCTGTAACTCTTTCAATGTGTGCTTTGTTCCTAATTTTAAGAAGGGACGAAGTGTCCACACTTTGATCTTCATTCTTCTTGAGTTTCATGTGTTTAGCAAATTGTGTCTTGGGTAATCTAGGTTTCTGGGCTAATATCCACTTATCAGTGAGTACATGTTATGTGAGTTCTTTTGTGGGCTGGTGATGTTTTAATTATAGTATTCATATCTCAGAGGGCCTTAATTGCAGTCCTACTATAAAAGACTTAACAATTATTAGTAAATTTTAGGAATTCCTATAGAATCCTAATATATGGAGCTAATTAAAATGTCATCTATTTCTTTGTACAGCATCACTATAAGACAACAGATCTTCACTGATCTGCAGAAAATCTGCCCAATAGGGTGGGTTAGTGCTCAGAGATTATAATGTTATTTTTATAAGGACAGTAAAGGCATATCAATAACAGGAATCAGTACTGTAAATGTTGTCTTTTGGGCCTTTGTTGCAAGGGCTCTTTGTCCCAATCAACAGTCCATGGAGAAGCCGTCCCAGAAACCATTTTTTGCTAGATGGCTTCTTGGTACCCAACAATACTTTGGTAGAGATTTCAGAGAATAGATCTCCAAGAAATTCAAATTGCTCAATTCAGAATATGTTTGTTCATGTAGGAGACCAAATTTTTCATATTATGTAAAGTGAAACTTTAGATGAGAAATCTCTGACCAAGTCAAGTGCAGTGGTATTTATTTGTATAGCTAATACTATGATACAAAGTCAAGAAAAAAAATTGAGGGTAACATAGGACATATACCAAGTTCTTGGGCAGCCTAAGCTGCCTTTACAAGGCATAACATAAAACAAAACTAGAAAAATAAAAAGAAATTTACAAAAAATTTGACAAAGATTTAACATTCAAAAAAACAAAAGTGTCTCTTTCCTCTATTTAGAATTTTCAAAGGCTCAGTCTATTATCTAATCTATTGTCTTTCTCCTCTATATCTATCTATCTATCTATCTATCTATCTATCATCTATCATCTATCTATCTGAATACCTATTTATCATCTCTAATCTACCTATCATTTCTTCTTGAGTATGTCTGTATATCCTTCATAATATATAACAATGGCAGAGGAAAGACAAAGAGGACATTGAGATGGCTGTGTTTTATAAACCACAACTAGAAAATATAAAATAGACACTATCAAAATATTTTATTGCTTCTTTATTGATATGTAATTGACTGGTAATTTTCACCTAACAGTTTTAAAAAGTACTGATGGTATATCTCTAAACATTCCTGATCTTGGAGTGGAATATTGATTGTATCAAGACTCACATGAATGTATAACAGTATCACAATACTTTGTACTGTTGGTTTCAGAATGTTCTATTATTTTCCTATAAAAATAAAATCTTTCACATTCAAATCAACTATATTGGGTTTATTGTGAAAGACTAATGATGAAGACTAGCCTTTACCATTATTCTGTCTACCACAAGGTAAAACTAAGAAATTTCCTTAATACCTATATAAATAATATCAACTCCACAAACCCAACATTTTTTTTTTGGGTAGAAAACAAAACGGTTTATTGGGGATCAAACAGTTGAGGCAACCTTTTGTGTGGTGGGGGAGCAGAGAGAAGTACACAAAGAGCAGGAAGATCTAAGACAGTCTGTGGGTCAGCATCCCGAGTCCAGGTACCAGCAGGAATGATGAAGCAGAGCCTGGGGCAGATGCTGTCTGCAGCGACCTGCAGGTTGGGAATTCCAGGGTGTGTGGATGGTAGGATGAGAGTGGGGAACGGGGAGGGGATTCTCTGAGGATTTCAGTGTTACAGTTCTTTTAGACAGTACTCAATAAAACAGTTTTCTCAGCTGATCTTCTGTGAAACAGCTTGTGGACATATACTTTATTCAGGGTTGATGAGGGCTATATATGAACCTTGAAGAGTGAGGAGGAATTTTCTGGATGAATGCAAGTCATTGGCTAGAACTTAACATACTGGGAATGTCTCATTTGCATGCAGAGTCCATCCAGGAATCTCAGGTGGGGCAGATTCTTGAGGGGATGAGGGTGGGAGAGAAAGTTGAACCTGTTGGTTTGTCAAGGACTAAATGACCTTCCTCAGGTAGATGGTGTGGGTTCAGGCACTCTAGATAAAGTCAAGCAGAGAAGAGGAAGTCCTGCTGAAAAAGTGAGTCTTCCATTTTGTTTCAAGTTCAGAGCAGCTATCCAGACATGGAAGACAGACCTTAAATTAGCAGTGTTTCCCAACAACAGTCAGCAGGTTGGGGATCTGAGCTGATACAGGTTAGGAACTAGGTATCCTTGCCCAAGGTAGTGGACCTTTGAGGGACTTGCTAAGGCCATTTTAGGTTTAACTAAAATTTGATCTCCTGGCGGGGAAAACAAACAAACAAACAAACAAACAAAAAACCTATGGAAAATTTCCCAACTTTATTCTAGGATCCTGAGGTCAAGATGTCCCAGAAAATGTATCTTAGCTTCTGTTAAATTGCCTGGTGTGTGATCCCACACACACACCTGTTTATCTTAGCTTCTGTTGAATTACTTGCTTCTGTAAAACTTCTTCCAGCAGCTGTCAATCAAGATACCAGGATGTAGGGGGTGAGGGGCTGCTTTTAAAAAACCATTACTCTAAACACTCAACACTATACTTGGGTCTCGAATACCTGAGTATAGTCCCAGCCAGCTGGAATAAAGACTTTCAATTGGCTGTAAACTATATCTGAGTGCTCATCTCTGGTGGGCTCCTAGTAGCAGTTCCTGGAAAATAGGAACCACCTTAGGAAATGTACTTCTCTTTTAAACAGAAAGTCATCTTTAGGTTTGTTTATTTGATAACAATCCTGTTTGCTGTGCCGCAGTCCTGTTTGAAAAAAATGTCACCAAAACTGCCATTTATGAGATGGGGGGTGTGGGTTATGTGAGTGTGTTTGGAGAACTACATCTGAGGTTACCCTCTGACTCTGGTCTCCATGAACATGCACACACAAACACACAGAGCAAAAAACAGGCCAGGCAAACCCAACATTTTTACTGCTGAGAAATTCACATCATAAATGAAGGAGAAGGAATGATTTAGTGAATATAGAAAGAACTGCTTTGTAGATGAAAGAATTGTTATAAGATTGCAGATTTGATTCTATTTACTTGTTTGGAAAAAGTCGTAGCCCTAAATACTCATTATCTCAAATTGTCTTGAAATCCAGGAAGAGGAGAAACTCAGAGGGTAAAAAGTTCCCCCAAAATTGTATACAAATCCTTGGATAATGAATTAGATCTTGAAAGCTGACAATGGCCACCAAAGTTAAATCATGGCTAGCAAATTCTTAGATAGGCACTGGAAGACTAGTAGGAGCACAAATATAAAGTGTGTATGCCCAGCCTTAAAATATGACCTGGATCTCAAGGTTGGTCAGATACCCATTTGTGTGAAAACAGTTCATATGGCACTAACACATGATTTTCTTCTGAAAGGTTGTGTGAAATTTTAAGAAGCATTAAAATGAAATTTTAAGAAACTGTAGCAGATAATTAACTAAAGAGTAGAAGTGGATGTAAGTTGGGTTTTTGAGTGGCAAGTTTCAATGTCCCTTCAAACCACATTTATTATTGGTAGGCCCTCCATTAACACTGAGGAGACTCAATTAAGTTAAGTCTTTTCAGAGTAAAACTAAACTGTGAAAGGATTTATTATCAACTTACATAGTAACTCTTCCTTAAGGCTAATCTTTGAAAGTAACTATAATTTTAATTACCTACATAATATCCTCAAGGGACATTTTCACGAAACTTTTGCTCATCAGGCTAGGATAAATCAGCCTAAGGACCGAAACATGTATTCCAGACCACATTTTTCTAATATATCATTCTAAACCAGGAAACAGCAAAAATAATTTTTCTTCAAAATAACAACTTATAAACATAAAAATTGCATTTGAATCCAATATCTACAAAAGGCTCAAGAAGCTGGACTCCAGAAAAACGAATAACCCCATTAAAAAATGGGGTACAGAGCTAAACAAAGAATTCTCAACTGAGGAATTCTGAATGGCTGAGAAACATCTGAAAAAAATGTTCAACATCCTTAATCATCAGGGAAATGCAAATCAAAACAACACTGAGATTCTACCTCACACCAGTCAGAATGGCTAAGATCAAAAATTCAGGGGACAGCAGATTCTGGCAAGGATGTGGAGAAAGAGGAACACTCCTCCATTGCTGGTGGGATTGCAAACTTCTACAACCACTCTGGAAGTCAGTCTGGCGTTTTCTCAGAAAATTGGACATAGTACTACTGAAAGATCCTGCAATACCTCTCCTGGGCATATACCCAGAAGATGTTCCAACTGGTAAAAAGGACACATGTTCCACTATGTTCATATCAGCCTTACTTATAATAGCCAGAAGCTGGAAAGAACCCAGATGTCCCTCAACAGAGGAATTATACAGAAAATGTGGTACATTTACACAATGGAGTACTATTCCACTATTTAAAAAAATGAACTCATGAAATTCTTGGGCAAATGGATGTATCTGGAGGATATCATCCTTAGTGAGGTAACCCAATCACAAAAGAAGTCATTGGATATGTGCTTACTGATAAATGGATATTAGCCCAGAAACTTAGAATACCCAAGATACAATTTGCAAAACACAAGAAAATCAAGAAGGAAGACCAGCGCGTGGATACTTCATTCCTCCTGTGAATAAGAAACAAAATACCCATGAAAGGAGTTACAGAGATAAAGTTTAGAGCTAAGACAAAAGGATGGACCATACAGAGACTACCCCACCAGGGGGATCCATCCCATAATCAGTCATTAAACTCAGACACTATTGCAAAGGACAGCTAGTGCCTACTTAAGGGAACCTGATATAGCTGTCTCGTACAGAAGTGGATGCTCATAATCATCTATATGATGGAACACAGGGCCCACAATGGAGAAGCTAGAGATAGAACCCTAGGAGCTGAAGGGGTCTGCAACCATAGAAAAGGAACAACAATATGAACTAACCAGAACCCCCACAACATGTGCCTCTAGCTCTACATGTAGCAGAAGATGGCCTAGTCGGCCATCATTGGGTGGAGAGGCCCCTTGGTATTGTAATCTTTATATACCCCAATACAGGGGAACGCCAGGACAAAGAAGTGGGAGTGGGTGGGCAGGAGAACAGGGCGGGGGAGGGAGAAACTTTTGGGATAACATTTGAAATGTAAATGAAGAAAATATCTAATAAAAACTAATTGATAAAAAAAAAAGCTGCCAATAAACCGAAAAAAAAATGCATTTGATTTTACAATGTCAGAGAAGATCCCTTAACAATAAACACTGAACAACTATTTTTTGTGCTCACCCTTTCTTTCTGCTGTGAATGAGTGAGAAGACTAGGATGAGGTTATAGAACATGGTCACAAAAATCTTTCTCCTAATGCTTATAGAGTGGGCTATGCTACAAAACTAACTTTTTCTTCTTCTTCTTTAGAGAGTCATCCTTCCTTAATACTCAGGAATAAATTCGATGTGGTGAGTCTGAATACTTTAAACATGTTACATTAAAGCTTCATTAGGTCAAAGTTGCCTACTTTTATATTCCTACTTTTTTTTTTTGTCGCCAATCCAAATTTTATTTTTTTCTCTTTATTAGATATTTTCTTCCTTTACATTTCACATGTTATCCAGAGATTTTCCCTTACCCTCCCGCGTCCCCGCCCTGATCCCCCACCCACCCCCTCCCACGTAATGGCCCTGGCATTCCCCAGTTCTGGGGCATATACAGACTGTATAACCAAAGGGCCTCTCCTCCCAATGATGGCCAACTAGGCCATCTTCTACCATATATGCAGCTAGAGACATGAGCGCAGGGGGAACTAGTTAGTTCATGTTGTTCTTACACCTAGAGGGTTGAAGACCCCTTCCGCTCCTTGGGTACTTTCTCTAGCTCCTACCTTGGGAGTCCTGTGTTCCAACTAATAGCTAACAGTGAGTATTCACTTCTGTGTTTACCAGGCACTGGTATAGCCTCCCACAAGACAGCTATATCAGGTCCCTTTCAGCATTATCTTGCTGGCATATGCTATAGTGTTTATTTTGGTGGCTGATTATGGGAGGGATCTCTGGCAGCCGCCATCACTGGTTGGTCCGTCCTTTTGATTCAGCTTCACACATGATCTCTGTAACTCCTTCAGTG
>LR753652.1:74605-87673 GCA_902729485.2 Mus minutoides
TTTGTTCGTTTCCATCACCTGTTTGGTATTGTTTTCCTGTAACTCTCTAAATTTTTCCTCTATAATTGCTTCTAGTTGTTTAACTATGCTTTCCTGTATTTCCTTCTTATAGTCTTCCATCCTCATCATGACGAGTGAATTTATATCCATGTCCTGTTTTTCTGGTGTGCTGTTTTATCTAGGACTTGATGGGGTGGGTGAGTTTGGATCTGGTGATGCCAAGTACCCTTGGATTCTGTTGCTTTTGTTCTTACGCTTACCTCCTGCCATCTCTAACCAAGGAGACCTGGCCTTGGTGCAGGCCAGAAGGGAGAGTCTGAAATGGTCTGGGCCTATCTCTGTCCTGGCTGGTGACTCAGGTCGCATGGGATTGGGCAGGAACAGGTGCTGCTTTCAGCTGTTCGCCTTGATGTGTGCCTCTGCGTTTTCAAGGCCCCCGGTGTGCTCCACTCACCTTTAACCCCAAAGTGTGCCTAATGTCCTTGGGTTTGGAGAGCGTGCTGGCGGCCCTATCCACTGCGTTCAGAGAGGGGTGATGGCGGTCCGGCGGCGGGGGAGGTCCTGGCTGGCTGGGAGGGGTCCCAGCCTCTGGTTGGACTGAGGTCCTCTGTTCCAGCTGCTGCTGCAACTGGCCACTGGACCCTCTGCGATTTCAAGGGCCCTGGTGCGCTCCACTCACCTCCAACCCCGAAGTGTGCCTAATGTCCTGGGGTTTGGAGCTTGCGCTGGCGGCCCTATCCACTGAGTTCAGAGAGAGATGATGGCAGTCTGGTGGCGGGGGAGGTCCTAGCTGGCTGGGAGGGTCCCAGCCTCTGGTTGGACTGAGGTCCTCTGTTCCAGCTGCTGCTGCAGCTGGCCACTGGACCCTCTGCGATTTCAAGGCCCCTGGTGCGCTCCACTCACCTTTAACCCCGAAGTGTGCCTAATGTCCTGGGGTTTGGAGCTTGCGCTGGCGGCCCTATCCGCTGCGTTCAGAGAGGGATGATGGCGGTCCGTGGGCGGGCATATTCCTACTTTTTTAATGCATATAGCACAGCTAATCTAAAGTCTGAATATGATAATTTTAGACTTAATGAAGAACTCACTACTGATCATGTTTATTTTAATTTTCTCATTATTATTCTAACAGCTAAATAAAAATTAAATATATTTTTGGAATTCTTAAGGAAATATTTTGAATCTGTACAATTAAATGTCTGAATAGTAGCTTCATAAATATTTCTCAATGAAATCTAAATAGTGTATCATTTCAAATGTTAAATATTTATTTCAAAGAAAAATGGAGAAAAAAAACATGCTCTAATATTATGCCTAAGAAGACATGAATAACAGAAAATATAAGGCCTTTCAAAATATAGTACAATTAATATATTATCATCAAATATTTACAAAGTGGCAATTTGATTAGCTCAATAATCTATGCAGACTAGGAAAGAGTTATTCAAAGTTAGTTTGACATAAACAGCAAAGAACATCTGTTCAAGTGTTTCAACTTCTCAATAAGAAAGTACAATAAAAGTAATGCTTGGTTGTATATATTTTGATGAAAATGTTCAACACAATTTTTGAGACTTTTTTATTAAATATTTTCTTAAATTACATTTCAAATGCTATCCAGAAAGTTCCCTCTGCCCCCCCCCCTGGCCTTGCTCCCCTACAAACCCACTCCCACTTCTTGGCCCTGGTGTTCCCCTGTATTGGGGCATATAAAGTTTGCAATACCAATGGACCTCTACTCCCAATGACGGCCAACTAGGCCATCTTCTGCTACATATGCAGCTAGAGACACAAGCTCTGGGGGTTCTGGTTAGTCCATGTTGTTGTTACTCTTATAGGGTTGCAGGCCTCTTCAGCTCCTGGGGTACTTTCTCTAGCTTCTCCATTGGGGACCCCGTGTTCCATCATATAGATGACTGTGAGCATCCACTTCTGTATTTGCCAGGCACTGGCATAGCCTCATATGAGACAGTTATATCAGGGTCCCTTCAGCAAACTCTTGCTGTCCTATACAAAAGTATCTGAATTTGGTGACTGATTATGGGTTGGATCACTGGATGGGGTTCTCTCTGGATAGTACATCCTTTCATCTTAGCTCCAAACTTTACCTCTGTAACTCCTTCCATGGGTATTTTGTTCCCTATTCTAAGGAGAAATGAAGTAGCCACACGCTGGTCTTCCTTCTTCTTGGTTTTCTTGTGTTTTGCAAATTGTGTCTTAGGTATTATAAGGTTCTGTGCTAATATCCACTTATCACTGAGTGCAAATCTAGTGACTTCTTTTGTGATTGGGTTACCTCACTCAAGATGATATCCTCCAGATACATCCATTTGCCCAAGACTTTCATAAATTCATTGTTTTTAATGGCAGAGTAGTGCTACATTGTGTACATGTACCACATTTTCTGTACCCATTCCTCTGTTAAGGGACATCTGGGCTCTTTCCAGCTTCTGGCTATTATAAATAAGGCTGCTATGAACATAGTAGAGCATGTGTTCTTATTAACAGTTGGAACATCTTCTGGGTATACGCCCAGGAGAGGTATTGCAGGATCTTTCGGTAGAACTATGTCCAATTTTCTGAGGAACTGCTAGACTGATTTTCAGAGTGGTTGTAGAAGTTTGCAATCCCACCAGCAATGGAGGAGTGCTCCTCTTTCTCCACATCCACGCCAGCATCTACTGTCACCTAAATTTTTGATCTTAGCCATTCTGACTGGTGTGACATGGAATCTCAGGGTTGTTTTGATTTGCATTTCCCTCATGACTAAGGATGTTGAACTTTTTTCAGGTGGGTCTCAGCCATTCGGTATTCCTTAGTTGAGAATTCTTTGTTTAGCTCTGTACCCCATTTTTAATGGGGTTATTTGTTTTTCTGGAGTCCAGCTTCTTGAGCTCTTTATATATATTGGATATTAGTGCCCTATCCGATTTAGGATTGGTAAAAATCCTTTCCCAATCTCTTGGTGGCCTTTTTGTCTTATTGACAGTGTCTTTTGCCTTACAGAAGCTTTGCAATTTTATAATGTCCCATTTGTCAATTCTTGATCTTACAGCACAAGCCATTGCTGTTCTGTTTAGGAATTTTTTTTCCCTGTGCCCATATCTTCGAGGCTTTTCCCCACTTTCTCCTCTATAAATTTCAGTGTCTCTGGTTTTATGTGGAGATCCTTAAACCACTTAAACTTGAGCTTTGTACGAGGAGATAAGAATGGATCAACTTGCATTCTTCCATATGATAAGCACCAGTTGTGCCAGCACCATTTGTTGAAAATGCTGTCTTTTCTCCACTGGATGGTTTTAGCTCCCTTGTCAAAGATCAAGTGACCATAGGTGTGTGAGTTCATTTCTGAGTCTTCAATTCTATTCCATTGATCTACCTGTCTGTTGCTGTACCAGTACCATGCAGTTTTTATCACAATTGCTCTTTAGTACAGCTTGAGGTCAGGCATGGTGATTTCCCCAGAGGTTCTTTTATTGTTGAGAATAGTTTTTGCTATCCTGGGTTTTTTATTATTCCAGATGAATTTACAAATTGCCCTTTCTAACCCAGTAAAGAATTGAGTTGGAATTTTGATGGGAATTGCATTGAATCTGTAGATTGGTTTTGGCAGGATAGTCATTTTGACTATATTAATCCTGCCAATCCATGAGCATGGGAGATCTTTCCATCTCCTGAGATCTTCTTCTATTTCTTTCTTCAGAGACTTGAAGTTCTTGTCATAAAGATCTTTCACTTCCTTAGTTAGAGTCACACCAAGGTATTTTATATTATTTGTCACTATTGCGAAGGGTGTTGTTTTCCTAATTTCTTTCTCAGCCCGTTTATCCTTTGTGTAGAGAAAAACCATTGATTTCTTTGAGTTGATTTTATATCCAGCTACTACCCTGAAGCTGTTTATCAGGTTTAGGAGTTCTCTGGTGGAGTTTTGAAGGTCGCTTATATATACTACCATATCATCTGCAAATAGTGATATTTTGACTTCTTCCTTTCCAATTTGTATCCCCTTGATCTCCTTTTGTTGTCGAATTGTTCTGGCTAAGACTTCAAGTACTATATTGAATAGGTAGGGAGAAAGTGGGCAGCCTTGTCTAGTCCCTGATTTTAGTGGGATTGCTTCGAGTTTCTCTTTATTTAGTTTGATGTTGGCAACTGGTTTGCTGTATATTGTTTTTATTATGTTAGGTATGGGCCTTGAATTCCTGATCTTTCCAAGACTTTTATCATGAAAGGGTATTGGATTTTGTCAAATGCTTTCTCAGCATCTAATGAGATGATCATGTGGTTTTTGTCTTTGAGTTTGTTTGTATAGTGGATTACATTGATGGATTTTCATATATTAAACCTTCCCTGCATCCCTGGGATGAAGCCTACTTGGTCATGATGGATGATTGATTGTTTTGATGTGTTTTTGGATTTGGTTTGCAAGGATTTTGTTGTGTATTTTTGCATCGATATTCATAAGGAAAATTGTTCTGAAGTTCTCTATCTTTGTTGGATCTTTGTGTGGTTTAGTTATCAGAGGAACTGTGTCTTCATAGAATGAATTGGGTAGAGTGCCTTCTGTTTCTATTTTGTGGAATAGTTTGAGGAGAGTTGGAATTAGGTCTTCCTTGTAGGTCTGATAGAACTCTGCACTAAACCCATCTGGTCCTGGGCTTTTTTTGGTCGGGAGACTATTGATGACTGCTTTTATTTCTTTAGAGGAAATGGTACTGTTTAGATTGCTAATCTGATCCTGGTTTAACTTTGGTACCTGGTATCTTTCTAGGAAGTTGGCCATTTCATTCAGGTTTTCTAGTCTTTTTGAGTATAGCCTTTTGTAGTACAATCCGATGATGTTTTGGATTCCTTCAGGTTCTATTGTTAGGTCTCCTTTTTCATTCCTGATTTTGTTAATTAGGATACTGTCCCTGTGCCCTCTAGTTAGTATGGCTAAGGGTTTATCTATCTTATTGATTTTCTCAAAGAACCAGCTCCTGGTTTGGTTGATTCTTTGAATATTTCCTTTTGTTTCTACTTGGTTGATTTCGGCCCTGAGGTTGATTATTTTCTGCAGTCTACTCCTCTTGGGTGAATTTGCTTCCTTTAGTTCTCGACCTTCTAGGTGTGCTGTCAGGCTGCTAGTGTATGCTCTCTCTAGTATCATTTTGGAGGCACTCAGGGATAAGAGTTTTCCTCTTACAACTGCCTTCATTGTGTTCCATAAGATATGGTATGTTGTGGCTCCATTTTCATTAAACTCTAGAAAGTCTTTAATTTCTTTCCTTATTTCATCCTTGACCAAGGAATCATTGAGTAGTGTCAACACAATTTTTATTTTCTAAACCAATCCAGGAAATGTTTAAATCCAACAATGTCTTTCATTTTTGTCAACAGATTGAACAAATACCAGATGAGATTATTATTGTGCCATCACCATTTGTTATAATTGTAAGTTCAGTACATAAAAAGCTATAGCTTTTAAATGTTTATATTAAGAAATAGGTATGCATTAAGTGATAATTTCCCTTTTCTCTAATCTCTCTGTCTCTGTTTCTCTCTGTTTCTCTCTGTTTCTCTCTGTTTCTCTCTCTCTCTCTCTCTCTCTCTCTCTCTCTCTCTCTCTCACACACACACACACACACACACAAAACCCCATGTATACTTGTATTTATATTCTATTGACAGATGGTTTATTGAGAAATGACTGGGGTTTGGTTTTTTTTTGTTTTTTGTTTTTTGTTTTTTTTTGGTTTTTTTGTTTTTGTTTTTCAAGACAGGGTTTCTCTGTCTAGCCCTGGCTGTCCTGGAACTCACTTTGTAGACCAGGCTGGCCTCGAACTCAGAAATCCGCCTGCCTCTGCCTCCCGAGTGCTGGGATTAAAGGCGTGTGCCACCACGCCTGGCTCGAGAAATGACTGTTTTTAAAGAATGTAGAAACATTTATAGATTGTTTCTCATCTTGAGCTATTTGTTTGGATTGTATGAAGGAGTATAAATCAGGAAAAGAGAAATCTTAATAAATCATATATTAGGTATTTTTCTACAAGTGAGGCAAAGATCCATAAATAATACATAGGAAATCCTGGAGAAAACACTGAAGTAATAAAACATCACATAGATGTATTTATGGGGTAATGTAGAAAAGCATATGCTCAGGTTTTAAGCTGATGGTTAAAGTTGATGGAATAATTCTCCCCAGGGAGGAAAGAAACAATATACTGTAAAAATATCCAGCACATAAGAATATTTCATCCAGGAACTACACACAATATAGAGAAGAAGAAGAAGAAATTTTGTACTGCACTCTATAATCCAATGTCTCCAGTTTTGCTCCTGGAATAAGCTCCTGTCATAGTTTCTGTTGTGATTCAACTAAAAAAAGCCATGGTTGAGAAATTACCCTCTCGAGTGATATTTATTTGGTAATCTCGAGGCACTGTGTCAATAATGTTAATGGCCAACAAAAGGGGTGAGATGAAATCAAACTATGGTAAGAAAAACTTTGATATTTATTAGAGATCACAAGAGACAAGGGATAGACTTTATTGAGGATATGTAGGTAGACCATGTTAAAAGAAATGTAGCATGTATGGTGTGTATATGTGGTGTGTGTGTGTATGTGTGTGTGTGTGTGTGTGTGTGTGTGTGTGTGTACACAAGAACATAGATGAAGACATATGCTTTAATAGACCTTTAGGTTCACATATATCCGGGTGAAAATACATAAAATATATACTTATAATTGGTAGATAAAGTAAAAATAGTCTTGGAGAATTACTAAAAACTATTCAAATGAATTTTATCATCCAGAAAAGAGCTCATGCAGTGGGAAAAACTGCAAAACAATGTTGTATATCATGTGGTACATTTTTGTGCATGTGCACTATGAATGCTTCCAGTGTTCATTGAAATTTACATGTGAATGATCCACATTTCATATATTTATCCTCTTTAATCCATGAGTAACATTTTGTGGCTAAACTCTAGAAAAAAAATACAGATGTATTACTAGTACCAAAGAATGAAAATGTCCCTCATAAATCATGCATATATCAAAACAAGAAACAAAAATGTATAGGCTTTCATTACTCCCTTTTTGATTACTTGCAGATAAGATCTCCATTTTCCTATTGATCATTTGTAATTTTTGGACATCCACAGCTAAGGGACCATACCACCATTATACTCCTGTGGCTGCCTATGTTCTACCATCAAAGCTCTCTGATAACACCCACCACCACTAACTGTACTGGCAATTTCCACAAGTCCTGTGCCATCATTACCACAACACATCTTATAAGCAAGAAAGATTGTAGATTGAGGGAAACAAACAGAAATGAAAACAAACCCAAAACTTTGGCCCCGTTCAGAAGATATAAATTAGAAACAGAAATTTTACAAGTGGTTTAATAATCATTTTACAAGTCAACCTGTTCCAGAAATTAAAAGACCATGTGAGAAACAATGTGATCCCAGGCATGACTGCTAACTAGTACAAAAGGACTTTATGAACTTCAACAAGAAAAATAAAACACAAACAATTCAAAAATACCAGGAAACATTGCAACAACATAGTAGATTCTTAGATCTAGAAATAATGTATTTCACAGGAAGATAGACAACACATAATCAGAGAAGCCTTAGGCTGAAGACATATTATTCAACTAGACAATTCTAATAAAAATATGGGAGCCAGGACAGTTGAAATGGGTGTCATAACTGAGCTTCTCAAAAGTAGAACTTGGTTGCTCTTCAAAAGTTGAAAACACTTAGAAAACAATGTTGCATTCTAGAAAGAAAAAGTTTGTCAATAATTTCAATGATAATAGTCATTGAGGACTGAATTCATCCAAGTATTCCTACCTAAGTCCTACTCAACTCACTTAAGATACTGCAGTGTACACTGATAAGTGGATATTAGCCCAGAAACCTAGAATACCCAAGATACAACTTCCAAAACACAAGAAAATCAAGAAAGAAGACCAAAGCTTGAAGACTTCATTCCTCCCTAGAATAGGAAATAAAATATCCATGGAAGGAGTTGCAGAGACAAAGTTTGGAGCTAAGATGAAAGGATGGACCATCCAGAGACTGCCCACCCGGGGGGTCCATCACATAATCAGCCACCAAATGCAGACACTACTGCATACGCCAGCAGGATATTCCTGAAAGGACACTGATATAGCTGTCTCCTGTGAGGCTTTATCAGTCCCTGACAAATACAGAAGTGGATGCTCACAGTCATCTATAGGGTGGAACACAGGGTCCCCAATGTAGGAGCTAGAGAGTACCCAAGAGCTGTAGTGGTCTGCAACTCTATAGATGGAACAACAATATGAACTAATCAGAACACCCAGAGCTCATGTCTCTAGCTGCATATGTATTAGAAGATGGCCTAGTAGGCCATTATTGGGAAGAGAGGCCCCTTGGTCTAGCAGTCTTTATATGCCCCAGTACAGGGGAATGCCAGGGCCAAGAAGTGAGAGTGGGTACATAGGAGAGCAGGGCAGGGGGGAGGGTATAGGGGACTTATGGGATAGCACTTGAAGTGTAAATGAAGAAAATATCTAAGGAAAAAAAAGAAAAAAAGATACTGCAGTGTATTGTGAGTGACTCATGACATGACACATACTATCATTAATTATTTTACAAAAATAGAAATATATTCTTTCCCTTAATAAACATCACTTATCTTCTTTAAATGTTCAAATAAAAACAAAAAACTGGACTCACAGCTTATTATTTCTGGTATAATTTTTTAAATGTAAATATGTAAAATGTTTCCAAGCCATGACAGAGAAAGTAATACTGGTAAATAATCTATTTGTAAAACACAAATGCATTTTGGTATTTTCAGACCCCATTTTAGTAGGTATGTACTTTATCCATAAATAAATTAAATTCGCGACCAGGATCATAGGTGAGGAGGCCACAACATCTGTCCCAACACTAAGATTTTTCTGGGATCCCCAGAATTTGGGATGCAGGAACCCCCACATGGTCAGGGGTATAGCTTCCTTCCGGTCTGAGCTGGTGCCCTGAGCAAACGTTAGGCAATAGCTCTGTACCTAGTCCTACAACATCCCAAGGAAGTTCCACTTCCAGGTGCTCTAACATGCCCAGGATCATAGGTGAGGAGGCCACAACATCTACCCCAACACTGAAAGTAACTGGCACCCCCGGGATCCAGGTACTCAAATCCCCACCTGGCCAGTGGCATGGGTTCTTTCTGAGCCAGTGCCCTAAGCAGACATTGGGTGATGGCTCTACACAGACTCCTACAACACCCAGAGGAAGCTCAACTCCCAGGTGCTCTAACACACCCTGGATCAAACAATCTCACAAGCTTGGTCACACCAGGATTTCAGGATGCTGGAGACAGCTTGACACACCCAGAATCACAGGACTGCAGATACATCTGAACACTTGGTGTTCTGAACACAGGAGTTCTGACACAACCATGATCACAGGAGGGACAGGTTCCACTCAAAGACAGCAAGGACAAGTAGATTAGAAATAACCAGAGGGTGAGGGGCAAGTGAAAGACACAAACAACAGAATCTAAGGTTACTTGGCATTATCAGAATCCAGTTTTCTCAGCATAACAAGTCCAGAAATCCCATAATACTATAAAAGCAAGATTCAGATTTAAAATCACTTCCCATAATGATGATAGAGGAGTATAATATGGACATAAATAACTCTCTTAAAGAAACACAGGAGAACACAGGTAAACAGGTAGAAGCACTTAAAGAGGAAATGGAAAAATCCATTAATTAAAGAATTACAGCCGGGCGTGGTGGCGCACACTCTTAATCCCAGCACTTGGGAGGCAGAGACAGGCGGATTTCTGAGTTTGAGGTCAGCCTGGTGTACAGAGTGAGTTCCAGGACAGCCAGGGCTATACAGAAAAACCCTGTCTCAAAAAACAAACAAACAAACAAACAGAATTTCAGTAAAACACAACCAAACATGAACAAATTGAACAAAACCATCCAGAATCTAAAAATGGAAGTAGAAACAAAGAAATAAAAAAGGGAGACAACCCTGGAGTTAGGAAACCTAGGAAAGAAATCAGGAGCAATAGATGTAAGCATCACCAACACACTACAAGAGAAAGAAGAGAGTCTCAGGTGCAAAAGATACCATAGAAAACATTGACACAACAATCAAAGAAAATGTAAAATGCAAAAAGATCCTAACCCCAAACATTCAGGAAATCCAGGACACAAGGAAAAGACCAAACCTAATAATAATAATAGGCATAGAAGAGAGCAAAGATTCCCAAATTAAAAGGCCAGTAAATGTCTTTAACAAAATTATAGAAGAAAACATCCCTAACCTAAAGAAACATATGGCCATGAACATACAAGAAGCCTACAGAACTACAAATAGTTTGGACCAGAAAAGAAATTCATAATAATCAAAACACCAAATGCACTAAACAAAATAAGAATATTAAAAGCAGTAACGGAATAAGGTCAAGTAACATATAGATGCAGACCTATTAGAATTACACCAGACTTCTCACCAGAGACTATGAAAGCTAGAAGATCCTAGGCAGATCTCATACAGACCCTAAGAGAACAAAAATGCCAGCCCACACTACTATACCCATCAAAACTGTCAATTGTCATAAATGGAGAAAACAAGATATTCCACAAAAAAAAAACAATTTACACAATACATTTCCACGAATCCACCCTACAATGGCTAATAAATGGAAAAAAAATACACACAAGGAGAGAAACTATACCCTAGAAAAAGCAAGAAAGTAATCTTCTTTCAACAAACCGAAAAAAAGATAGGCACACAAACAGAATCCCAACTCTAACAACAAAAATAACAGGAAGCAACAATTACTTTTCCTTAATATCACTTAATATCAATGGACTCAATTCCCAAATAAAAAGACATAGACTAATAGACTGGCTACATAAACAGGACCCAACTTTTTTGCTGCTTACAGGAAACCCACCTCAGGGAAAAAGACAGAAATTACCTCAGGATAAAAGGGTGGAAAACAATTTTCCAAACAAATGGTACCAAGAAACAAGCTGGAGTAGCCATTCTAATATCAAATAAAATCGACATTCAAATAAAAGTTACCAAAAAGGATAAGGAAGGACATTTCACACTGGTGAAAGGAAAGATCTACCAAGATGAGCTCTCAGTTCTGAACATCTATGCTCCAAATGCAAGGGCACCCACATTCATAAAAGAAACTTTACTAAAGCTCAAAGTACACATCACACCCCACAAAATGAAATTGGGAGACTTTAACACCCCACTCACAGCACCCCACTCACCCCAGGTTTCTATGGGCAGATCAAAGAAACCAAAACTAAACAGAGACACAATAAAACTAACAGAAGTTATGAACCAAATGCATTTAACAGATATTTATAGAATATATCATCCTAAAGCAAAAGAATATACCTTCTTCTCGGCTCCTCATGGTACCTTCTTGAAAACTGACCATATAATCAGTCACAAAAGAGGCCTCAAAGGATACAAGAAGATTGAAATAATCCCATGCATCCTATTAGATCAACAGGGATGAAGGCTGGTCTTCAATAACAACAAAAACAACGGAAAACACACATATACATGGAAACTGAACAATGCTCTATTCAATGATAACTTGGTCAAGGAAGAAATAAAGAAAGAAATTAAAGCCTTTTTAGAGTTTAATAAAAATGAAGACACATCATACCAAAACTTATGGGACACAATGAAAGCAGAGCTAAGAGGAAAATCATAGTTCTGAGAGCCTCCAAAAAGAAACTGGAGAGAGTATATTCTACCAGTTTAGCTACAAACCTGAAAGCTCTAGAACAAAAAGAAGGAAACACATCCAAGAGGAATAGAAGTCAGGAAACAATCAAACTTAGGGCTGAAATCAAACAAGTAGAAACAAAATGAACTATACAAAGAATCAACCAAACCAGGAGCTGCTTCTTTGAGAAAAATCAACAAAATAGATAAATCCTTAGCCAGACTAACCACAGAGCACAGAGACAGTATCCAAATTAACAAAATCAGAAAAGGGAGCTAGAACAAGAGAAACTGAGGAAATTAACTGAGGAGGAGGGAGGATGTGATAGGGTGTTTCAGGGATGGAGGGAAATATCGGGAAAGGGGATAACATATGAAGTGTAAATAAAAAAAATATCCAGATCCCTCTCTGAAGGCAGCAGATAGGGCCGCCAGCGCACTCTCCAAACCCCTGGACATTAGGCACACTTCGGGGTTAAAGGTGAGTGGAGCGCACCAGGGGCCTTGAAATCACAGAGGGTCCAGTGGCCAGTTGCAGCAGCAGCTGGAACAGAGGACTTCAGTCCAACCAGAGCCTGGGACCCCTCCCAGCCAGCCAGGACCTCCCCCGCCGCCCGCCCGCCCGCCTGCCATCATCCCTCTCTGAAGGCAGCAGATAGGGCCGCCAGCGCACTCTCCAAACCCCTGGACATTAGGCACACTTTGGGGTTAAAGGTGAGTGGAGCGCACCAGGGGCCTTGAAATCGCAGAGGGTCCAGTGGCCAGTTGCAGCAGCAGCTGGAACAGAGGACCTCAGTCCAACCAGAGGCTAGGACCCCTCCCAGCCAGCCAGGACCTCCCCTGCCGCCCGCCCGCCCGCCTGCCACATCAAGGTGAACAGCTGAAAGCAGCATCTGTTCCCGCCCAATCTCTTGAGACCTGAGTCACCAGCTAGGACAGAGCTAGGCCCAGACCATTTCAGACTCTCCCTTCTGGCCTACACCAATACCAGGTATCCTTGATTAGAGATGGCAGGAGGTAAGCGTAAGAACAAAAGCAACAGAATCCAAGGGTACTTGGCATCACCAGATCCAAACTCACCCACCCCATCAAGTCCTAGATACAACAGGACACCAGAAAAACAGGACATGGATATAAAATCACTCGTCATGATGATGATGGAAGACTATAAGAAGGAAATACAGGAAAGCATAGTTAAACAACTAGAAGCAGTTATAGAGGAAAAATTTACAGAGTTACAGGAAAACAATACCAAACAGGTGATGGAAACGAACAAAGCCATCCAAGACCTAAAAATGGAAGTAGAAT
>LR753652.1:90385-141460 GCA_902729485.2 Mus minutoides
CTCTAGGTGGAAGAATAACATGAACTAACTGGTTCCCCCTGCGCTCATGTCTCTAGCTGCATATATGGAAGAAGATGGCCTAGTTGGCCATCACAGGGAGGAGAGGCCCTTTGGTCATACAGACTCTATATGCCCCAGAACAGGGGAATGCCAGGGCCATTACGTGGGAGGGGGTGGGTAGGGGAGCAGGGCGGGGACGTGGGAGGGTAAGGGAAAATTTCTGGATAACATGAGAAATGTAAATGAAGAAAATATCTAATAAAGAGAAAAAAATCATAAAAAAAAATATCCAATAAAAAAAATCATCAGATCCTACTACGACAGCCTATATTCAACAAAACTGGAAAACCTGGATAAAATGGACAATTTTCTAGACAATTACCAAATACCAAAGTTAAATCAGGATCAGATAAACCATCTAAACAGTCCCATAACCCCTAAGGAAATAAAAGTAGTCATTAAAAGTCTCCCAACCAAAAAAAGCCCAGGACCAGATGGGTTTAATGCAGAATTCTATCAGACCTTCAAAGGAGACCTAATACCAATACTCTTCAAACTATTCCCCAAATAGAAACAGAAGAAACTCTATCCAATTCATTCTATGAAGCCACAGTTACACTGCATATTCTCCCTTGGCGATGGACCAGTTTCTGTCTAATCAGGAACTTTCCACAATTTCCTTTCACTGAGGACTTCATAAGAGATTGTTTTTCGCAGGCGGGCATGGTGGCGCATGCCTTTAATCCCAGCACTCCAGAGGCAGAGGCAGGCAGATTTCTGAGTTCAAGGCCAGCCTGGTCTACAAAGTGAGTTCCAGGACAGCCAGGGCACACAGAGAAACCCTGTCTCGAAAAAAAAAAAAAGAGAGAGAGAGATTGTTTTTCTACTTCTATCATGTCTAATGTTCCAAATAGATTTTAAAAACTGGTTGAGTGCATATAACTTTTAGCTTCAGAATATATCATGTGTATTTAAGAGACATTTCATTATTATAAATTATTTTGATGACTTAAAAAATGTCAATGCTGAGTTGTATATTTTAAAATAAATTTTGTTTAATAAAAAATTTAAATTTAAATTAAAAAAAATCAAATCAGAGGCATTCTAATGACCCTTCATCTGGATGTATGCTTTTGTGCTAAAGCATAAGTTTTTGACAACATACCCAGACCTTCTTACTGGATGGCACACATAGACCTTCATCAGTATTACTATTAGACACCCACTTACCATTCAAATCCTCTGAATGAAATAACATGATATCAGAGTTGATCATAAGTTTTTATGCATCACTAAAATTCATTAAAATGTACAGTGGTGAAGCATTTTCTTCTTACATAGTAAATAAAGGGGGTCATCAATAGATTTATACAAAAGTGTGTCCTTAAATAGCAGACTGTTTACTCAGAGACAATGTTTGCTGTGAAAGCATGATGACATATGTTTGGTTCCAAGAACTCATAAGAACTGGCATGGTAACAATCATCTCAAATCCCATTGCTAAAAACAAAGATAGGAAGACCCTTGTAGCATGCCAGCCAGATAATCTATCCAAATGGCTGAGGTCCAGGATGAATGAGAGAGCTGTCTCAGACAAAAAAACTACATGCTGAGGAAGACATGGTGTTAACTTCCTGACATACAAGTGCACTTGCACATTGGTGTACACATATACCTGTAAACAATTGTATGTACAGGCATACACAAATCATATTCAAATTCAAATGATGGACCAAGTCAAGGGCATTCATTATAGAAATTTTCCTTCTGAAAAAAAAAAAAAAAAAAAACACTTGTAATACATTTGAAACCTAAGATCTTAACCTTGGCCTTTAAGACTGAACCTCAGGGGGGCTGGCAATGTAGCTTAGGTAGTACAGCTCTTTGCTCACTTGCTCAAATTCCTGGGTTCAATTGCTAGCACAGCAGAAACACAGCCACAAACATCAAGAATGTGAGGGATGGAAGCAGAAATCTCACAAAGTCAAGGTCATACTCAGATACTAATGGAGTTTGAGATCATCCTGAGCTATGTGAGACTCCTCTACAAAAATAAGTAAATAAGCAAAGAGAAGTATCTTGGATGTGATTGTGTGGGGTGGTGGCTATGATCTAGGAGGAGTTGGGGGAGAAAAGTGTAATCAGAGTATATCATATGAAAAATTTTTGTCAATAAATTTTTTTCAAAAGGAAATAAAAAGATGAACAAGGATGACTTTTGTAGGCAAATGGATGAAACTAGAAAATATCATCCTGAGTGAGGTGACTCAAACCCAAGAGGACTTACATGATATATACTCACTAATAAGTGGATATTACCCCTCCCCCAAAAAAGTACAGAATACCCAGTATACAAACCATAGAACTCAAGAAGGCTAACAAACCGAAGGAACCAAGTGAGGAACCCTCAACCCCACTTGGGAGGGACAAGAAAGCAATCACAAGAGGGGGAAGGGAGGAAGAGACCTGGGTGGGAAAAAGGACAGGTGGGGGAAGAGGGGAACGTGATCAGGTATTGGGGGGACAGGATATAAGCCCTGAGAGCCAGCAGAAAGAATGGAAACAGGCAACTTTGGGAGGGAGGAGGTGGGGGGACCCTATATAATGTACCAGAGACGTGGGACGTAAAAGACTCAGGACTCAAAGGGAGGGACCTTAGATGCCCTACAATGGGGAGAAGGGACTTGTAGAGCCCACCTCCAGTAGAAAGACAGGGCATTAAGTGGAGGGATGCGGTTGCCATCCCAAAGCCAAAACCTCTGATCCAGAATTGTCCCTGTCTGAAAGAAATGCAGGGACAAAAATGGAGAAGGGCCTGAGGAAAAGGAGGTCCAGTGACAGGCCCAAATTGGGATCCAGCTCAGGGTAAGGTCCCAAAGCCTAACACTAATACTGATGCTATAGTGTGCTTACAGGCAAGTGCATAGCATAGCAGCCCTCTGAGAGACCCAACAAGCAGCTGAAAGAGTCAGATGCAGATAGTTACACCCAACCAATGCATAGAAGCTGGTGATCCCCTGTAGTTGAATTAGGGAAAAGCTGGAAGAAGCTGAGGAGGAGGGTGACCATATAGAAAGTCCTGTAATGAAGAGATGGCTCAGTGGTTAAGAGCACTGACTGCTCTTCCACAGGTCCTGAGTTTGATTCCCAGCAACCACATGGTGGCTGACAACAATCTGCAATGGGGTCTGATGCTCTCTTCTGGTGAGTCTGAAGAGCAATCGTGAATGCAATAATTAATTAATTAATTAATTAAAACAAAAAAGAAAGACCAGCAGTCTCAACTAACCTGGACTCACAGGATCTCTCAAACACTGAGTCACCAACCAGGCAGCATACACCAGCTGATTTGAGGCTCCCAACACATATACAGCAGAGGACTGCCGGGTCTGGACTGTCAGAGAAAATGATCTAACCCTCAAGAGACTTGGGGCCCCAGAGAGTGAGGAGGTCTAGTGGGATTGCGGGGTGAAGAGTGGAGACATCCTCTTGAGACAGGGGAGGGTAGGAAGGAGGTGTGGGATATGGAACAGTCATAGGGTAGACTTGGAGGGGGATAAAGTCTGGACTGTAAAAAAAATACTAAAGAATAAAATTTTACTCTCAGATTTTGAAGAAAAAGAAAGAAGAAGAGGAGGAGGAGGAGGAAGAAGAGGAGGAAGAGGAAGAAGAAGAATTTAAATAGATCCCCTGCATAAAACTCAAGTCGAAATGGATCAAAGACCTCATTGTAAAACCAGATACACTGGACATGTTAGAAGAGAAAGTGGGAAATAACTGAACGTCTTGTCACAGGACACTACTTTGTAAACAGAACACCAACATGGCAAGCACTGACATCAACAAGTAATTAATAGGGTCTCAGGACACTGAGGAGTTTCTATCAGGAAAAGGACACCTTGAGTCAGACAAAGTGGGTATCTAAGGACTGGGAAAGATGCTTACCAATGCTACATCTGATAGAGGACTAATATCCAAAATACATATATTAAAAAATTAGAGAAACTATATTTTTTAAAAAAATAATCTAATTACTAAATGGGGTAGTCTCAATAAAGGAAACTCAATAGCTGGGAAACAGTTAAAGAAATGCTCAACATTCTTAGCCAAAGGGGAAATGCAAATCAAAACTAGTTTGAGATACCATGGCACACCTGTCAGAATTGCTAAATTCAATAATGTAAGTGACAGTTCATGCTAGCACAGATGTGGAACAAGGGAACACTTCTCCATTACTGGTGGGAGTGCAGACTTGTACAGCAACAAGGGAAATCAATATGGCAGTTTTTCAGTAAGTTGGGAATCAATCTAACTTGAGATCTAGCTATACATCTCTTGGGCATATACCCAAAGGACTTTTCATCCTACAAAAAGATATTTATTTAATCGCTGACATTGTGGCTTGATTCGTAATACCCAAAAATGGGAAACAATACAGATGTTCCTCAACAGAAGAATGGATGAGGAAAATGTAGCACATTTATACAAAAGAGTATTGCTCAGTGGTTAATTTTAAAATGACATGATGAAATTTTCAAGCAAACACATGGAACTAGGAAAATCATCCTAAGTGAAGTAAACGAGACACAGATAGATGTGGTATATACTAGCTTATAAGTAGGTATTACCCATTAAGTAAATAATAACCAAGCTGCAATCAATAGACCCTGAGAGGATAGATAAAGAGGAAGGGTGTAAGGGAAACACATGGATTTCCTAGGAGAAGGAAATAGAATAGTTTTACAGGCAGACTGATGGGTGGGGATGGGAATGGAAAGATTGGGTGGAGAAGAAGAGATAGGGTTGAAGGAGATAATACAGGAAGAGATACAATTGAGGAGCATTTGAAAGACGACATATAAATCTAGTGCAGTTGAAACTTCCTAAAATACATGATGGTGATGCTAATGAGGTCTAACAATGATAGATAAGGAGTCTCAAATTGCCATCTCTTGTCTCCAAACAAGGTTTCTAGTTATGGGACTGGATGGTATTCAATTTCATTGTGGGTCAAGTGAGTCCCATAGAAATACACAAACAATTCATACTGATGCTACAACAAAGGATTGCTCATGAATGGATAGTGGAACCCCATTGCCAAGGATAATACATATACAACTCTTTGAATATGAAGAAGTTACATATGTGGAGGTTTTACCCCTAAGTTTTAGTCTTCTGGTACTCTGAAGGCTGCAGAAAAGGAAATATGTATACGAAACCAGCCACAAAACCTTTGACATACAATCTCTCCTGCCTACAAAATACCTAGGGCAATGGTGGCACAGAACATGTGGAAGTAACAAGCCAATGCCTGCTTTGACTTAAGACCCACTCCATAAGAAGGAGCCTATACCTAACACTGCTTAAGTAACCAAGAACCAGAGACTAGAAAGACCTAGGGTAAAACCAACTACAACTGATGATTACATAGATGGATAGATAGATAGATAGATAGATAGATAGATAGATAGATAGATAGATAGATAGATAGATAGATAGATAGATGAGAGAAACAATAATATGATTCCTAGTGATATTCTGTTCATAGGTACTCATAGATAATTTCCTTATCCAGTCATCATCAAAGAGGCTTCCTCTAGCAGCAGACAGGACAGAACAAATGCAGAGACCCACAGCCAGACATTATACATAGAGACAGATGAATGGGATGTTTCCATCAAATCTGTCTCTTCAGAGCTCAGGGAAGAAGAGGTAGAATGTAAGAGCCAGAGGTAATAGATGACACCAGGAGAACATGGCCCACTGAGTCAACTAAGAAAGTCACATATCAACTCAGATTGAATCAGCAGGGACAGCCTACACAGGTCTGTACAAGCTCCTCTGTATGTGTATTTTAGCTATTAGCCTAACATAGTTATAAGAATTCTGACTGTGATAAAAGTGGGTCTCTGGCTCTTGTATCTGCTGTTGGAACTCTTTTCCTCCTTTTGAGTTGCAGTGTCCAACGTCAATATGATAGCTTTTCCATCATCTTATTTTACCTTATTTTGCCATGTTTTGTCATTATCTCATAGAGACCTATTTTTTACTAAAGGGAGTGGATCCTCAGGGGAGGGGCTGTGGGGAAGAACAGGGTGGAGTTGAAGGAAGGCAAACTATAAGTAGTATAGGACACATTGTATAAGAAAATAATCTATTTTCAGAGGCTGGCCTGCCACCACACCACATGGTGCAGCTGTAGACACCCAGCAGGCCACCCACATCTATCCACATGGTACAGGTGGGGGAAGACACGCAGAGGCGCTCCTGCTGCTTTACCTGCCTGCAGCAGGAGTCACTGAGATATGCAAGTATGTGACGGAGAGGTGAACAGGAATAATATGAGCTTTGTGAAGAGACTTGGAACTGGAAATATGAGAGTGGAGAACAAGAGGCTGATGTGGTTTTGCCTAGCCTGGCACCTAAATCCATGATGAAGACCCAGTGATGCCACTGAGGGCCATGTCTGGATCCATAGACATACAGCATCAGGAATCTGTGTTGGGGTCTATAGCTCATGTTACCATGAAGGACATGAGGATGTCCCCAGTCCGAGCTGCTGCCTTGGACTATGTTGATGTACAAGAACTGTGCAGAGATGGCTCCACCCCTCAGTGGACACAGCACTGAGGAGAGTGTGACTTGTGCCTTACCTGAGTGGCACAGTAGAGCTTGCCCTGGTGGTAGGGATGCAGGTGAGCCGGCCCTGCCACTCATCTACCATGCACAGGGGCCTTGAACAAGCACATGAAAAAATGTTCAACATCCTTAATCATCAGGGAAATGCAAATCAAAACAACCCTGAGATTCCACCTCACACCAGTAAGAATGGCTAAGATCAAAAATTCAGGTGACAGCAGATGCTGGCGTGGATGTGGACAAAGGGGAACACTCCTCCATTGTTGGTGGGACTGCAAGCTTGTTCAGCCACTCTTGAAATTGGTCTGGCGGTTCCTCAGAAAATTGGACATAGTACTACCGGAAGATCCAGTAATACCTCTCCTGGGCATATATCCAGAAGATGTACCATCAGGTAAGAAGGACACATGTTCCACTATGTTCATAGCAGCCAGAAGCTGGAAAGAACCCAGATGTCCCTCAACAGAGGAATGGATACAAAAAATTTGGTACATTTACACAATGGAGTACTACTTAGCTATTAAAAACAATGAATATATGAAATTCCTAGGCAAATAGATGGATCTGGAAGGTATCATCCTGAGTGAGGTAACCCAATCACAAAAGAACTCACATAACATGTACTCACTGATAAGTGGATATTGGCCCAGAAACCTAGAATACCCAAGATACAATTTACTAAACACATGAAACTCAAGAAGAATGAAGATCAAAATGTGGTTACTTCGCCCCTTCCTAGAATTAAGAAAAAAGTACACATTGAAGGAGTTACAGAGATCATGTGTGGAGCTGAACCAAAGGATGGACCAACCAGTGACTGCAGCAGCCGGGGATCCATCCCATAATCAGCCACCAAACATAGACATGATTGCATATGCCAGCAAGATAGTGCTGAAATGCCTTGATATAGCTGTGGGAGGCTATACCAATGCCTGGCAAACATGGAAGTGGACACTCACAATCAGCTATTAGATAGAACTCAGGACTCACAAGGAAGGAGCTAGAGAGAGTGCCCAAGGAGCTGAAGGGGTCTTCAACCCTATAGGTGGAAGAATAACAGGAACTAACTAGTACCCCCAGAGCTCATGTCTCTAGCTGCATATATAGAAGAAGATGGCCTAGTTGGCCATCATTGGGAAGAGAGGTGCGTTGGTCATGCAGACTTTATATGCCCCAGTACAGGGGAACGCCAGGTCCAAGATGTAGGAGTGGGTGGGTAGGGGAGCAGGGTGGGGGATGGGGGAGGGTATAGGGGACTTTTGGAATAACATTTGAAATGTAAATGAAGAAAAGATCTAATAAAAATGGGAAGAAAAAATACATCTGCACATACATGAAGTTAATTTTAGAAAATCCTAAAGATTCTACAGAACTTTCTGGAAATATAAAACAAATACAACCTCATGAGGTATACTTCTGTGAACTAATATTGCCCACAATCAGATTTCCTGTTTTATCACATACATAGAGAGGCCAAGTAACAAGGAGACTCAAGGGGTGGCCCATGGATCTGCCCAGGAAGGGAAATAGAATAGAGTGTGTGTGTGTGTGTGTGTGTGTGTGTGTGTGTGAGAGAGAGAGAGAGAGAGAGAGACAGAGAGAGAGAGAGACAGAGAGAGAGAGAGAGACAGATAGAGAGACAGAGACAGAGAGAAACAGAGAGACAGAGAGAGACAGAGAGAGAGAGAGAGAGAGAGAGAGAACAGGGGGGGATGAAGCAAGGAGGGGGGTTAAAGGGGGGAGAGACAAAGTACTGGAAGAGAGGATTGGAATCGGGGGCATTTGGGGAGCAATGTGGAAACCTACTGCACTGGAAACCCCCAAAAAACTTTGAAAAAGACCCTAAAGAAGACAGTAATGAGGGTTATGGAGCCTGAACTGGCCATCTCCTATAACCAGGCAATGTTTCCAGCAGTGGGACTGGGACACAAAACCTTTGGCCCACAAACTATCCTGACTGCAAAATGTGTGCGTAATGGTAACAGAAATTTTGGAAGTAGACAAGCAATGACTGCTCCAACTTAAAGCCAAACCATGAGAGGGAGCCAATGTCTGACACAGCCTAGATGGCTAGGAACCAGAGACTGAACAGCCCAAAGATTCAGGATATAAACAAACTGGAATGAAAAAAATAATGAAATGATTATTAATATTATTCTTTAATAGTCATAGATTGGTCCTCAGCCTAATGGTCATCAGAGAAGTATCATCTAGCCACTATGGGAGCAGATGCAGACACACAGATAATATTTGATGGAGCATGACAACCCCACAGAAGAGAAGGAAGAGGAGTTGTAGGAAACAGAGTGTTCAAGGACACCAGAAAAGCATTCTCCCAGCATCAACTAAACAGGACTTATAGGGGCTAATAGACTGAATCAATAATCACAATAATCACCTAGTGGTACTGTAACTTGTTATGCTATGTTTGGTTGATATCCTTAAAGGGCTTGTACTTTTTTGTTGAAGGGAAATGAAAAAAGAATGGATCTGAGGAAAGTGGACGTGGGGGAGGATGGGAGGAAGGGGAAAGTGTGGTAGAAATGCAATGGATAAAAGAAGAACAAAAAGAAAGAAACACAGAATCAGGATTTGTTGGGGCCCAAAGCCCCTGGCATCTCAGCCTCCATCTTGTCCCTGGGCTATCATCTTTTAATTAACACTCTTTTGTTTCTTCTACTATCTTGCTTCTGATGACTTGCGACATTTTACGATAGGGGCTTTCTGGACATTTTACAGTGCAACACTCCTTTGATATCAATGTATTACCAAGCAATAACACCAGTCTGGCCTGTGCAACTGAGCAAATACCATTTGTGCTTTTCAGCTTTATAAGCCCTCTGTTTCCCAAGAGTAAATGAGACTTGAACAGAATTTTTTGTCTTGTCTCCTTCCTTAGTGTCTCATAATCCCAATTTGTCGCTGTTGCTCCCTTCCCCGAGACCCCTGTCGCTTAAGTCCTGCAGGTCAGGGCGAGGATTTACACCATGGATTTTACATCTGTGCATCAATCGAGCTGAGGATCAAAACTATGTAGAAAACAGTTATGTCCAGGCTAGGCAATACCACATCAGCCTCTTGTTCTCCACTCTCATATTTCCAGTTAGCTATATATTTGATCCACAACCTAAGGTGTTGCTGACGTTGTGATCCTGTTTTCTGTATTGAGTCTGTGCTTTGCTTTGGAGACAGAGTCTCACTTTAAATCCTGCCTTGTTCTTATACACATGTGTATCCCAGAATCACAGGCATGACTCACCATGCCAGCTGCACCTGAGTAGTAAATGATCATTTTCACCACATAACTTTGCTCCATCAAAAAGAAATACCACCATTCTAGTGTAGGATGAGAGGAGGGGTAGGGGTCACTTATTCATCATGGCCACCTGACAGGGTGACTGGCCTTTGCATCACCATTTCGGTTGGTGACCACACACTGGTACTCTCCAGCATCTTCACTTCTGACATTATCTATTCGGAGTCCACACTTCGAAGGGGACAGTGTTATCCTTTCTGTAGGCTGCAGATTCTGGCTATTGAAGAACCAAAGGATGGAGACTTCAATGTCAGGTGTAACACAGGTGAAGGTCACAGATCTGTGTGCATTGTCTGTGGTGTCAGTGATTTGCACAAAGGGTTGCGTCGCAGGCTCTGTGAAAAAACACAGGAGGGTCCAAGTGACAATAATCCTTCAGAGAGCTCCACCAGCCCCCCCCCTTTAGTGAATACTTTAAAAAGCCTCCAAGGGAGAGAAGTTTGAGCCGTAACTATAGATATTTCTTGTGCTTTTGCTCAAAAACTGCTGGCCTGTATGTATAACCCTGATTCACCCACTGTGTTTCCTATGTCTCAGTTTCCATATAACAAAACACGTGATAAATGATCACTGCTGTGCCTGGGAGTTAAGCTCAGGTATGAGCAGTGCCCTGACCTTGGGATAGAGGTGCTGCTCAAATTGGCAGTGTATATTACTGTTTGACTGCAAAAGAGAATTGTCTAGGCTAGACTCATGACACGTAGTTGGCTTCTGTTCTGGCACCTGACCACTGAGACTCAGTAGAAGATGATACACAGATGACCTACATGAACCCAGCTATCATGGAGGTACAAAGCTGGTCCTACACTCTATGGGAGTTGGACAGTCAGTAAAGCCTTGTTCCCTGCCAGTTCTGAAAGGAAGTCAACACCGTGCATTAACATAATGCTCCCTGATGTGACCTAGACTCCAGCCAGAGGCAAAATTTTGGAGCCAGTGTTCCCTGGTACTCTCTGTGAAGCCTCCATAGCTCCCTCATCCAGTGCATACCTGACTCCCACAAGGTCTCTCTTAGGGCCATGTGCATAGTGAGAGCCCCAAGAGTCTGCATGGAGGCTGAGTTATCCCACACACATTCTTCTCTGTGGAGGTAAAGACTGGTGAGGGACTCTGATTAACTGTAGTTTGTCTACCCAAAGTGTGTCCTACAGTAAGTAGATGCAATGCAGCAGAGGAGAGAGCAGGCACAACCCAATCCTGACAGTCCAGTGTAGGAAGTAGGATAAGTAGTACCTAGCAACCAGAAGCCATTAAGAGTCACTTAACTGTTTACATAAAACTGCACATGTGTTCTTTCAACTGTGTAGTTTACGTTTAAAGTTTCTAGTGTGTACATTCTTGCATCTTCCTCAGTGACGTCCTGGAGCATCAGGGATCCGCTGGCATACACCATATCTCTTCCTCTGTACGCATCCCCCCAAGTGGTGATATTCCGGATTACATTGTATTCTACAATTTTAAAGGCTGGGACCCTATACATAGAGTTGTACCATGTAAAGGATATCAGCTCTTCTGGCAGGTTATGGACGAGGAGAAGAACACTTTTCCCTTCAGCAACATATCGGGGCACTGCTTCAACGACGAGTTTGGAAGAGGTGCTATGGTTACAGCACTGAAAAGTGGGGTCTGGAAGGGTAAAGACAGAAAGTTGTCACATACAGACCACTATGCTTGGTGCAAAGATGGTAGCCTCTGTCCTGAGCAGATGGATTTTTAACTCAGCCTAGAGACTCAAGTATGGATATATCTATACCACTTAATGAAAGTGAGAAACATGCCCACCTCCATTCCCTCAGCACCCCTGAAAGCCTCATTTCCTCTACATAGAGGTGTCTCCATGGCTGCTTCCTCACTGCACTCACTCAGACACATACTCATGCACACTCAGGTTTGAGATGAAGCCCTGAATTCTGCAGGTCCCAGATTTTCTTTCTTTCTTTCTTTCTTTCTTTCTTTCTTTCTTTCTTTCTTTCTTTCTTTCTCTCTCTCTCTCTCTCTCTCTCTCTCTCTCTCTCTTTCTCCCATCTCTCTCTCTCTCTTTCTTCAAATGCTTGTTTTGCATTTGTTTGTTTGTTTGTTTGTTTGTTTTATTTCTTAGGTTTTCTCTCTGGCTCCAGGAAGCCCTGACTTCACCTTCTATGTGTTGTTGCTGCTTTTTCTGGCAGTCCACTGGATTGGAGTTGAGTGAAGGCCGGGAACAACCTGATCTTCAGGGCAGGCTCAGATCTTGGGAAACATTGGAGTGTTAGGGTAGCTGGTTTTATGTCAACTGGACATAATGTAGAGTCCTTTTGAAAGACAAGGCCTCTGTTGAAAATGTCATCAGCACATTAGCCTGTGGGCAAGCCTGTATTATATTTTTTTTTAATTAAGGATTGATGGGGGGGCTGTCTAGACCACTGCAAGAAGTTCCACTACTAGGCTACAAGTCCTGAGTCATATAAGAGCAGAATGAGCAAGCCAAAATGAAAAAGCCAGTAAGCAGCATGCCTCCATGGTCTCTGCACCAGTTCCTGGATTTTATTTATGACAATCTCAATTTGGAGCTAATTAATATTGCAGTTTGACATGGACAGCCAAAAACCATTGTTGCCTATCAGCTTTACGAGGAATTAAGAATAAAGGACTGGAAATATGCTCCAGGGGGTCAATTTAGTCCAGCCTTTGAAAGATGATGAGGTGTGAGCTCTCTGGTTTAGAGCCCCAAGATGCTGGGAAGAGCCTGACATCTTAGACTGAGTTGCCATCAGGGTCTTTCTTGATGCAGGTGGACTCAGAAGATAGAGTCTGATCTATGGCCATTTGTCTCTGGCTGTAAAAGACATGTTTGTCTGGCACTAAGTGCTCAAACCTGAACATGGGGACACAGTGCAGAAAAAAATGAGGCTCAGACTAGACATGACAGTCCTGTGTGCCTAAGCTCCACCCATCAATGAAGGATCTTAGGAAATCACTTACTGTTAACTTGGATTTCTACATGTGCTTCTTCACTCTTCATATCTGTACCCAGTATTCGTAGGGTGTACAATCCAGCATCCTTTTGAATGACATTTTCAATCAGCAGGGATCCATCACTATCCAGCTTCTCTCTACCACTATATGCAGGCCCAAACACACTTGAATTCCTGCCTATTATGTATCGGCCAATCTCAAGGTGCCTGTGCACGGTCATCCCTTTGAACCATGCAAAGCCTTGAAGATTCTCTGGAACATTGTGGACATGTAGAATAACATAATGCCCTTCAGTAACGATGGATGGGATTGATTCAATACTGGGCTGGGAAGAGGTGACCAAGCGCCCACAGTTCCAAAGGAAGACTAGAAGGAAAGAGAGACAGCCAATAAATTGGCACCATCAGTTTTTTGTGAGATGAGACACCGTTCTGAGTTCATTATTGACCCTAGCTGTGTCTCCCCATCCAACTCTGTGTCCATGCTCTTGTATTTTTCATCGTTTGCTGCTCTCTCTTCAGGTGTCAGCATGGCCCTGGCTCACTGCTCTCAGATCCCTGCTCCATTCAATGTAGATTGGTATTGGAGTGACGCCTCCCCATCTCTTCCCCTACAGACCCTGAGTTTTTACTTTCTGACTTCTTAGTGGTGGTGGTAAAGTTCTTATTCTTGTTCTTGTTGATGTTGTTGTTGCTGCTCCTGCTGCTGCTGCTACTGTTGTTGTTATTGTTTGCTTCCTCTTATAGTTCCAGAAAACATCCAGCTTTCTTTACTGATCTATTTTCCAGTCCATTAAGACTGGGACATCATAAGAACCATGATTTGTCTTATATTTTTAAGAAGTGTTATCTAAAAAAAAAAATTAGCTACCTGTGAACAATAAATGAATGAATGAATGAATGAATGTGCAGGACCTTGTGTGGCCATAAATTCCCTTAAGAAAATCATAGATTTGATAAATCATTGCATTTGCTTTGGGTTTTACTATTATTTACAGATTATATTTTGTGTGAGATTGAATATAAGGACTACTTCAGTGTGGGTAGGTGCAGAACACAGAATTTAGGTGGAGGTCAGAAGTCTTCTGTTCATTTGTCTCTGCTTATCAGAATATGAAACAAACATATATATTCATTCAATCATGTCACTGATCAACACCACCTTGGTTTCTTACTTGGGATGTCATAGCTGAGTACAATAATCTTTAGAATACTGTGGCCATGCTGATTAACACTGCGTAAGAACAATCTCTCCCTCTCCATACTTTTTTTCATTCATCAAGATCCTCCTGCTGCTGATAAGCCTCTGGCTCCCTGTGTTTTCGCCACTCCAAACCCTGAGACTCCTCTCAGCTCCTTCTGCCTCTCAGGAGACTCCAGACAGTAGGTGAGTTTTCTCCTCTCACCTGTGAGCATGAGCCCCTGACAGGTGGTAAGCCCTTTTCAGAGGGTACAAAAGATGCCTGCCTGGTCTCTGTGGCATGATCTGCCCTTCTATGGCACATATTCTCCAGCACAGTTCCCCAGTTCTCTTGTGCTTACACTCTCTAATCTGAGCCTCCTCCCTCAAACAGGATCATCTCCAAGAGTCACATGGTCTGAGGGTGTCGCTCTATAAAAACACTGTTCTGACCCCTCCACACTTGGGGCTGAGCCATGTCCCCCTCTCCTCCTTATGTTTCAGTTATTCAGAACACAGAGTGAGCACCAAGGCTGATGACCATCCCTGTGGCCTGAGATAATAGAAGATGACACTGAGGCTTATCTCTGCTGTATCCAGACCTTGGTCAGTCATCTCCAAAAAGGGAAACTGCACAATTGTGTGACACAGCACTGGGCTGTGCACTCAGTCTTCCCCGTGTTCTCGATGCACTGGAAAGATGGAATTTGACAGGGATGCCTGTGAGATTCCAAAGGGACAAGCTGAATAACGTGTGGGAAAGGGGACACATCTATTCTCACAGGAGTCACCAGTCAGAGTTATGATCCAAGACAAAGGCCCAGGATGTGTCAGGAGTCTCATACCCTGGGTGTGCAGGTGGAGTTGGCCTGATTCCTGAAAAAAGGCTGAGCTCTTTCATCCCATACAAGATTTCAAGAGAATTCTCCCAATCCCTGTACTTGCTGAGCTGTGTGGTGGGTCTGCCCATAAGCTCCCTGGTATTTCTGAGATGCCTTGGACCTCTGTATAATGGATTCTCCATGGCTATCCTATATTTCCCAAAGGAAATACATCAAAGGAATAATTGAACACGATCCCTTGGCAGTGTAGCAGACAAATTAAGCAGACAGTAGGTCTGAGAATGCTTTGTCAGTGAGTTCCATGTTGATCCCCGCTTCTAAGTAAATTCCTGATTCAGGCAAATACTTTTTTTCTGGGTGATTTGTCTCCTGATGTTGCAAGTACTGACCACTAGGAGAACTGGAGTTCATGTCTGGAGAGCTGTCCAAATCAGTTTAGTCTGTTCCCATTTGCCTGTGGAGAGAATTCCCTAAGCTAGACCCCAGAAGACAAGCAATTGTCAGGAGGACCTATGTCCTCTGTCCCTCTCCTTAGAGATGCTGACCATCCTGGAAGTCTCATCACCCCATCAGGACAGTTAGTAAATGGACAGGGCACCTTTACACCTATACGTTTACTGCTGAGTCACTGGAGATGTCCTGTGGGCCTAGCCTAATGGTGACTCTCTCATGGCAGTGCATAAACCTTGTGCATGACAAAGCACAAGACTTTGACTACTCAAAACCACTGTTCCCTGCCAACAGAAAGTCAAAAATCAACCTTCATAGAGTGTTCCTCAAGGATATTACGAGTTGGGTCTGGAACAGGGGTCTGGAACCGGGGCTTCCTGGTGCTCAACTCTCTGTGAGGATCCCATTTTTTCTCAATCATGAGCAACACTGATTTTTTCAGGGTCTCTCTCAAGGGCACATTCCTGCTAAGAATCTCAAGAGTCTAGACAGATATCCTCAGCAGATATCCTTGGCAGATATCCTTGGCTGAGTTATCTAGCTTGTATCCACTTGCCTACAAGGTGAAGTCAAATGAAGAATTCTGACCATTGCCACTGTTCTCTAACATGTGTGTCCTGTGATAAATGCTCAAACCTGAACATGGGGCACAATATAGAGGGAAGGTAGGCACAGGCCAAGCCTGACACTTATCTGTATGTCTAGGGGAAAGAAACCCACCCAGCACCCCAAGTTCACAGAGAATCACTTACGGTTCACGTGGAGGAATGTGGATGTTGTTGATACAGTTTCTGCATGTTTATTGAAGGTTTGTAGAGTATAATAACCTCTGTCCTTCTGGGTGACATTGTGGATCATCAGGGATCCATTGTTGTACAATGTCTCTCTATCGCTATGTACATGTATGTCAGAGGCTACTGCATACAGCGCAATTGCACGTTTCTTATTTGTCCTCCCTTTAAACCAGGCAAAGGCTGTAAGATTCTCTGGCAGATTATTGACAAGGAAAAGAACATCTTCTCCTTCAACCACTTGGGGTGGCAATAATTCAATGGTGACTTTGGAAGTGGTAGACTGGTACCAGCAGGTTAAAAGGGAGGCTAAAGGGAAAAGAGAGAGAAATCTTCAATATTAAGCAGGTGTGATCAGCACTCAGCTTACGTGTTGGGAAGGGGTGTGTAGCCCCTTCTTAATGGATGTAAGCAACATGACCTCCATTCCCTCAGAGTCTCTCGCTGTGTTGTCAACTCTCTGCACAATTCTCTATTCAGTGTCTGTCTGGATTTTCATGTAGCATTCCCATATTTAGTGGGAAGATAGCTCTCTGATCCCCTCTTCTAGAGAGTCCTCCATTTCTGACTTCTATTTTCTGTTTCCTATTGTGCAACAAGTCACCTCCTCACATCACCTTCCAGATCCTCTGACTTCTGGTCCACTAGAATCAAAAATCTGTGAAGACAGGGCTTAATCTGAGGTTTTTGGAAGCTTCAGTTCCTGAAAAGATGCAAATACTAGTGGATAAAGAAAAGAAAGGGGAGAGAGGGAGGGAGGGAGGGAGGGAGGGAGGGAGGGAAGGAAGGAAGGAAGGAAGGAAGGAAGGAAGGAAGGAAGGAAGGAAGGAAGGAAGGAAAGAAAGAAAGAAAGAAAGAAAGAAAGAAAGAAAGAAAGAAAGAAAGAAAGAAAGAAAGAAGACATGTGTCTCCATGTTTTTTCTACATGGTTCCCATGAGGTTTGGAGCTCATGGCAATAATTACAGTCAAGTGTAATTTAAATGATTCTACACATCCTTATGTGTTCTATATGTGTATTTCTGAAGGCAGGTGTCTCAGACTGCCCTGTGAAAGTGTATGCTGCAAACCTGTATGGAGGCACATGTCTCAGTGTGAGCAGGTGCAGGTGAGGGCCAGAACACCTGTGTGAAGAGCAAAGACCCAACAGGATTTTGTCCTCTCCATCTACCATGTGGTAGCTGAGGGTTGAGTTCAACTTGTCAGATCTCCACACACGGAGCCATATTACCGCCTACCCCTGATTGATTTCTATTCGTAGAGTCACCTGTCATGATTGGGAACATCAGACTTTAGAATATGGAAGACAGTTTACTTGACTGTGAACATGGAGTGCTTGCAGCTTTTCTCCTATTCTCAGCCTCTCCTGACTGCTAAGAGATTCTGCCTGCTGAGCCTCTGTCCCTCACTGAACCTTCTGCCTCCTGAAGGCAAAGAGAAACCTCAAGTCTCATCTCTTGATCCTGTACTCTTTAGGAAACTCCAGCATACCTCTGTGTTCCTCTCTACCCCCAGTCAGAGTGGGCACCCTTACCTGTGAGCAGAGCCCCCTGCCATGGGGCACAACCCTGGCAAAAAAGCAAACCAGACACCTTCATAGCTCTTCTAAATGTGTGATCTTGTCCCTGAGAACAGCTTCACCTCCAACAGGGCACCAGACTCTCTTTTCCTTTCTTCTTCTAAGCTGAGTATCTTCTCATGCAGGAGCACTTCCAGAATATAAGAGATGGTATATGGTGAAGTCTGTGTCCACAGCACTGTTCTGTCCCTTCCACTGAGTCCTGCCCCTTATCCCTCTCAGCTTCCCTTTATGTTTCTCCTCCAAGCAACACATTAGGAAAATAAGGCTGATAAGCATTCCCATGCCCTCAGGGAACAACAGCTCATCCCAGGGCTGACATCTGCTGTAATCTGTCCTTGGGTCTTAGATCATTAAAGACAGACACTCCATCCTGCTATAGAGACACAAAAACCAGCCTGAACTCCCAGTCTGCCCTGAGTTCTAAGTGCTTTGGGAAGGTGGTATTTCTTTAATCCAAGCAGAGATGTCTGTGACAGTTACAAAGAGACCAGCTGAGTGATAACTAAGGATAAAGATATCCTTTATCACTAATGTCACCAGTTAAGTTCCAGATCCAGAAGAGTGGTCAAGGGGCAGTTGTGTGAGGATTTTCAAGTCCTCCTTGCTGTAATGAAGTTGCCTATGTGTCCTGGAAAAGACTGTGGTGCTATAGACCCTCTGGATCCCTTATCTGCATGGGTCGAGTTCTCTGGAGCTAAGTGGGCAAGGGTTCAGCGAATGTGGGTGACAAACAGAGACCACACGAGAGGATGTGTAGAATCTGAATGTAATTTGTCAAATTGAGCATCAGACTTTTATACAGAAGAAAATAGTGAGTTAGGTAACACATCTTCAAGGTACAATGAGATCACCGGATGCTTAATGACTCTTACACAGGGCAGAGGAATGCAGTCACAGAAAGGACCCGCAGGAACTGGGTAATAAAACAACTGAGACAAAATCAGCTCTATCTAAGGTCAGTTATGGTTTTAGGAGCCAGGTGTGAGGTCTTAACAGTCCCAGGGCAAGGGCATTCACACCCAAGTCATGATTCTAATTAAGGAATTCCATTCTAACTAACCTTCTCATGAATAATGCAATACTCTAAAACCACAGCTCAATCTATTTCCATTGTAAATTCCTGTATATGGGAGTGACTCAAGTATCTTAGTCTGGTTCCTTCTCAGGTCACAAACCTCCTTATTCTTAGGTAGTGGTGAATTCCTCTGTAGGGCAGTGACTCAGCTGTTCATGCTCAAGGTTGGATCAAGGACTGCCTAGAATCTAATTTAGCTATATGTCAAAATATGAATCCTTAGGAGCACTTATAATGAAGCAATATTAGGGGAAAACACACAGATCTGTTTACCAACTAAAGCAAGGATGTTGGAGCATTCTTTATACAGGATGCTACGATTCCAGGAGACTAAGTTTCCATGAACTTTTTGCCTGGGGACCGCGCCCAGACTTGTCAGGCGGGTTGCTACTGGAGTGGATGTAGCACTGTGGGCTCTTTCTTTCTATGGATAGTTTCAAGGCAACCTTTCATCATTATGTGTTGGCTAAGCTATATGCTGGGTAGGCCCATGTCATCTCTGGTCTTCCTGGAAAATCTTTGCCCATTGTCTGGGTAATAATAATAATTGTCTAGTAATAATCTTGTCTTTCCCTATTAGAGATGTCAAAAGACAGAACATTTTCAAGTTCCTAAGTGTGGAAAGGTACTCTCAGACATCAGAAGCAGACAGTAGGTCATAGGAGAGTTTAGAGAGGGAGCTCCAGGTTAGTACAGACAGGAGTGGAAACCAGTCTCCAAAGCAAAAGGATCATTGCTCAAGGAAACAATTTTCTGAGTGTGGGTGTATGTCCTGATTTCGCCCTCTGGAGATCATGGGGAAAACTGCAAACTCACTGTATAGAGAGAGCTACATTAGAGTTGGTCAACAAGACAGGCAAATGTGACCTCCCCTTGATCTCTTCAGTAAAGGTAGGATGCAGAACCTGTCATCTTGCTCACTGTGCTCTACAGAACTCCTATTTCTATCTAATGTGAGTCTAGGCAGTGCTCCAGATTCTGGAAATCCCTGTACTAAAATTGAAGTAATGTGCACCAGAGGATGAAGATTTCTGTAGGAGACAATTCTTTTCAGACTCACAGAAGTAGACATAGGGGCTGCACATGCACTTTCTGACCAATCTCTGGTATCTAAATCCTTCCTTCTCTTTGGCCACAGAGGTCTGAGTGGGTCTGCTCTTAAGTACAGAGAATATTGATTCAAACAGATGTGTCTGCTGCTCTTTCCGACTCACTAGACTTCCTTGTCTTGTGATTACAAAACACCCTGAGCAAAAAAAGCTGAGGAGAGTGTCAAGGCGTCATTTCCTTTACGTGTCTGGGGCATTTTATAATACTGAAAGAAATCAAGGCAGAAAATATGCTGCTTGTTGTAGGCTCGCTCACTGGCTCACTACCTGGCTCAGGCATAGCTAGCTCTCTTGTACAATCAAGGAAAATCTGCACTCCCCACAGTAGCCTGGGGTATTTTGCATCAATTAAGATAATCCACAGCCCAACCTAATAATGACAGTTATTTAGTTGAGACACTTTCACCCCCAATGTAAATTTGGTGCTTGCCAATCTAACAGTTAGTGCTAAGACACTGTTTCAAACTGTCAAGTCCTCCTCCTCCACAGGAAGTTTCCCATTCTCCAGCTCAGTGTCCCTCTCTGTTTGCTGTGGTCATCACATGTGCTGGTGTCTACAGCCCCACACAGCTGAACCCTCAGATTCAGGATACTGCTCAAGGACATTTACCCTGTGTTTCACTTTTCTCATTTCCAAGATCCTGAGCTCCGGGTCATTTTGACACTCTGATGTCCACCACAGACATTATGAAGAGTGAGTGAAATAGCAGCATCCAAACACTGGTTTCATCCCAGGCAAGCTCATCACCTGCCTCTTCTGGCTCCATTTGAATCAGGGCAGAGGTCAATCATCAGCTAAGACAAGACAGGATGTGGGAGCATTTGGGATAAAGGAACATGAGCATGCTTCAAAGTTCTAGGTGGTCCTTCTGGGTCATGAAGAATGGAGATCACAAAAGCAAATGAAGGGGAGGGGAGGACAAGAGTTAGTGCCAGGGGAAAAAAAGATCTACTTAAATACAAGTAAAGTATCTTAGTTAGGGTTTTACTGTTGTGAACAGACACCATGACCAAGGCAACTCTTTTTTATTGGTTATTTTATTTATATACATTTCAAATGTTATCCCCCTTCCCAGTTTCCCCTCTACAAGCCCCCTATCCCCTCCTCCTCCCCTTCCTCTATGAGGGTGCTCCCTACCTGCCCACCCACTCCTGCCTCAGTGGCCTAACATTCCCCTATCCTGGGTCATCAAGCCTCCACAGAACCAAGGGGCTCCCTTCCCAGTGATGACAGATAAGGAAATCCTCTGCTACATATCATGCTGGAGCCATGAGTACTCCCTGTGTACTCTTTGGTTACTGGCTTAGTCCCTGGGAGCTTTGGATGGTCTGGTTGATTGATATTGTTGTTCTTCCTATGAGGTTGTAAACCCCTTCAGCTTTTACAGTCCTTGCCCTAACTTCCCCACTGGGGTCCCTGTGTTCAGTCCCACATTTGGCTGTGTACATCCACATCTGTATTGGTTCAGCCCTGGCAGAACCTCTCAGGGAACAGCTATACCAGGCTACTGTCAATAAGCACTACTTGGCATCAGCAATAGTGCCTGGGTTTGGTGTCAACAGATGGGATGGATCCCTAGGTGGGGCAGTCTCTGGATGGCCTTTCCTTCAGTTTCTGCTCCACTCTTTGTCCCTGCATTTCTTTTTGACAGGACGAATTCTGGATTAATATTTTTGAGGTGGATGGGTGGCCCCATCCCTCAACTGGGGGCCTTGCCTATCCACTGGATATGGTCTCTACAGGTTCTATCTCCCCTTTGTTGGGTATTTCTGCTAAAGTCCTCCCTGTTAGGTCCTGGGAACCTCTTGGGTCTCTGGCATTTGGGGCTTTCTAGTGGCTACCCCCAGTTCCTTCTTCACCACTTCTACACACCTACTTTCAAACTCCTGACCCTCTGTAATTCTCCTCCATCACCTCCCATATCTGAATTGGCCCCTCTTTTCCCTCCACCTCCTCTCTCCCTCCCAGATCCCTCTCTCCCTCTACTTCTGAGAGATTATTCTCTTCCCCCTACTGAGCAGTACTGTAGCATCCACACTTTGGTGTGATCTTTCTTCTTGGGTTTCATATGGTCTGTGAATTGTATCATGGGCAGTCTGAGAATCTTTTTGGCTAATATCCACTTATCAGTGAGTACATACCATGTGTATTCTTTTATGACTGGATTACCTCACTTAGAATGATATTTAAGTTCCATCCATTTGCCTGCAAATTTCATGAAATCATTGTTTTCAATAGTTGAGTAGTACTCCATTATATAAATATAACACATTTATGTATCCATCCCTCTGTTGAGGGACTTCTGGGTTGTTTCCAGCTTCTGGCTATTATAAATAAGGCTGCTATGAACATAGTGGAACAGGTAACCTTGTTATACATTGGAACATCTTTTGGGTATGTGCCCAGGAGTGGTATAACTAGGATTCAGATTAGTAGAAGAGTACTCATGTAGCATGAGTGAGCCCTGATCTACACCAGCATACACACATAAAACAGCCCAGTGTCCACGCATGTGTTCACTGGGTCTGAATCTGAAATGTCCCCTATGTCTCCATCACACTAAGCCTCTCAAGGTGGCAGAAGACCCTCCAACTTGTTCTAGCTTACTGCTGGGACTGGCCGCATGTACTTAAACTAGACCAGGATTCACTACCCACACTAGGTATCTCTGTCATAGGTTAGTGTAACTGCCCCAAGAGGGACAGAATGTCCTGGCTATAGCCATCTGTTATTAGGAAGTTATGGTAATGATAAATGAGAAATTACTTACAGTTAATATTCAGGTTAAATGGGCCACATCAGATGGAACTCGCTAAGATCCAGTTTCACTCTCATAGGGTCCTGTGTCAGTCATGACATTGAGTAAATTGACAGACTAGATGCCTTCTCACAGTTTCAGCCTGACACCTTTTGAGAGACTTTGACCTCCACAGGAAGGTTTATTCTGAGTTTCAGGTTCATGCTTTAAGGCTACCATCCTCATCCTCCATGGGGTTAGAGTTGTTACTGATGATGAGTTCCTGGTCCTCACTGACCCACTGCCTGCCTGCCACCACAGAGCACTGTGTACCTTCAGCTACACTGACCTCCACTGCTGAGCTTAGGTCATTGCCCTCCAGGGCATTTCTGTTCAAGGCAATGCTTTTCTATTGATAGGACAGAATAAGACTTCCCATTGATATTCCTTGAGAAGCATCCACAGCCTTTCCTCAGAACTTGTGTGCACAAAATCTCACACATGAGAACAGGAGCAGGTCCTGCATTCAGCTAACTACCCAGGGTGGACCACAACATGGTCCTTCCTCTCAATCCTTCCAGGCATTTGATGGTGACTGAGATGATGCACAAGGTACCAAACAGCAAAGGATCAATTTCAGAATAATCTAGGAGAAGAAAGAGAATGGAGGGAGCAGTTGAGCATTAAACAGAACCATTATGTGTCATGGTCTTTAATGCTGTGTCTTGCACAGTTCAGAACCATGAAGAAATACTTCCTGAAATGCAGGTGACTGATTTCTTTCTGCAAATACTTGCATATGTATGGTTATTTTTACTGCTTGTATATATGTGTACCACAAGAATGTCTGGTGCCCATAAAAGTCAGAAAGGGACATTGGATACACTGGAAATGGAGTTACAGGGTGGATATGGCTACCATGGGTGTGCTGGGAACAGAACTTGGCTCCTTTACAAGAGCATCCAGTGCTCTTAACCACTGAGCCATCCTTCCAAGTGGATATTTTCAGACACAGATATGACTGGTAGAAGGTAGTAGAGAAAGGATTTGCTGGAACTAAGCCTGAAAGGACAGGTATGTTTGGAATATATGAGCTGGAGATTTGGAATGGTAACTTTCTGCCTATGAGAACATTGTTACTAATACCAAGGATCTATGACCAATCTCTGCAAGGATTATTTCTCTAAAAAGCTCTATAGTGTAAGATGAGTGACAGATGCTAAATTTGTTTGAAGTCAGTGACTCCCTGAACATAAAGAGCCTGGTGCTGGATGCAGAATATACTGGGAGAGACAAAGCAAAGTCCTGTCCATTATGCTCCAGGAGAAGTGAGAACTGCATACCAGAAAACACACGATTTTCTGTCAGGTACGTGGGCTATGGAGTCCTGAAACTCTACAGAAGTTCTACAATGGCAGGTGGCTTAGTTTTAGAGTCAAATCTAATTGTCCATTTATTTTCATTTCCTGGACAAGATCTCCCCTCAAGATGCAGATGATGAAAATTAATATCATCTCCTTCCTCTTCTACAAACACCTGAGAAGTCCTCCAAGGTGGAGACACTGTCCTTGTTTGGAGACACTGACATTCCTCTGAAGTCCATCAGAATGACTGTATAATGGCCTGAGTACTGGTGCAGTTTTGCTATCCATGCTGAGACTCAGGAGATACCCAGGTGATCTATACTAACATGGCAATGCATTGGATGGTCCCATGAGCTAGGAGATTCAGACAATTAATAAATCCTTCTGCTCTGTTAGCCATAACAATTAAACCAGCAATTTTCAACTTGTGTGCCACAAGTCTTTTGGGAGTCAAACAACCTTTTCACAGGGGTCTCCTAAGACCATCCTGCATATCAGATATAAACATTACAGTCCCTAACAATAACAAAATTAAAGTTATAAAGTAGTAATAACATAATTTTAGAGATGAGGTCACCACAACATGAGAAGCTATATTAAAGGGTCACAGCATTAGCAAGGTTGAGAACCACTGAATTAGACAGTTGCCTCCAATGAGCAAGTGACAGTGTTGTGCATCTTAGGCATGTCTTGCCATGTCAGTCATTGCTGTCATTCATAGTCATCACAACTGGGTAAAACTATTGAGCATTTTCCCCTGTAGTCAGCTTCCAAAAAAATCATCAAGTAGCACAAGGTCTAATCCTCACTGAGGAGGTTTCTGTGTCCCGTCCATCTATATTCCTCCAAGCCTTGGGTCCTAAAAGTCCATGATGTCTTCAACAATAGGAACCTATCTAGGAATTGTGGTAGGCAACTGCCTTAGTTAGGGTTTTATTGCTGTGACGAGACAATACAGGATATATTTCAGCTTGTAGCAGCTGGGTGGAACAGTTCTGATGAACTGAATACCTAGAAGATTTGCAGAAGCTCTTTATTGTTACATACACAAAAGGAACTTTTAGAAAATCAATTTCCAAACACCCAAACCTCTTATCTGATCTAGGAATTGTCTGAAGAAACCATTCTCTGAGCAAATTTCAGCCATAAGAGGCTTCCTGGTTTGCCAGGTCTGTCTTGCAACTAAATAATGCAAAGTCTCTACGAATCGTTCAAGAAGAACAACTCCATAAATCTCAGATAGCATTCACTGACTATTTACACGAGGTTACTTCAAACCCTAGGTGCCTTCACTCCAGAATTCATGCCAGATACAATGGCCCTGGTAATATTCTGTTACATTTTCCTCTTTTGTTTAAGCTATATTTAACTATGTTGATGATTCTATGTTAAAAATTATGCTGGGCGTGGTGGCGCACGCCTTTAATCCCAGCACTCTGGAGGCAGAGGCAGGCAGATTTCTGAGTTCAAGGCCAGCCTGGTCTACAGAGTGAGTTCCAGGACAGCCAGGGCTACACAGAGAAACCCTGTCTCGAAAAAAGCCAAAAAAAAAAAAATTATGAATCATCACAGTAACCACATCATGTTCTCTATCGTGTTGTTTTGCAATCTTGTGCAAATAGCCCTAAATACATTTTAAAGCCAGTAAATTAATTACAACAAAAAACAAGGATAACGATCTGGGGCGCAGAGTCGGCGGACACCCCCATGGTCCCTAGAGGACTCTCCATGCGATCTTGGGACCACTGATGAGTGGAACCCAACTTCTGTTCCAATCTAATCGCAGGCCCTGTGACAGCATTGGGGAAGCAGAGGATCAGCTAGACCAGGGACAGAGGTCCCTTCCAGTCGGCGTCAGTGGCAGGTCACCTTGGGTGCAGGGTCTGCGCACACCCCCACGGTCCCTAGAGGACTCTACACATGTTCTTGGGACCACTGACCAGACAGCTCCAAGCTCCGTAAAGGAGACACCACTCCCAGGCCCTGTAACATGCCCAGGATGTTAGGACAACAGTATCCCAGGATAACAGAAGCTGGGTCACACAAGGATTCCAGGGTCTCAGTGGAACTTGACTGCCAAGAACTCAGACACACCCAGAATCTCAGGTTCACAGGAGCCCACAATCAAAGGATCACAGTGAAAGCTGAACTCAGAGGAGCCCAGAATCAACTGGGATTATAAGAAGAACAGGCTCTAATCAGATATATTGAGGACAGCAAGCACCTCAGTTAATCAGATGGCAGGAGGCAAGCATAAGAACAGAAGCAACAGAAACCAGGGTTACTTGGCATCATCAAAACAAAATTCTCCCACCATGGCAAGTCCTGGATACACCATCACACCAAAAAAGCAAGACATGGATCTAAAGTCACTTCTCATGATGATGATGGAGGACTTTAAGAAGGAAATACAGGAAAACACAGGTAAACAACTAGAAGCATTTAAAGAGGAAACACAAAAATCCCTTAAAGAGTTACAGGAAAACACTACCAAACAGGTGATGGAACTGAACAAAACCACCCAGGACCTAAAAGTGGAACTAAAAACAATAAAGAAAACCCAAAAGGAGATAACCCTGGAGATAGAAACCATAGGAAAGAAATCAGGAACCACAGATGTGAGCATCAGCAACAGAAAACAAGAGATGAAAGAGAGAATCTCAGGTGCAGAAGACTCCATAGGGATCATGGACACAACAATCTCATAGAAAACGCAAAATGCAAAAAGATCCTAACTCAAAATATCCAGAAAATCCAGGACACAATGAGAAGACCAAACCTACAGATAATGGGAGTAGATGAGAATGAAGATTCTCAACTTAAAGGGCCAGCAAATATCTTCAAAAAATTATAGAAGAGGCGCAAAACAAGTCTCTACTGCAGAGGGTGAGCAGTGGACTGCAGATTCTGGGTCAGGCAGAGGCACACGGCTTCGGGACAGACCCCCATTTCTGGCAGCAGAAATCCGGGCACCTTACCCACCAGAGGAGAAGTGGCTGCCCGGGAGGGCTGTGACTCCCAGAGCAGGTAAGGGAGCCATCTTGTCTCCCGGGTCCCTTGGAGACCAATGTGTACAAATCCGCTTGCAGACTGTGGAGGGTGAGCAAACAGAGTGCAGAAGCAACTGAGATTCTGGAACGGGCAAAAGCCACTCAGCGTCTGGGACAGACCCCCATTTCTGACTGCAGAAATCCAGGCACCTTCCCCACCAGAGGAGAGGTGGCCGCCCGGGAGGGCTGTGACCCCCAGAGCATGTAAGGGAGCCATCTTGTCTCCTGGGTCCCTCTGAGACCAGTGTGTGCAGATCAGCTTGTGGACTGTGGAGGGTGAGCAAGCAGAGTGCAGAAGCAACACAGCCTCTGGGACAGACCCCAGTTTCAAGCTGCAGACATCTAGGCACCTTCCCCACCAGAGGAGAGGTGGCCGCCCAGGAGGGCTGTGATCCCTAGAGCAGGCTGTGCAGGGGAGTGCCCAGACTGCAGAGGCAACCCATCTTCTGGTACAGGCCCCTTTTCAGGCCTTCATCTTCAACCAGGAGGCAGGTATGAAAACTAGATCTCTGTGCACTTTCCCTGCAAGAGGAGAGTTTTCTGAAGTGAGAACTCTGACCACTGAGACTCAGAAGAGAGCTGGACTCCCAGGACAGCTGACAGAGGCTAACAGAATCACAGGAGGAACAGGCTCCAGCCAGAGACAACTATAACAACTAACTTCAAGGATTACCAAATGGCAAAAGGCAAACGTAAGAATCTTACAAAAAGAAACCAAGATTGCTCACCATCATCAGAACACAGCACTCCCAACTCAGCCAGGCCTGGATACCTCAACACATCCAAAAAACAAGATTTGGATTCAAAATCATATTTCATGATGCTGGTAGAGGACCTTAAGAATGACTTTTATAGCTCACATAAAGAAATACAGAAGAAGAGCTCTAAAGAGGTAGAAGTCCTTAAAGAATCACAGGAAAACACTGCTAAACAGGTGACGGAATTGAAGAAAACTATCCAAGACCTAAAAAGGGACAGAGAAACAATAAAGAAAACCCAAAGTGAGACAACTCTGGAAATAGAAACCCTAGGAAAGAAATCAGTAACCATAGATGTGAGCATCAGCAACAGAATACAAGAGATGGAAGAGAGAATCTCAGGTGCAGAAGATTCCATAGAGAACATGGGCACAACAATCAAAAAAAATGCAAAATGCAAAAAGATTCAGACTCAAAACATCCAGGAAATGCAGGACACAATGAGAAGACCAAACCTAAGGATAACAGGGGTAGATGAGAATGAAGATTCTCAACTTAAAGGGCCAGCAAATATCATCATCAAAATTATAGAAGAAAATTTCCCACACCAAAAGAGAGAGATGCCCATGAACATACAAGAAGCCTACAGAACTCCAAATAGACTGGACCAGAAAAGAAACTCCTCCCAACACATAATAATGAGAACAACAAATGCGCTAAATAAAGACAGAATATTAAAAGCAGTAAGGGAAAAACGTCAAGCAACATATAAAGGCAGGCCTATTAGAATTACACCAGACTTCTCACCAGAGACTGTAAGCCAGAAGATCCTGGACAGATATCATACAGACCCTAGGAGAACGCAAATGCCAGCCCAGGCTGCTATACTCAGCAAAACTCTCAATTACCATAGATGGAGAAACCAAAGTATTCCATAACAAAACCAAGTTCACACAATACCTTTCCATGAATCCAGCCCTTCAAAGGATGATAAGGAAAAAACACCAACACAAGGACAGAAACTACACCCTAGAAAAAGCAAGAAAGTAATCCTTCAAGAAACCTAAAAGAAGACAGCAGCAAGAACAGAATCCCAACTTTAACATCAAAAATAACAGGAAGCAACAATTACTTTTCTTTAATTTCTCTTAACATCAATGGACTCAATTCCCCAATAAAAAGACATAGACTAATAGACAGGCTACAAAAACAGGACCCAACATTTTGCTGCTTACAGGAAACACACTTCAGGAAAAAAGACAGACACTACCTCAGAGTGAAAGGCTGGAAAACAATTTTCCAAGCAAAAGGTCCTAAGAACAAGCTGGAGTACCAATTCTAATAACGAATAAAATTGACTTTCAACCCAAAATTATCAAAGAAGACAAGGAGGGGCACTTCATACTCATCAAAGGTAAAATCTACCAAGATGAACTCTCAATTCTGAATGTATAGGCTCCAAATGCAAGAGCAGCCACATTCATTAAAGAAACTTTAGTAATGCTCAAAGCACACACTGCACCTCACACAATAATAGTGGGAGACTTCAAACCACTCTCACCATTAGACAGATCCTGGGAACAGAAACTAAACAGAGACACGTGGACACTAACAGAAATTATGAAACGAATAGATTTAATAGATATCTACAGAACATTTTATCCTAAAACAAAAGGATATATCTTCTTCTCGGTACCTCATGGTACCTCCTCCAAAATTGATCATAAAATCGGTCACAAAGTAGGCCTCAACAGATACAAAAATATTAAAATTATCCCATGCATCCTATCAGATAACTACGCACTAAGGCTGATCTTTAATAACAGCATTAATAATAGAAAGCCAGCATTCAAGTGAACAATGAACAACACTCTACTCAATGACACCTTGGTCAAGGAAGAAATAAAGAAAGAGATTAAAGACTTTCTAGAGTTTAATGAAAATGAAGCCACACCATACACAATCTAATGGGGCACAATGAAGGCATTCCTAAGAGGAAAACTTGTAGCCCTGAGTGCCTCCAAAAAGAAACTAGAGAGAGCATACACTAACAGCCTGACAGCACACCTAAAAGCTCTAAAACTAAAGGAAGCAAATCCACCCAAGAGGAGTAGACAGCCAGAAATAATCAAACTCAGGGCTGAAAATAAACCAAGTGGAAGCAAAAAGAACTACTCAAAGAATCAACCAAACTAGGAGCTGATTCTTTGAGAAAATCAACAAGATAGATAAACCCTTAGCCAGACTCAATAGAGGGCAAAGGGACAGTAATCTAATTAACAAAATCAGAAATGAAAAAGGAGACATAACAACAGAACCTGAGGAAATCCAAAACATCATCAGATCCTACTACAAAAGGCTATAGTCAACAAAATTGGAAAACCTGGATGAAATGGACAACTTCCTAGACAGATACCAAGTACCAAAGTTAAATCAGGATCAGATTAACGATCTAAAAAGTCCCATTTCCTCTAAAGGAATAGAAGCAGTCATCAATAGTCTCGCAACCAAAAAAACCCCAGGGCCAGATGGGTTTAGTGCTAAGTTCTATGAGACCTTCAAAGAAGACCTAATTCTAACTCTCCTCAATTACTCCACAAATTAGAAACAGAAGGTACTCTAGTCAATTCATTCTATGAAGCCACAATTACTCTCATACCTAAACCACACCAAAATCCAACAAAGAAAGAAAACTTAAAACCAATTTCTCTTATGAATATCGATGCAAAAATACTCAATAAAATCCTCGCAAACTAAATGCAAGAACACATTAAAAGGATCATCCATCATGACCAAGTAGGCTTCATCCCAGGAATGCAGGGATGGTATAATATATGGAAATCCATCAATGTAATACACTATATAAACAAACTCAAAGAGAAAAACTACATAATCATCTCCTTAGATGCTGAGAAAGCATTTGACAAAATCCAACACCCATTCATGATAAAAGTCTTGGAAAAATCAGGAATTCAAGGCCCATACCTAAACATAATAAAAGCAATCTACAGCACACCAGTAGCCAACATCAATAAATGGAGAGAAGATGGAAGCAATCCCACTAAAATCAGGGACTAGACAAGGCTACCCACTTTCTCCCTACCTATTCAATATAGTACTTGAAGTCCTAGCCAGAGCAATTAGACAACAAACAGAGATCAAAGGGATTCGAATTGGAAAGGAAGAAGTCAAAATATGACTATTTGCAGGTGATATGATAGTATATATAAGTTACCCTAAAAATTACACCAGAGAACTTCTAAACCTGATAAACAGCTTCAGCACAGTAGCTGGATATAAAATTAACTCAAACAAATCAATGGCCTTTCTCTATACAAAGGATAAACAGGCTGAGAAAGAAATTAGGGAAACAACACCCTTCACAATAGTCACAAACAATATAAAGTACCTGGGTGTGAATCTAACTAAGGAAGTGAAAGACCTGTATGACAAGAACTTCAAGTCTCTGAAGAAAGAAATTGAAGATCTCAGAAGATGGAAAGACCTCCCATGCTCATGGATTGGCAGAATTAATATAGTCAAAATGGCTATCCTGCCAAAAGCAATCTACAGATTCAATGCAATCCCCATCAAAATACCAACTCAATTCTTCACTGAGTTAGAAAGGTCAGTTTGCAAATTCATTTGGAATAACAAAAAACCTAGGATAGCAAAAACTATTCTCAACAATAAAAGAACCTCTTGGAATCACCATTCCTGATCTCAAGTTGTACTACAGAGCAATTGTGATAAAAACTGCATAGTACTGGTACAGCAAGAGACAGGTAGATCAATGGAATAGAATTAAAGACCCAGAAATGAACACACACACCTATGCTAATTTAGTCTTTGAGAAAGGAGCTAAAACTATCCAGTGGGAAAAAGTCAGCTTTCTCAACAAATGGTGCTGTCACAACTGGCAGTTATCATGCAGAAGAATGTGAATTGATCCATTCTTATCTCCTTGTACAAAGATCAGGTCTAAGAGGATCAAAGCCCTCCACATAATACCAGTGACACTGAAATTTATAGAAGAGAAAGTAGGGAAAGCCTCAAAGATATGGGCACAGGGGAAAAATTCCTAAATAGAACAGCAATGGCTGGTGCTGTAAGATCAAGAATTGACAAATGGGACCTTAAAAATAGCAAAGCTTCTGTAAGGCAAAAGTGACTGTCAATAAGACAAAAAAGGAATCAACAGACTGGGAAAGTATTTTTACCAATTCTAAATTTGATAGGGGACTAATATCCAATGTATACAAAGAGCTCACGAAGCTGGACTCCAGAAATTCAAATACCCCATTAAAAAATGGGGCACAGAGCTAAACAAAGAATTCTCAACTGAGGAATACCAAAAGGCAGAGAAGTACCTGAAAAAATGTTCAACATCCTTAATCATCAGGGAAATGCAAATCAAAACAACCTTGAGATTCCACCTCACTCCAGTCAGAATATCTAAGATCAAAAATTCAGGTAACAGCAGATGCTGGGAAGGATGTGGAGAAAGAGGAACACTCCTCCATTGTTGGTGGGATTGCAAGCTGGTACAACCACTCTGGAAATCAGTATGGAGGTTTCTCAGACAATTGGACATAGTACTACCAAAAGATCCAGCAATACATCCCCTGGCCATATATACCCAAGAGATGTCCCAACTGGTAATAAGAACACATGCTCCACTATGTTCATAGCAGCCTTATTTATAATAGCCAGAAGCTGGAAAAAACCCAGATGTCCCTCAACAGAAGAATGGATACAGAAAATGTGGTACATTTACACAATGGAGTACTACTCAGCTATTAAAAACAATGAATTTATGATTTTCCTAGACAAATGGATGGATATGGAGGAAATCATCCTTAGTGAGGTAACCCAATCACTAAAGAAGTCACTTGATTTGCGCTCACTGATAAGTGGATATTAGCCCAGAAACTTAGAATACTCAAGATACAACTTGTAAAACACAAGAAAATCAAGAACAAAACCAAAGTATGCATACTTCATTCATTCTTAGAATAGAGAAAAAACACCCATGAAAGGAGTTACAGAGACAAAGATTGGAGCTAAGATGAAAGAATGGACCATCGAGAGTCTACCCAACCTGGGGTTCCATCCCATAATCAGCCACCAAATCCAGACACTATTGCATATGCCAGCAAGATTATGCTGAAAGGACCCTGATATAACTATCCCGAGTGAGGTTATTCCAGGGCCTGGCAAATACAGACAGGGATGCTCACATTCATCTATAGGATGGAACACAGGGCCCCAAATGGCGGAGCTAGAGAAATTACCCAAGGAGTTGAAGGGGTCTACAACCCTTTAGCTGGAACAACAATGTGAACCAAACAGTATCCCCAAAGCTTGTGTCTCTAGATGCATATGTAGCAGAAGATGGCCTAGTTGGCCATCACTAGGAAGAGAGGGCCCTTGGTCTTACAAACTTTATATGCCCCAGTACAGGGGAATGGCAGGGCCAGGAAGTGGGAGTGGGCAGGTGTGTGGGATGGGTATAGGGAACTTTCCGAATAGCATTTGAAATGTAAATAAAGAAAATATATAATAAAAAAAAGAAGAGAAAAAATTATAGAAGAAAACTTTCCATACCTATATAAAGAGACGCCCATAAACATGCAAGAAGCCTACAGAACTCCAAATAGACTGGACCAGAAAAGAAATTCCTCCCAACACATAATAATCAGAACAACAACTGCATTAATAAAGACAGAATATTAAAAGCAGTTAGGGGAAAAGATCAAGTTACATATAAAGGCAGGCCTATTAGAATTACTCCAGACTTCTCACCAAAGACTATAAAAGCCACAAGTTCATGGACAGATCAGACCCTAAGAGAACACAAATACCAGCGCAGGTTACTATACCCAGCAAAACTCTCAATTACCATAGATGGAGAAACCAAAGTATTCCATAACAAAATCAAATTTACACAATATTGTTCCATGAATCCAGCCCTTCAAAGAATAATAACGGAAAAAAACCAATACAAGGACTTAAACTACACCCTAGAAAAAGCAAGAAAGTAATCCTTCAACAAACATAAAAAAAGACAGCCACAAGAACAGAATCCCAACTCTAACAACAAAAAATGACAGGAAGAAACAATTACTTTTCTTAATATCTCTTAATATCAATGGACTCAATTCTCCAATAAAGACATAGACTAATAGACTGGCTACACAAACAGGACCTAACATTTTGCTGCTTACAGGAAACACACTTCAGGAAAAAAAAAGACAGACACTACCTCAGAGTGAAAGGCTGGAAAACAATTTTCCAAGCAAAAGGTCCTAAGAAACAAGCTGGAGTACCAATTCTAATAACGAATAAAATTGACTTTCAACACAAAATTATCAAAAAAGACAAAGAGGGGCACTTCATACTCATCAAAGGTAAAATCTACCAAGATGAACTCTCAATTCTGAATATCTATGCTTCAAATGCAAGGGCAGCCACATTCATTAAAAAAACACTTTAGTAAAACGGAAAGCACACATTGTACCTCACACAATAATAGTGGGAGACTTCAACACCCCACTCTCATCGATGGACAGATCCTGGAAACAGAAACTAAACAGAGATACAGTGAAACTAACAGAAGCTATGAAACAAATGGATTTAACAGATATCTACAGAACATTTTATCCTAAAACAAAAGGATATACCTTCTTCTCAGCACCTCATGGCACCTCCTCCAAAATTGACCATAAAATCAGTCACAAAATAGGCCTCAACAGATACAAAAATATTGAAATTATCCCATGCATCCTATCAGATCACCATGGAATAAGGCTGATCTTCAAAACAACATAAATAACAAAATGCCAACATTCACGTGGAAACTGAACAACACTCTACTCAATGATACCTTGGTCAAGGAAGAAATAAAGAAAAAAAATTAAAGACTTTTCAGAGTTTAATGAAAATGAAGCCACAACTTACCCAAACTTATGGGACACAATGAAAGCATTCCTAAGAGGTAAACTCATAGCTCTGAGTGCCTCCAAAAAGAAACTAGAGAGAGCATACACTAGCAGCTTGACAGCACATCTAAAAACTCTAGAACTAAAGGAAGCAAATTGACCCAAGAGGCGTAGACGGCAAGAAATAATCAAACTCAGGAGTGAAATCAACCATGTGGAAACAAAAAGAACTATTCAAAGAATCAATCAAACCAGGAGCTGGTTCTTTGAGAAAGTCAACAAGATAGATAAACCCTTAGCCAGACTCACTAGAGGGCACAGGCACAGCATCCTAATTAACAAAATCAGAAATGAAAAGGGAGATATAACAACAGATCCTGAGGAAATCCAAAACACCATCAAAGCCTTCTACAAAAGGGTATATTCATAAAATTAGAAAATCTGGATGAAATGGACAAATTTCTAGACAGATACCAAGTACCAATGTTAAATCAGAATCATATTAATGACCTAAACAGTCCTATATCTCCTAAAGAAAGAGAAGCAGTCATTAATAGTCTCCCAACCAAAAAATTACCAGGAACAGATGGGTTTAGTGCAGAATTCTATCAGACCTTCAAAGAAGACCTAATTCCAGTTCTTCTCAAAGTATTCAACAAAAAAGAAACTGAAGGTACACTACCCAATTCATACTATGAAGCCACAATTACTCTGATACCTAAACCACATAAAGACACAACAAAGATAGAGAACTTTAGACCAATTTCCCTTATGAATATCAATGCAAAAATACTCAATAAAATTCTCACTAACCGAATCCAAGAACACATCAAAATGATCATCCATCATGACCAAGTAGGCTTCATCCCAGGAATGCAGGGATGGTATAATATATGAAAATCTATCAACGCAATACACTAGATAAACAAACTCAAAGACAAAAACCAGATGATCATCTCCTTAGACACTGAGAAGGCATTTGACAAAATCAAAGACCCATTCATGATAAAAAGTCTTGGAAAGATCAGGAATTCAAGGCCCATACCTAAACATAATAAAAGCAATCTACAGCAAACCAGTAGCCAACATCAAACTGAATGGAGAGAAACTGGAAGCAATCCCACTAAAATCAGGGACTAGACAAGGCTGCCCACTTTCTCCCTACCTATCCAATATAGTACTTGAAGTACTAGCCAGAGCAATCCAACAACAAAAGGAGGTCAAAGGGATACAAATTGGAAAGGGAGGAGTCAAAACATCACTATTTGCAGATGATATGATAGTATATATAAGTGACTTCAGAAACTCCACCAGAGATTTCCTAAACCTGATAAACAGCTTCAGTGCAGTAGCTGGATATAAAATTAACTCAAACAAATCAATTGCCTTTCTCTATACAAAGGATAAACGGGCTAAGAAAGAAATTAGGGAAACAACACCCTTCACAATAGTCATAAAAAATATAAAAGAACTTGGTGTGAATCTAACTACGGAAATAAAAGAACTGTATGATAAGAACTTCAAGTCTCTGAAGAAAGAAATTGAAGAAGATCTCAGAAGATGAAAAGATCTCCCATGCTCATGGATTGGCAGGAAAAATATAATAAAAATGGCTATCTTGCCTAAAGCAATCTACAGATTCAATACTATCCCCATCAAAATTCCAACTCAGTTCTTCAACGATTTAGAAAGGGCAATCTGCAAGTTCATTTGGAATAACAAAACACGTAGGATAATAAAAACTCTTCTCAACAATAAAAGAACCTCTGGTGGAATCACCATGCCTGACCTCAAGCTGTACTTCAGAGCAATTGTGATTTAAAAAAAAAAAACTGCATGTACTGGTACAGCGACAGACAGGTAGATCAATGGAAGAGGATTGAAGACCCAGAAATGTATCCACACACCTATGATCACCTGATCTTTGACAAGGGAGCTAAAACCATCCAGTGGAAAAAAGACAGCATTTTCAACAAATGGTGCTGGTACAACAGGCGGTTATCATGTAGAAGAATGGGAGTTGATCCTTTCTTATCTCCTTGTTCTAAGGTCAAGTCTAAGTGGTTGAAAGATCTCCACATAAAACCAGAGACACTGAAACTTATAGAGGAGAAAGTGGAGGAAAGCCTCGAAGATATGGACACTGGGGAAAAATTCCTAAACAGAAGAGCAATGGCTTGTGCTATAAGATCAAGAATTGACAAATGGGACCTCATAAAGTTGCAAAGCTTCTGTAAGGCCAAAGATACTTTAAACAAGACAAAAGGGCCACCAACAGACTGGGAATGGATCTTTACCAATCCTAAATCAGATAGGGGGCTGATATCCAATATATATAAAGAACTCAAGAAGGTGGACACTAGAAAATCAAATAACCCCACTAAAAATGGGGCACAGAGCTAAACAGAGAATTCTCAACTGAGGAATACCGAATGACTGAGAAGCACCTGAAAAAATGTTCAACATCCTTAATCATCAGGGAAATGCAAATCAAAACAACCCTGAGATTACACCTCACACCAGTAAGAATGGCTAAGATCAAAAATTCAAGGTGACAGCAGATGCTGGCAAAAATGTGAAGAAAGAGGAACACTCCTTCATTGTTGGTGGGATTGTAAGCTTGTACAACCACTCTGGAAATCAGTTTGGCAGTTCCTCAGAAAATTGGACATAGTACTACTGGAGGATCCCGCAATATCTCTCCTGGACATATATCCAGAAGATGTTCCAACTGGCAATAAAGACATATGCTCAACTATGTTCATAGCAGCCTTATTTATAATAGCCAGAAGCTGGAAAGAACCCAGATGTCCCTCAACAGAGGAATGGATACAGAAATTGTGGCACATTTACACAATGAAGTACTCCACAACTATTAAAAACAATGAATTTATGAAATTCCTAGGCAAATGGATGGATCTGGAGGGTATCATCCTGAGTGAGGTAACCCAGTCACAAAAGAACTCACATAACATGTACTCACTGATGAGTGGATATTAGCCCAGAAACTTAGATTACCCAATAAGATACAATTTGCAAAACACATGAAACTCAAGAAGACTGAAAACCAAAGTGTGGACACTTTGCCCCTTCTTAGAATTAGAAACAAAGCACACATTGAAGGAGTTACAGAGATCAAGTGTGGAGCTGAGACAAAAGGATGAACCAACCAGCAACTGCTGCAGCTGGGAATCCATCCCATAATCAGCCACCAAACGCAGACACTATTGCGTACACCAGCAAGATTTTGCTGAAAGGTCCCTGATATAGCTGTCTCGTTGAGGCTATGCCAGTGCCTAGCAAACACAGAAGTGGATGCTCACAGTCAGATATTATATGGAACACTGGGTTCCCAAGGGAAGAGTGAGAGATAGTACCCAAGGAGCTGAAGGGGTCTCCAACCCTATAGGTGGAAGAACAATATGAACTAACCAGTACCCACAGAGCTTGTGTCTCCAGCTGCATATGTGGCAGAAGATGGCCTAGTTGGCCATCATTGGGAAGAGAGGCTGCTTGGTCTTGCAAACTTTATATGCCCCAGTACAGGGGAATGCCAGGGCCAAGATGTGGGAGTGGGTGGGTAGGGGAGCAGGGTGGGGGATACGGGAGGGTATAGGGTATTTTCAGGATAGCACTTGAAATGTAAATGAAGAAAATATCTAATAAAAATTGGGGGAAAAGGGGGAAAAAAACCTGGAAAATCTGGATGGAATGGACAGTTTCCTAGACAGATACCAAATACCAAAATTAACTCAGCTTCAGATAAACCATCTAAACAGTCCCATAACCACTCAAGAAATAGAAGAAGTCATTAAAAGTCTCCCAACCAAAAAAGGCCCAATATCAGCTGGGTTTAATGCAGAATTTTATCAGACCTTCAAAGAAGACCTAATACTAATACTCTTCAAAGTATTCCACAAAATAGAAACAGAAAGATCACTACACAATTCATTCTATGAAGCGACAATTATGCTTATACCTAAACCACACAAATACCAACAAAGAAAGAGAACTTCAGACCAATTCCCTTATGAATATCAATGCAAAAATACTCAATAACATTCTGCAAACTGAACCCAAGAACACATCCAAACAATCATTCACCATGATCAAGTAGGCTACATCCCAGAAGTGCAAGAATGGTTCAATATACAGAAATCTGTCAATGTAATTTACTATATAAACGAACTCAAAGGAAAAAAATTACTTGATCATTTTATTAGATGCTGAGAAATCATTTGACAAAATCCAACAACCCTTCAAGATAAAAGTCTTGAAGATCAGGAATTCAAGGCTTAAACCTAAATACAGTAAAAGCAATATACAGGAAACCAATAGCCAACATCAAACTAAGTGGAGAGAAACTTGAAGCAATCTCATTAAAATCATGGACTAGACAAGGCTGCCAACTCTCTTCCTGCCTATTTAATATAGGACTCAGAGTCCTAGCCAGAGCAATTAGACAACAAAAGGAAGTCAAAGGGATACAAATTAGAAAGGAAGAAGTTAAAATATTACAATTTGCAGATGATATAAGAGTATACTTATGTGACCCCCCTCAAAAAAAAAATGCCAGCAGAGAACTCCTAAGCTGATAAACAACTTCAATGTGGCTGGGTATAAAATTAACTCAAAAAGATCAGTAGCCTTCCTCTACTCAAAGAATAAATGGACTGAGAAATAAATTAGGGAAATGACACCCTTTATAGTAGTCACAAATAATATAAAATATCTTGGTGCATCTCTAACCAAGCAAGTGAAATATGAGTAGGATAAGAACTTCATGTCTCTGAAGAAAGAAATTGAAAAAGACCTCAGATGATGGAAAGATCTCCCATGCTCATGGATTGTTAGGATTAACATAGTAAAAATGGCCATATTACAGATGCAATGCAATCCCCATCAAAATTCCAACTCAATTCTTCATAGAGATAGAAAGGGCAATTCTCACATTCATTTGGTACAACAACAAAAAAAATGCTTCTCAAGGAGGTGAGTCTGGGACAAGGGTCAGCGTGACCCTCAAATCCAGGGCACTGTTCAAGAATATCTACCTTGGGTTCCACATTTCCAAGATCCTAGGCTCAGGGACACTCTGGTGTCCACCAAAAAAAATTTTTTTTGATGAGTAAGTGAAACAGCATTATCAAAACACTGATTTCATCCTGACTCAGCACAAGCCTCCCAGGCGTGTTCGTTATCTGCCTCTTCTGGTGCCATTGGAATCAGAGAGGTCAACAATCAGCTAAGATAAAACAGAATCTGGGACAATCTGGGGTAAAGTAATATGAGCATAGTTCAAATCTCTGGGTGGTCCTTCTGGGTCATAAAGAATGGAAATCACAAAAGCAAGTGGGTAGGAGGGGAAAATATAACTTAATGCCAGAAAAAAAAAAAAAAGATCTACTTAAATAGCAGTAAAGTCTCTCTGCCTGGAAAGTTTCTCCCTTTTGGGAAAAAAAAAAACCCACTTTACATTCCAAAACTAATCCAAGGCTACCAGGAGAAATCAGATATTCAAGAAGAGGAAGAAACACATAACTAGACTCTTATGAAAGGATTTGGATTTGTTTATGTTCACAGACACAGACTGGGAATTAATTTCTGAATCTATCCATGAAAATAAGGCTTAACTACAAAGCTCAAAGTAACATTTAAATAATACACTTAACAAGACCTGTAATTTTCTTCACTGTGGTCCTAAAGAGGCAAGTGACTGAGCTCTACACAAAGAAGATATAGTATCTGCTATTGATACTATGAGGTTGGGAGTAAAAATCCCATTGGGGATTCCCAGACAAGCCAAGATTACTACGCAGGTGAGTGAGAGGTTGCTTAGTGGGATTCGGTGAAGTTTGACCCTGGATGGAAATCTCAGGAGAATATAATTGGAGACTCCAGAGCAGCTGGAGCAAACAGAATAAAGCCGGATGTGATGTCAGCAGAGGAAATGGGTAATCCTGGTCTGTAAATAGCTATAGTATCTGTGCTATAATCTCAGTAAGTAAAATCCTAACCAGAGCTGGGATGCAGATTAGTAAAAGAGTACTCACATAGCATGCACTAGGTTCAGTTCATCACCAGCACACACATAGAATACCACCCCCTGTACACCCAGTGTTCACTGAGCTTGAGTCTGAGATGTACCCTATGTCTCCATCACTGTGAGTCTCTATAGGTGAGAGAAGTCTCTACAACCCATTCTAGCTCAATGCTGGGCCTGGTCGCATGAACTTGGGCTAGGCCAGGATGCCCTGGCCAGGTTAGGTTTCTATGTCATAGATTAATGTTACCACTCCCAAGAGGGACAGAGTGTCCTAGATCTAGTCATCCGTATTTTGGAAGTTACAACATGATGAAACATAAATTAATCACACTGAACATATGGGTTGAATGGGTCACATCAGATGGGACTCACTAAGTCCCAGGTTTCACTCTCATAAGGTCCTGTGTCAGTCATAACCTTGAGTAAAGTAACAGACCGGTTGCCTTCTCACAGCTTCAGCCTGTCCCCTCCTGAGAGGCTTTGAACATTTATCTTCTGCAAGTAGGTTACAGTCTGAGTCTCAGGTTCACACTTTACAGCTATCATCCTCACCCTCCATGGGGTTAGAATTGTATTTTGTGATGGTGGCTTTTGGTAACAGGGATGGACAGACAACAGAGAGAAAAGATGGCTCCCTGTGGGACCTCTGCTCCTTACAAAGTGGTTTTTCATCCAGTGTTGGTCTTTTTAGCATCCACCTCCCATCCAGAGAAACAGGTATATAATGAATCACAGGCAAATGCAGGGGGAGCTGAATGCTCAGAGATGGTGGGCCACCTGTGCTGCATTGGAGAAAAAGTCTTGGTCCCATGTGAGCTGAGCTTCAGAGCTTGATGGTAGAGATGTACAATAGGAGTCAGAGCTACAGTGTCACTCCTGATCTGCACTGACCTACTGGCTGCCTGCACCACAGAGTACTGAGTCCCTCCAGCTACACTGGCCTCCACTGCTATTCAAGTCTAACCTTCAAATAGGACAAAATGAGACTGCCCATTGATCTCCCTTGAGAAGCATCCACACCCTATCCTCAGCACTTGTATATAACAGAATCTCACCCATGAGACCAGGAGTGAGACTGGCATTCAGTAACTACCCCAGGTTGTACCAGAATGTGAGCCAATCCGCCCTGATGTTTGATGGTGACTGACATGAGGCACAGGGACCCAAAAGGAAAAGACCTGTCTCATGATGATCTAGGAGAGGAAAGAGAATGATGTACAGGTAAGCTTGAAACAGAACCATTATTTGTCTTGACCTTTAATGCTCTGTCTTCCACAGTTCAGGACCATGAAGAAACGTTTCCTGAAAATCAGGTGACTGGTTTTTTTCTGTTAATATTTACATGTGTGTGGTTATTTCTACTGCTTGTATATAAGTGTTCCACAAGAATGTCTGGTGCCCACTGATGTCTGAAAGGGACATTGGATACACTGGAAATGGAGTTACAGGATGGATATGACTGCCATGGGTGTGCTGGGAACAGAACTTGGCTCCTGTATAAAAGCATTCAGTGCTCTTAACCACTAAACCATCTTTCCAACACATCCTAGGTAGATGTTTTCAAAGGAATATCTAACTGGTAGAAGGTAGACAGCAAAAATTCGTGGGAACCTGGGTTGGAAGGACAAGTGTGTTTGGCAGATCTGGGCTAGGGATTCACAACATGAACTTTCTCCATATGGGACCGTTGTTAGTAATATCTAGGATCTGAGACCAATCCCTGCAAGGATTATTTCTCTAAAAAGCACAATGAGGTAAGATGAGAGGCAAGTGGTAAAAATTTCTGAGTTCGAGGCCAGCCTGGTCTACAGAGTGAGTTCCAGGACAGCCAGGGCTATACAGAGAAACCCTGTCTCAAAAAAACAAACAAACAAAAAAATAGTTTGAAATCAGTGACTCCCTGAGCAAAGAACCCTGTGGTAGATGCAGGATGTACTTGGAAGGTGAAGCAAAGGGCTGTCCATTATGCTCCAGGAGGAGTAACAGCAGAAACCACATGATTTCCTGTTTAATATGTGAGTCCAGGAACTCTACAGAATTCTCTAGAGGCAGGTGTCTTACATCTAGAGGCAAATATAACTGCCCTTTTTTTTCACTTCCTGAACCAGATGTCCCCTCAAGCTGCAGATAACTAAGATTAACATCAGCTCCTCCCTGCTCTACAGTCAGCTGAGAGGGCCTCAAGGATAGAGATACTGTATATGTGGTCGGAGACATATAGCTCGTACTTCACATCTGTCACCCATATCCTATGTAGGCCTGATGTGGCCATTGTGTTCCCTGTCTTAGTTTCCAAGTGATAGCACACTTGGGGAACAAATGTTACAGTGACCATAAGGTAGCCTTAAATATGAACAAGCACCTCAAATTGGGAGAAAACAGCTGTCTAGCTCAGCAGTGTCTGTTACTATTTGCCTACAGGAAAGAATTTTATAGACTTATACATGAGGAAATGAGTCATCAGGAGGACCTAGGTCCCTCCTTTAGGAACACTGACCTTCCTGTGAAGTCTCATCAGTCCATCAAAACAGTTGTCTAATGACCTGGGCACGTATGCATCTGTGCTTTCTGTACTGGGACAGATCACATAACTCCAACATATAATAGCACAAGATGTGCATTATCATTCCAAAACACAGGGAAGGGAGCATAGTGATGAAATACTGGATCAAAGCAAAACCATAAACCAGCTGGACCAACTCCAAACTCTGCATCATCTCCATGTCTGATGTCAAAATGCTCTTCAGATCTCCAACTCATTTCAACTTTGTTGGCTGCAACACATTTCTTTCTCTTGGACTGGTTCCACTCCCTGTGAGCAGCTTTCCTTGGCGGGAATCCCAAAACTCTGGCATCTCTAACATCTTTGACTTTAAGGCAATTGAGGCTTTACCTTCACACAATGGCCTTTCACAACATCACAAAATGGCCTTTCTGAACCTCTATACAGGGATACCCTTGCCACATGCCTGGCCTCAGGAGCTTTTCTTAGTCATGGAGGAATATTACATAACCATTTTTTCTAGGCCTCAATGCAGAAACCTGCCACACACCTGGCCTCAGCAAGTTCCCTCAGTCACAGAGAAAGATTCCAAAACCTCTTCTATTCTTGACCCTAGAGACACAACGACATGGCTGATCTGTCAAATTCTGCTGCTTTCTGTGGCCAGACCATGGCCCCCTTTTTCAATTACATCTTCATCAACTTTATGTTTAGCCTAAGCTTGGCTATCCTGGAAGCTGCTCTGTAGACTAACATTGAACTCAAAATCTGCATGCCTCTCTCTCCTGAGTGCTTAGATTAAAGGTATATACCACCACACATGGACCTAAGCTGTTCCTTAATACTCCTTCACAAGTTGGAAGATTAGTTGATTGGTATCTTGTCATCATTTCATTAATTCCACTTAATATCTTAATCGGATTATCTTCTTGAACACAAGATTTAGTTTCATTCACCTTCCTGATGCCCCTTTAATGATTGAAGCATACATTTTATAGCTTTCCATGTTAAAAGTGAACAACAGCTGAGCAGCCTGCTATCCCACAGTAACATCCATTATCACTCCAATTCTATGTTCACCTTAATCAGACCTGTGGATCCTGAACAATACAGATAAGCTTCCCTTCCCCACCCATCTTCCCTGCTTACTGAGCCCTCTGGACATGCCAAGATACTCTGAGCAACCTGCTAGCCCAGGCATACATCCCTTCTCCCACCACCTCTCTACCCACCTTCATCAGACCTTCAAATCCTGAACCATACAGACCTGCAGATCTGGAACCATACAACCCAAGAATACCCATTAGAGGTCCACTACACCAAGATCATTGAGGTTAACCCCCTCCCAATACCTACTACAACAAGAACATTCAGATAGCTAAAGGCCCTCTAAAGAACACAGTAAACTAAAGCCAAGACAATATGACATCTTCAGAGCATATCTACCCTACTACAACAAAACCTGGATATCCTAACACAAGTGAAGCACAAGAAAATGACCTTAAATCCAATGTTATAGAGGTGATAGAGACCTTTAAAAAGGACCTTTATTTCCCTTAAAGAAATACAGGAAAATACAATCAAACAGGTGAGGACAGGAGTGGGAGGGATCCGGAAAGGGGAGAAATAAAGGGAAAGAGTACAGAGATAGATAGCAGTGAATAGGGGGCTATCTGAAGGGCAATGTGGAAACCATGCAAAGGAATTTTTCTTGCATCTATGGTGATGACCCAATAAGGACTCCTAGTCACAGGGGACACAAACTTTCCATCTTCTGTAAGGTTCCAGGCAAGGTTCCAGGTGGTGAGACTGGGGCACCAACCCACCCACAAAAACCTTCAACCTAAAATCTGCCTGCCAGTAAGTGCTGGGGCAATGGTGGCACAGAACTCATGGGAGTGGCTAACTGATGTCTACTTTGACATCAGACCCACATGTTTAGAGGGAGCCCATTCCTGACACTCCCTGGATGGCTGCCAACTAGAAACTGGATAATCCAGAGGCCTTGGCTTAAAGCCAAATACAACTGGCAAAAAGAATGTAATCATTCCTAATGGTATTCTACTATACTCATAGACTGGAGTTATGCCCAATCATTTTCATAAAGCCTTCTCTGGCAGTAGATGGAAACAGGTGCAGAGACCCACATCCAGACATTTTGCAGAGAGTCTAAATTGGAGGTCTGCATTTAGTCCTTCCCCTTGAAGCACTGGGAACTCAGAAGAGTTGGAGGAAACACTGTAGGAGCCAGAGAGGGCTGTGGAAACCATAAGAACATGACACACTGAATCAACTAAGCAGTGCTTAAATGAGCTCACAGGGACTGAAGCAGCAAACAGAGCCTGCACCATGTCCTCTGCATATATATTAGGTCTGTTCACTCTGTGTATTTGTGGGTCTCCGAATTATGGGAGTGGCAGTGACTCTGACTCTTTTGCCTACCCTTGAGACCCTTTCCTTCCTTCCGGGTTGCTTCTCACAGGCTCAATATAACAGTATATGCCTTGTCTTACTGTATCTTGTTGTGTCATGTTTGGCAGATATCTTTTAGAGGTTTGCTATTTTCTTAAGGTAAGTGGAGAAGGAATGGATCTTGGGAAGAGGCAAGGTTTTGGGGCAATGGAATGTAAGGAGGGGAAACTGTGCCCAAGGTGCATTGTATGAGAGAAGAATTTATTTATTTTTCAATTAAAAGTAATAATAAATAAAGCCAGGAAGGAGACAAGGATACCCACTATCTCCACTACTTTTCAATGTAGTACCAGGAGTACTGACTGGAGGAATAAGGCAAGAGAAAGAAATTAAAGAGATACAAATAGGAAAATAAGAAGTCAAGCCATCCTTATTTACAGATGGCATGGTATTATATAGAAGAGATCTGAAAACTTCACCAGAAAATATCTAGAAACAATCAAACATTTTAGCAAAGTGACAGATACAAAACAAACTTACAAAGCTCAATAATTTCTCTCTCCACCAAAAACAAGCACACTAGAAAAATTTCATGTCCAAACTTGAATCCACAAGGGTGTCAGAAGAGCCAGAAATAAACCTAATCAAGTAGATAAAAGACCTCTATAATGGGAACTTTAAATCTCTGAAGACAGAGATTGAGAAAGCCACTAAAAATGGAAAGACATCTTATGCTTGTGGACTTGTATAAATAATATTGTGACAATAACTATTCTAGTAAGGTATTTTACAGACAATGCAATCTCAATCAAAACAACTAAAACATTTTCACAGGAATCGAAAAAAATCCTAAAATTTATCTGAAAGTGCCAACTCAATCTCAATCTCAGATAGCCAGAACTATCCCTAGCAAAAGAAGATGCTGGGGGTGGGGGGGCTGAGATTCCAGACTTCAAAATAGAGCTATAGTAATGAAAACAAATGATTCTGGAACAAAAACAGACATAAAAACTAATGGGACAAAAGAGAGGAACCCAAGCATGAGTGCACATAATTGCAAATCTGACATTTGACAGAGATGACAAAACATGCCCTGGAGAAGAACCATCATCTTCAACAAGTGTTGCTGGAAAAAAAACAGAACGTCCACATGTGGAAGAATTCAGTTAGATAAACATATTTCACCCTGCACAAAAGTTAACTCTAAATGGGTCATGGACCTCAGTGTGAAATGGGAAGCGCTGGAAGTGCTAGAGGAAAACATAGGCAGAATCCTCCATGATACAGGTGTGGGAGAGGACTTTCTGAACAGGACTCATGGACCCAGGGATTAAGGCCAACTATTGACAAGTGGGACCTCATAAAACTAAAAAGCTTCAGTACACCAAAGAAAACACTGAAAAGAGAGCCCATAGAGTAGGACACATCTTTTCCAGTTATTCATCAGACAGAGGATCAATATCCAGAATATATTTTTAAAGAACTCAATAAAACAAAGATACAAAAAAACCCACACTACTCATAAGAAGAAAGGAAGGAAGGAAGGAAGGAAGGAAGGAAGGAAGGAAGGAAGGAAGGAAGGAGAAGGGGAAGGGAAGGGAAAGGAAATGGAAGTGAAGGAAATGGAAGGAAAGAAAGGGAAGGAAAGAAAAGAAAAGAAAGAGAGAGAGAGAAAGAGAAAAAGAGAGAAAGAGAGAAAGAGAGAGTGAGAGAAGGGGAAGGAGAAGAAGGAGAAGGAGAAGGAGGGAGAAGGGAGAAGAAGAAGAAGAAGAAGAAGAAGAAGAAGAAGAAGAAGAAGAAGAAGAAGAGGAAGAGGAAGAGGAAGAGGAAGAGGAAGAGGAAGAGGAAGAGGAAGAGGAAGAGGAAGGAAGGGAAAGGGAAAGGGAAAGGAAAGGGAAGGAAAAGAAAGAAAGAAGAGAAGAGAAGAGAAGAGAAGAGAAGAGAAGAGAAGAGAAGAGAAGAGAAGAGAAGAGAAGAGAAGAGAAGAGAAGAGAGGAAGAAAAGAGGGAGGGAAGAGAGGGAGAGAGGGAAGAAGGGAGGGAGAGAAGGAAGAGAGGGAGAGAGGGAAGGAGGGAGGGAGAGGAGAGAGCAAGAGGAAAATAAAATAAATAAGATATTTTAAAAATAGGCCATGGAGGGGCTGGAGAGATGACTCAGCAGTTAAGAGCACTGACTGCTCTTCCAGAGGTCCTGAGTTCAATTCCCAGCAATCACATGGTGGCTTACAACCATCTATAATAAGAACCAATGCCCTCTTCTGGTGTGTCTGAAGACAGCTACAGTGTACTTATATAAATAAAATAAATAAATCTTAAAATAAAATAGGCCATGGATATGAGCAGAGTTCTCAAAAGAAAATAGTGTAAAATGGCTAAGAACTATCTCCAAACTTTTCATCATCCTTAGCAATTATGGAAATATAAATCAAAACTACTTTGAGATTTCACATTACCCCAGTGAGAATGCCTATGAGCCTACAAAAATGCTGATGGAGACATGGAGAAAGTCATTCACAGTTGGTGGGTTTGCAAAATAGTGCAGCCACTCAAGGAATCAGTGTGGAAAACTCTCAAAAAAAAAAAAAACTAATCATCATAAACCTGCCTCATGACCCAGCCACACCACTCCTGGCATTTGATCCAAGGACATGACATCCTACTCCACAGATTCCAGCTCAGCCATGGTTGTTGCTACTCTAGGCACAGGAGCTAGAAAATGGAGACAACTTAAATGGTCTTCAACTGATGGATGGGTAACAAAAACATGGTATACACACAATGAAATAACTAAGTGTTGATTCTGTGTCCCTATGTTGTTCCCTAGAGAACATGAGGAGACCTGCAGCTCCTGTCTATGGCTACAGCAAGAATGGCCTCCAGGTTCAAGTGCTGTGAGGTGGCCTGACACTTGGACACAAGGGCATTGCAGGGCTAGTCACCCTGCTCACTGTGACTCCAGACAGTGTGGGATGAGTTTATGGAGAGCTTATGATTTGTCTTGGGAACTGCTGGTGCAGAGACAGAGATTTACATCCACAAGACAGACAAATTCAGGAGGAGCCAAGAGCCTACAAAACTTCTGAGGAAATCCTATTGTTTTCTCTGGAGCTCAAAGGACAGTGTGTCAGAATAGAAGTGGCACCTACACTTGCCAAGTCTGTCTCTTTGTCTAATCTCTTTACCCAAAATATGCTAATTTCTTTGCATATGAATATAGAGAATATTGTTTATAATCCATATGGATGTGTTTTATGCTCTCCACTAAAGACTCTGTTCTAGTTGAGCTTCTGCTGCTGTGTAAACACTTTAAAATCAGCAACTTAGAGAACAGAATTTACTTGCCTGAGACCTTGAGGTCAAATCTGTATGATTGAAGTCAGGTAAAAATTCAAAGCAGGAACCAGAAGGCAAGAAATGAGAAGGAAAGCTGTTTTTGGCGCTCTCCCCTCTCCCTCCCCCTCCCCCTAGCTCTCCCTCTCCCTCTCTCTCTCTCCCCTAGCCACCCCCCTCACTTAGCTAGCTTTCTTAGATGGCCAAGGACCACTTGCATAGGGATGGCACCACCCACAGTTACCTCAGACCACCTACATCCATTAGGACAATCAAGACAATTCCTCATAGACAATTCTACAAAGCAACCTGAATACAGGAACCCTTTAATGTTCATCAGTAACATGTTTTCACCCTTAAGAGAAATCAATTAGAAGCCTGCCCACTGCCACAAGGTGAGAATGGACAGAGGGTACCCAGAGACCCATCTGCTGCCCCATGGCCCACCCACCACAGATACTACTGTAATGAGCAAGTATGTGTTAGAGAGATGAAAGAAAAAGAGAGTCAGAGTGGTTTGTGCACTGTGAAAAGAGTCAGAATTGGAGACACAAGGGTGGTGAGGAATAGCCTAATATGAGTAGCCAGTGCTGCCACCTGAGGTCACAGTGATGTTCTGGACTGTTCTCCCACTGAAAGCCATGTCTGAGTCTATGGCCCTGAAGGAACAGGCATCTATGTCAATGTTCATGGCACACGCTACCAACAAAGGCCATGTGGACCTCCCTGGTCTGGGCTGCCACCTGGGTCATGTTAATGTCCAGGGGATATGCAGAGCTGAGCCGGCCCTCACCAGCTGTGGCACTGGGAGAGCTGGTCCCACCTCTCACCAGCAGCAGCTCTCTGCAGAATGGAATCTGAATCACCAGGAATCACCAGGAATCTGTGGGATCTGGAATCACCAGGGCAGCACAATAGAGCACAGGTGAGCCATCCCCAAGATCATGAGCTCTAGAGAGCTAGGCCTACCCCTCATCTGCCATGAGTGGCATGGACACTGGAGAGATATTCCTCTGCCCCTCACTATCTGCAGCAATCAGGAGAACTGTCACAGAGGTTGTGAGAGTAGATATGTCCCAGTCCCTCAATGGCTACAGTACTCAGGAAAGCGGCATCCTTGCTGACTGCCACAAGCAGGAGAGCTGGCCTCACCCCTTACCTGGACATAGCAGGGGAAGCTGGCCCTGGTGGTGTGAGTGCAGGAGAGCTCCCAGGCTGAACAACTCAGCTTCCACCCAGACTTAGATCCAGATCTTTGAGTTGGCCCATCCCAACATCTACCCAATCCATGAACTGCTGGAGCATGTGAAGGGACTGGTCCTGAATATCCAAAGCGGCAGGATCTCCATGACACAGGGCAACAACAGGATAACTGAGAGGAGTCCCAGTGAGACTCCATTACTGATAGTGTAGCAGAAGGCAGAGGCCTCATACCAGACAAATGATTCATTGCAATGAACATTTTTGCAAGTAAAGCTATTTGGTCAAAAAGGAATACCATGTAATATGACCCACTGCAGCTTCCAAGGCATGATGGGTTATGTTGGCATTGTTGTTGTGGTGGTGGTGGTGGTGGTTGTTGTGTGTTTTTCTGTAGAGTTTCTTTCTAATTTTTTTCTTTTTTATTTTTAGATTTTATTACTTCTTTTATTTTTGAGATTATAATATAATTACATAATTTCCTCCTCCCTTTCCTCCCTCCAAGCCCTCCCATACACCCCTCCTTGCTCTCTCTTTTTTTTCCAACGTTTATTAGATATTTTCTTCATTTACATTTCAAGTGTTATCCAGAAAGTTCCCTACACCCTCCCCCCTCCCAGCCCTGCTCCCCTACCCACCCACTCCTACATCTTGGCCCTGGGGTTCCCCTGTACTGGGGCATATAAAGTCTGCATGACCAAGGCGCCTCTCTTCCCAATGATGGCCAACTAGGCCATCTTCTTCTATATATGCAGCTAGAGACATGAGCTCTGGGGGTACTAGTTAGTTCCTGTTATTCTTCCACGTATAGGATTGAAGACCCCTTCAGCTCCTTGGGTACTTTCTCTAGCTCCTTCCTTG
>LR753652.1:141560-177710 GCA_902729485.2 Mus minutoides
AGCATATGCAATCGTGTCTAGATATTTTCTTCATTTACATTTCAAGAGTTTTTATTTCTACTTTTTGTTTTCTTTTGTTTTTTCAAAGGCAGAGGGAAGATATGAAGAAACGGGAAAATGAATGGGATTGCAAGATAGCAGAGCATGTAAAATTTACAAGGAATCAATAAAAGTTAAAAGAAAGGTGAAAGAGGAGGAAGAGGAGGAGAAAAAGAAGAATCTGTTAAATAGTATCATCAGATCACTGGGGACATGTCTTACCCTGACTCATTATATACCTGCCATAGACATTCTTCACCCAAGAGCAGAGCCAGTCCCCGTGTGAGATTGGAGCAGTGCTGGCCCCATCTATGGGAAGTTTTCTCCTCACATGAGGGGAAAAGGGTGTGTCAACATAATTCAAAACCTTGATGTCATTTTTGTATAGGAGCTGTTGTAAAAGTTAATGAAGAGAATAGGAAGTCATGAGTTTGTGAACAAAAAAAAAAAAAAAAAAAAAAAAAAAAAAAAAACTTGAACTTGTAGACTCTCCACCACCATGTAAAGTCCTTTCCACTACATGAGACTGCCCAGGGCTGGGAGATACGCTCACATTCCAAGCCAAATCTATGCTTGGACAGAAGAAATTGGGGAAGCAAGAACAGGGGAGACGCAGAGTGAAATCTCAAGCTGAGGATATCAGGATTTGCTGATAGAGGGACACAGGCTGGGAACTAACTTCTGTATCTTTCCTGGAAACCAAAATATTTCACATCAAATATTGCCGCTGACAGTTCAGGGTTCAAATTAGAAAGGACTATGATTTTCTTGGCTACGGTCCTACTGAAACCAGTGGCAGAGCTATGTCCTTGGGTCTGATATTGGAGATAAAGAGTTTTGGAGAAGCTAACTCCCCATTGATAAGGCAAGCATACTGAACAGATCAATTAGATACTGCATAGAAAATGGCTGAAGTTTGACCCTTGTGGTGGTTTGAATGAGATATGTCCTCCATAATCACAGGCATGTAAGCTCTTGGTCACCAAAACGTGTGACTGTTTCATCAGACTAAGAAGCCACAACCTCTACAGGAAAATTATTACCTGGGCCAGCTTTAAGACTAAAACTCCCTGCACCATTTCCAGTTCAAACTCTCTGATTTGTACTTGAAATTCAAGAGATAAGGCCTCAGCTTCCTGACTCCACCAAAGTGCTTGCTTTCCTGCCATGACGGACCATAAACAAGAGTCATTTTCTCCACACTTTGGCTCAGTCTTGGTTCATAACAACAGAAAAAATACGAATACTTACCTGAATGAATATTGGAGGAGGGGTAGGTTTATGGAGTAAAAAGAATAAATACAAATGTGGAATCAGCAGAGAGAATAGAGCGTTTTTGTCATTAGAAAGCCACAGTAGGTCTGAGATCTTTGTCAGTCTCCAAAAATACCAGCCAACTTGAGGCTAGGAGTGTAGTGAAGTAGGCAGGTGCTTCTTTGCCAAGCACAACAGCCCAGGTTCCAACACCAGAACATCATACATACCGTAAGCCCCCAACTACATTAGCATGTGTTAAATGAGTCTAAGTCTGAGATGTCACTTCTCTTCATCACAGGTAGTAATGATGAACTTCTCCAAACAGAAGTCTCTCCATCTCATTCTTAGCTCTGGGATGGCCCTGGCTGGATGTGCATGACCAAGCCCAGGATGACATGGCCAACCTAGTTGTTCATGTATGTGGTTCTATGCCATGAAACCAAAGGAACTGAGCAGTCTGTCTCTGGCCCTGTGTATTATACAATTGTAGCCATGATGGATTTACAAGTGGTATTTTTGTTGACTGGGTCACACTGTGTTTCACTCACTGGACTATCATCATGTTCCTAGTCAGTCCTAATGATACTGAGAAAAGTGAGAGTCCTGCTGCTCTATACAGCCTAGACCTGTCACCTCTGGGAGGCTCTGACCACTTATCCACCACAGGGTAGATTATATACTGATTCGCAGGTTCACATGTTAATGCTACCAAGTCCTCAATCTCCACTAGCCTGGAGTTGTTGCTTGTGTTGTGTGTAGCAGTGCTGTGCAGATGGCAGACAGGAGATTACTTCGTGTGTGATCTCTGACCCATGCAAGTGCCTCTTTCCACTAGCATTGGCATCTCATCTCCCTGCCAACCAGAGTCCAAGGAAAAGGCATGAGGAGGTGAATCACAGGCAGATGCAGGGGATCTGAGTGCTCAGAGATCGTGGGGCATCCTGTGTGAGCGAATCTACGGAACTTGATAGTAGACAGACCTTACAGCACTTAGCATTGTATCCCTCCAAATGCACTGATCTTTACTGCCTAAGCCTGCCCCACAGGTCGGTTGGGATGAGAGTTCCCACATTGCTCCACTGAGAAGCCTCACAGCCTGTCCTCAAGACTTGATATATGAACAAGAACCTTAGCCAAGAAGCAAGAGAAGGCCCACTCAAAGCTCAGTGGTCTAACTGAACCATAAAATGAGTCATTCTGATCAGGTGGTTCATGATGTCTGACATGAGCCACTGGTTCCCTAAGGATGAAGCATGAATTTAGGCATGATCTAGTACAGGCTTTGCAGCAGAGCCACATTTTAGTCCATGGGATTTAACACTCCTTTTGTATGTGTGAACCAGGTAGGGAGCTTTTCTTGAGGGTCAGATGGATACTGATTATGTAACATGTAAAAAATAGGGACAATAACCTGCTGAAACTAGATTGATGGGCCAGGTGTGTTTGACAGCTGTACTGGTTACTTTGCACGTCCTAACACAAGCTAGAGACACCTAGATAACCTCAAGTAATTGCCTCCACAATTGTTTGTGGATAAGTATGGGTAGCATTTAGTTGTTATTGATTGATGTGCCCAGTCCACTAAGGGTGGTGTCAATCCTAAGCAAGTGGTCCTAAGTCATTCAAGGAGAAGGTAATAGCAAACTATGGAGAGTAGCCAGGAAACATCATTCCTTTATAGTCTTTACTTCAGATCCCATGGATTAGAATGGGAATAAAAGTAAATAATAATAGTTTAAAAAACTCAATGGACCAAAAGTTGGTTCTTCAAATGATTAACAATATTGACAAACTTCAGTTAAATTAACTTTTTTAATGTATTAATATTATTAATACTAGAAGTGAAATTTGAGACTTTACTGTCCATCCTTCAGAATTCTAAAAGTTCCATGAGGACACAATAGTTACACACTAACTGTTGAGTAACCTAGATGAAATGGACACATTCCTAGAAGCCCAGAACCTTCAGAGATGGAAGCATGAAGAGACACAAAACTTATGCCAGGTGTAACCAATATAAACAAAATCGATGAAGACATTTAACAAAAGTGAATCGAATTTTGTTTTGTTTTGTTTTGTTTTTCAAGACAGGGTTTCTCTGTGTAGCTCTAGCTGTTCTAGAACTTAGAACAGGAACTGTAGACCGGGCTAGCCTTGAACTCACCAAGGTCTGCCTGCCTCTGTCTCCTGAGTGCTGGGATTAAAAGAATGTGTCACTACCACCCAGGTAAAGTGAACAGTTTTTAGTGTTGAAAATAGGCAATTATAGACAGAAGTCTGTACCAGTTAAGTAAGGACACATGTGGAGACCGACACACAGCCAACCCAGTATTCAGTGAGAGAGGACACTGACTGCTTTCCCTCTAAAACAAAAATCAAGGATGCTGCTGTGACCACATCTGCTCAGTAATCCCTCAGGAGCATAGACAGAACAAATAGGCAACACAAAGAGACAAATGGTGGCCAATCAACTGACTGTAAGATATGTCTGCAGATGCCATGAATTTATTAATTTAGAGAAAATCCTAAAGATTCTACAGAAGTTTCTGAAACTGGTGAGCAAACACATCCAACTGAACTGTACTTCTGAAAACTAATATTAGCACAAAAAATTAGATTCCCTGCTTTGTCAGATGCATAGAGACACCAGTAGATGGGGTTACATACAGCTAGGGGGGATGGGATGAGTTAAAAATACTTTGAGAGTAGACAATGTTTACAATCACATGACAGTATGAATGTGCTTCATGTTGATTTTGTGCTTCAAAATTCCCAAAGTGGGAAATCCCATATATGCCTCCCCAAAAAGGAAGGAAGGAAGGAGGGAGGGAGGGAGGGAGGGAGGAAGAGGGAGGAGGAGGGGAAAAGGGAGGGGAAGAGGGAGGAGGAGGGAAAGAGGGAGAAGAAGGGAGGGAAGGAAGGAGAGGGAGGGAGAGAGAGAGAGAGGTGGGGAGGAGAGAGAAACAGGATAAAGAATCTTATGAACACCACTGTCAGGGTACAAAGAGGCCAGTTGGGTCTCTGCTATGGGTGCTACATCTGTGCATCAAACTGTGGATCAAAACTATTTAGACACAAGTTATGTCCACTTGGAAAGGTCAGTCCCTTCTCCTGCTATTTGTCCTCCCTTCACATGGATGACTGGTGTCCAGGCAGCATTGGTGCTATGTGAATCAGTTAGTTATACACAGAATATATTTAAGCATATGAAAGACGCATTTATCTCTATGAACACACCGCATCATGATAACAGGGGACTTGGAGAATCCAGAACATTGGTGGCTGCTGAAATTAGCTCCCATGGATTCTGAGGATTGGCTCTGTATTTGATCAACAACCTAACTCTTAACGCCACTGCAATACTGTTTACTATATTGATGTTTTCTCTTTTTGGAAACCAAGTCTCTATGTTCTGGCCTGTCCTTGCACATGTTTATCCCAGGAATACAGATGTGACTCACCATGCTGGCTGTACCTGAGTGGTAACTGACAATTTTCACCACATAACTCTGCTCCCTTTTGTACCCATTGATAAATCAATTCCCCCCACTCTGATAGAGGACTGGAGGAGGGGTCACTAAATCACCACGGCCAGGCTGACTGGGAGACTGGTCTCTGAACTGACTGGGTTTGAGACTTCGCACTGATACTCTCCAGCATCTTCCCTCCTGACAGGATCTATGCTGAGTTGGCACTTTGTCGGGGACAACGTCATCCTCTCTGTGAGCCGCAGATTCTGGTTGTTGAAGAGCCACTGGGTGGAGATTCCAGTGTCAGCTGAGAGGCAGGTGAGGACCACAGAGCTCTGCACTCTGACTGTGGTGTCCGTGACTCTTATGAAGGGCTGCATCACAGGCTCTGTAAAGCAATAGAGGAGGGGACCAAATGACAGTCGTCCTTCTGAAAGCTCAGCCAGCACCACTATAGTGAAGAGATGCCTAAAAGAGCCTCCAACAAGGAGGCTGTAACCGCAGACAAATTTCTTCTGCTTTGGATCTGCCCCCCATGGCCTGTGTGACCCTGATTCAGCCGATGTGTATCCTAGGTCTTTGCTTTCCTACACTGGTACAGAGTGCATGATCACTGCGGTGTTTATGAGTTGTGCACAGATATGAGCAGTGACCTGACCTTGGGATGGGGGAGCTGCTCAAATCAGCAGCATCTCTTACAGTTTACCCTAGGCTGGACCCCTGAGGAAGGAGCTTCCTGGAGAACTGTCATCTCTGTCCCTCCCCTAGGGGACCTGACCATCCATAAGTCTCCTAAGCCCATCAGAACAGTTGGCTTCTGTCCTGGCACCTGTCCACCGAGACTCAGGAGAAGGAGGTGCACAGGTAACCTACATGACTGCAGCTGTCATGGCAGTGCACAGCTGATCCCTTGCCCTATGGGACTTGTACAGTCAGTCAAGCCTTGTTCCCTATCAGCTCTGACAGGAAGTTCATTGCTAGCCCTAAGGAGAAGCATTCTAAGGATAACTAGAGTTGGGTCTGGAACGGAAGTCTGAAGCCAAGGCTTCCTGATGTTCACTTCACTGTGATGAAGCCATTGTTCTCTCAGCTAGGCCCTGCCTTAGCTATTTCTCAGGGCCATGTTTAGGGTGAGAGCCCCAAGAGTCTGACACTAACTGTCATCTGTGGGCTGTTATCCAGGATACATCAGATTCTGAAGGTGGAGTCAGGTGAGGGATTCTGATCCATTTCAGTGCGTCTACTCGATATATACCCTGCACTAAGTTCTCAATCCAACATGGAGACAGATGTAGAGAGAGGCAGGCACAGTCCACACCTGACAGTCCTGAGTGTATAACATGGATTCAACCCCACCAGCACCCAGACATCTCAGAGAATTACTTACTGTATATGTGGATGTGCACGTGTATTCCTTGAGTTTCAAACTGTCTGTTTAAGGTTAATAAGGTGTATAATCCAGCATCCTTCTGGGTGGCATTGTGGAGCAGAAGAGATCCATTGGAATACACTGTTTCTCTACCACTGTGTGCAGGCCCCAGCATGCTTCTATTACTAGTTATTATATTCCGTGAAATTTCATGTCTGCTGACAATGGTTACGCCTTTGTACCAGGAAAAGGATCGAAGGTTCTCTGGCATATTATGAACAAGTAAGAGAACATCTCTCCCTTCAACAACATTGGATGGCACTGATTCAATAATGAGCTGGCCAGTGGCAGAAGGGTGAACACAGGCTAAAAGGGCAGATAGAAGAGGAGACAAACCCATCAATATTGACACCTTTGTCTTGGGTGAAAAGATGGGGTCCTGTGACCAAAGAAGCTTAGATTCATCACTCAGTGGAGGTGGGTGGGTGTGTCTGCACAAGTCAGAGGGAGTGAGCAAATGACCTCCATGCCCTCGGTGCACCTTAATGTGTGTCCATTCCTCTGTGAGGAACTCTGTCCTTTTGTCTCCACCCTCACTGTCCTCACAAGCCTGCTCTCCCTCAGAAGATGTATAAGATGGGAGTAACTTTCCTGACCTCTTCCTCTACAAAGGAAGTCTTCACCTTCTGACCTCTTTGACCTGTTCCTTTTCTGGTTCCAATCAACCTCTAACTTCACTTCAAAGTTAGCTTCCTTGTCTGTCTTCCAGTCCACTAGAGCTAGGGTCCTGACAGGAAAGATCAGTTTGATCTTTTGGGAAGGTTCAGTGCCTGGACAGGCTCAGATACATGTGGGTGGATGATGTCTCAAGGCCTTGCATGTCCAGGTGTTGATGAAATTCTCATATTTGGAGTTACTGACACTGGTTAATACTCCAGGTAGCTTATGAATGTGTGAGCCGTGGAGGTGGGGTGGTATGTAGGTCGGAGAAGGTTGTGCCAGAGGCCTCCAGATCTGAAGGGATAGGGGTGGAGTTGAGGGTAGGCGGTGGAAGTCAGGCTACAATTAAGCACATGGCTCCTGGAAATACTTTTCTAGGCAGTGGTTGTGGCCTTCTATAGCCACATAGTGGTCACTGGGGGAACTGAAGATCATGTCTGGGTGCAGTCCAGATCAGCAACTATTCCCATGTGCCTGCAGAGCAGAATTCATGGGGCTGGACCCCAGAGGACAATCACTTGCATGGAGGACTTGTGTTCTTTGTCCCTCCCCTTGGGGACACTTATGTACCTGTGAGGTCTCATAATCCATCAGGACAGAGAATTATTGGCCTGGGCACCATTCCAGCTATGCACTCCCTGCTGAGTTTCTGAGGTAGATGTCCAGGGGGCCTAGCCTAACCATGGCTCTCATGGCAGTACACCAGTTGGTTCCACATACCAATAAGACCTTGTCCCATGTCAGCTGTAACAGGGAGTCAAGACCAAGCCACGATAAATAGCTCCCTAGTGTTGCCTGGAGTTCAGGACAGAGACAGGTGACAGGTTCTGATCTAATGCTCTTGGTCCACCAGATATGTACCCTGCAGTAAGTGCCCAAATGCCAATGTGAGGACACAGTACAGTGAGGGAGAAAGCAGACTCACCCCAATCCACACAGTGCAGTTATAAAGTAGGGTAAGCCACACCCAGCAGCTGGAAGCCATAGAGTCACTTACCATTTATCTGGATTTTCACGTGTGCTGTTTCAATTTTGAAATTTCTGTCTACTGTTTGTAGTGTGTATATGCCTGTGTCTTTCTCGGTGGCATCCTGGAGCAGCAGGGATCCGTTGGTATACACTATCTCTCTTCTGCTGTGTGCAGGCCCCCTGATGACAGAATTAAAGGCTCTGCTGTACTCTGCTATTTTAAAGATCGGGGTGCTATACACAGATTTGAACCAGGAAAACATTCGCAGATCTTCTGGCAGATTGTGAACTTGGAGAAGAACACTTTCTCCTTTAGCAGTATGCTGTGGTACTGGATTGATCGTGAGTGGGGCAGAGGTGAGAGGGTCACAGCACGTGGAAAAGGAGGCTGGAAGGGAAAGGAGAAAAGTCATCACATGGGATCACTGTGCTTGATGGAAAGTTGACAACCTCCATCCTGAGCAGGTGAATTTGTCATTCAGCCTAGCAATGCACATGTAGACATTTCTGCCCAACCTGGTGGAAGTCAGCAGTATGGTCTTTGTTCCCTGCGAGCCCTGGAATATGTCATTTCCTCTGCATGGAGTTTTCTTCTCAGATGTCATTCCCTCACTGCTCTCAGTCAGGCACTGTGCACTCATGCTCATATGAGGTGATGCCTTCTCTGAAAGTTTTCCCACAGACCCCACATATACGTTCTCTGACTTTTTTTTCTCAGTTTCCTTTGTGGCTCCGTTCAACTTCTGACTTTCCCTTCTAAATGTTCTTGCTACTCTGCCCTCCAGCCCACAGGTCTAGAGATGGGTGAGGGCTGGGAGCAGACTGATATTCTCGGCAGGCTCAAGTCTTGGAAAAGGATCAGGAACTATGCTGGCTGGCTTTATGCCAACCTCGACAGGCTAGAGCAGATTTGAAAGAGCAAACCTCAGTTGTAAAATCACCAGCATATTGGCTTGTGGACAAGCCCAGAGTACATTTCTTAATTGGTTATTGATGGGAGAGGGTCCAGTTCACCAGGGGTCCTGGGTGCTATAAGAAACCAGGCTGAGCCAGCAGTGAGGAAGCAAGCCCATAAGCAGCACTCCTCCATGGTCTCTACAACCATTTCTAGATTTTATATATACAACTCATGTTTGGAGAAAACAACTACCCCAGTTTGACATGGACAGCCAAAACCATTGTTCTCTGTCATCTCTGAGAGTTATTAATAGTCTAGCTCTGACAAAATGTTCCCTCGGGTCACTAGTAGCTGAGCCTCACACAGATGAGTGCACCCAGGGCTTCCTGGTGCTCACCTCTCTTAGGATGCCATCCTTTCCTCAACCAGCCCCTGCCTGATAGCCACAGGGTCTTTCTTGGGGGAGCATACATTGGGATCCCCACAATACTGGACAGTGTCTTTCATAGTAGGCTGAGTTGCTTTCCAACCAGGTCTTTCTAGATGCAGAAGGGAATCAGAAAATGGAGTCTGATCTATGGCCATTTGTTTCCACCATGTGTGTCTTGCACGAAGTGCTCAAAATTCAACATGGGAACACTATGCACAGGCCAGAAAGGACAGTCCTGTGTGTCTAAGCCCCGCACAGCCCTGACTGATCACAGAGAACCACTTACTGTCCACCTGGAGTTGCACATGGGCTACTTTAGCTTTCAGATCTGTACTCAGAGTTCGTAAGGTGTAGAATCCGGCATCATTCCAAGTGACATTCTGAATCAGGAGGGACCCATTGCTGTACATGGTCTCTCTACCGCTGTGGGCAGGGCCCGGCACACTTGAATTCTTGGCTATTACATATCGTGCAACCTCAAGGTCCTTGAACACCATCACCCCTCTGTACCAGAAAATGGCTCGGAGATTCTCCGGGAGATTGTGAACGAGTAGAAGAACACTTTCCCCTTCAGCAATGCTGGTCGGCGCTGATTCAACAGTGAGCTGGGCAGAGGTGGGAGGGTGAGCGTAGATTGAAAGACAGGCTACAAGGGAAGAGAAAGTTCCATCAATATGGGGAGACTTGTATTTGACTAAGATGCTTCCCTGTGTCCTGAGCAGAAGAGAAGAGAGAGATCCATCAATATGGGGATGCTTGTATTTGATTAAGATAGCGCCCTGTGTTCTGTGTTGCTTAGCTGAGGTGTGTGGGGTGAGTGTCTCCTTGTCCTACTTGGTGGAGATCAGTGCATTACCTCCATGCACACCGTGACCCTGCAATTGCCATCTGATCAATATGACGCTCTCTCCTTGGGTGTTAACATGGCCCTGGCTCACTGACCACTGATCATTGCTCACACTAGTTGTAGTCTGGTCTTAGGGTGATGCCTCCTGGGTCTCTTTCCTCATAGATCTTGCATCTTGGCTCTCTGACTTATTGTTGTTCTGTTCTTTGGTGGCTACAGTCCACACCTAACTTCACCTGCTGGTCTGTTTCCCAGTCCACTTGGAATAGGGTTTTGTAAGGAGCAGGATCTGTATTTTAAAAAAATGCTGCCTAGAAAAAACTCAGATACCTGTAAAGGATAAATGAGTGAATGGATGAAAAATTAATGAGCAACCAATGGCTCAGGGTCCAGCATGTCCAGGGTTTTATCTGGAAGACTCTTGCCTTTCTAGCTAATGTATACCCCAGATTCATTTAATTGTTTACATTTGTTTCTGTTCTTTTGTGTGTGGTGCTCTGTGTGTTCACATGCAGGTGTGAACACATGTGCACGGCTGCATGCATATGTATATGCATATGTGGCAGGCATATGTCTATATGCCACAGTACCTATGTGTGGAGCAGAAAGCAACTTTGAGGACTCAGAGGCTTCTCTCCTTGTTCCATGTGGGAGCTGAGGATTCGATGCAGGTTGTTGAGTCTGGCAGAAATTGCCTTCACTAACTGAAACACCTCACCAGCCCACCCCAATCACTTATTTTTTTGACAGTAGCCAACATGATTGAATATGAGTAGGAAACTCACCCCTCCTTCATTCTCACCCTTCACCATTTCCTGTTCACTGAGAATTTCCTGCTGTTGAACCTCTGACAACCTCTGTGTCATCTCCACTAAGAGGCATGCAGACACCCTCAATCTCATTCAGACCCTTGTCCTCCTTAGAGACTCCAGCCAGGGCCTGGGCTCTGCCCTCTCACACACACTACCAGGGAATTCTCTCTTCAATTATGAGACCAGCCCTTGCCCACGGTGCTCTTCCTTGCCCAGGGAGGAAGAGTGGGGGCTCCGTGGTCTCTGATGCATGCACTGTCTTCCCACAGCAGAGGAGAGCTTCAGCTCCAGCACTACCACCATGCTTTGCCATGTCAGGGTCAGCTCTGCTGTTCTGCCTCCCTCTGACCTGAGCCTGAACCTAGGTAGAAGCCCCTCCCAGAGCCACTTGTGCTATGGACAGAATCCTTGCCCAAGGCACTGCTGTCTCCCCCCTAGGTATTGCCAGGTATTTCTCTACCCCATTCTCTCATTATGTTTCAGTCTCCAGACCACACAGTGAGCAACAGACTGATAAGCGCCCCTGTGCTCCAGAATCCAAAAGATCACCCCAGGGTTGACCTCTCCTATTCCTGACCTTGGTTCTGTCACTAGCACAGAAGACAACTCCGTGCTCCCTATGCAACCTCTGTGACACAGAAACTCCACTGGGCACCCAGACATCCCCATGTCCACAATGCTCTGGGAAGGTGGAATTTACGCTCAGCCAGAGATGAGAGAGTGTCTGTAAGAGATGGAAAGGGATCCAGGCATGGTGGCACACACCTTTAATCCCAGCACTCGGGAGGCAGAGGCAGGCAGATTTCTGAGTTCGAGGCCAGCCTAGTCTATAAAGTGAGTTCCAGGACAGCCAGGGCTATACAGAGAAACCCTGTCTCGAAAAACAAAAAAAAAAAAAAAAAATGGAGCTGGAGAGGGACCCGCTGAGTGGTGCCAGGGGAACGAAACTCATCACTTATCACTGCTGTCAACCTGATCAGGACCCGATCCAGGACAAACCTTCTGGAGCAGTTGTGTCAGGAGATCCATGTCCTGTGTGTACAGCAGCAGGTCACTTGTGCCCTGGAGAGGTGCGGGCTCACCCTGCTGTGGAGAGTTTCAGAGGGAAACCTGAATTCTAGGCTCCTTTGTTGGTTGAGATGTAGTTCAAATCAGCTCACATCCACCCTGACATTTTTAAGGATGTCCTTTCCTTGGCAATTTCCCCGTGGTCACCCTCTCTTTTCCCATAAGATGCTAGAAAGAAGGTAGAACAGGGTCCCCTAGTACAGCACTGTTCTCAGTCACAGGAAGCAGCCAGTAGGTCAGTGTGGCCTTGTGGGAGGGAACTTCAGGTCTATTGGGACAGAAATGAAAATCATTTCTTTCATCTTCTCCGGGAAACCAGCATCTCACTGTTTGACCATGAGCTAATACCTCCCCCTGGTGATCAATGGGATGACTGCAGTTCATTTCTGGGATCTATCCAGATCAGCAAAGTCTCTTACTATTTGGTTACAGGAGAGGATGCCTAATCTGGAGGACCCACGCCCTTGATTCTTCCCTGTGGGGTACCCTGACTTTCTTGTGAAGTCTCATAAGCCAATGAGGACAGTTGGCTCATGGCCTGATGACCTGTCCAGCTATGCTCTCCATTCTGAGTCTTGGGGAAAGGTGACCTTGTTTACATGTGGCTCTCAAATTAATACACTAGTTGGTTTCAAATACTAGGAAATACGGTCAGCCAAAAATCATTGTTCCCTGTCAGCTTCAACAGGAAGTAAGGGTCCAAAGCCAACAAAATACTCTTCAGGGTCACTTGAAGTTCACCCTGTGCCAAAGGTCTGGAGCCAGCGTTTCCTGGTGCACATCCATAAAGATATTAAATTCTGCCTGGTGCCAAGAGGGTCTTTCTCAATACCATGTTCATAGTGAGAGCTTCAAGAGATTAGACTGAGTCCCTTTCCTATTACACACAGACACACACACATACACACACACTAATCTCTGAGAGTGGAGTCATAAAAGGAGTCTGATCTATGGCCATTTGTCTCCACTATGTGTGTCTTGCATGAAGTGCTCAAACACCAACATGGGGACAAGGTGCAGAGGGGAGGCAGACACAGGCCAAGCAAAACAGTGCTGTGTGTCTAAACCTGGACCAGCCCTGACTGATCACAGAGAACCACTTACTGTCCACCTGGAGTTGCACACGGGCTACTTCAGCTTTCAGATCTGTACTCAGAGTTCGTAAGGTGTAGAATCCAGCATCATTCCAAGTGACATTCTGAAGCATGAGGGATCCATTGCTGTACACGGTCTCTCTACCGCTGTGGGCAGGGCCCAACACACTTGAATTCTTGACTATTACATATCGTGCAACCTCAAGGTCCTTGAACACCATCGCCCCTTTGTACCAGAAAATGGCTCAAAGATTCTCTGGAAGATTTTGAGCAAGAAGAAGAACACTTTCTCCTTTAGCAACACTGGGTGGCACTGATTCAATACTGAGCTGAGCAGAGGTGGGAGGATGGCCACAGGTCAAAATGCAGGCTAGAAGGAAGAGAGAAATCCATCAGTACTAGGACTTTTGTATTTGGTTAAGATGGTGCCCTGTGTCCTGAACAACTGTGTCCATTGCTCAGCCGAGATGTGTGGGTGTCTCCCTGCCCTACTTGGTGGAGGTCAGTGCATTACCTCCATGTGCTCCGTGTCCCTCACTTGGTATTTCCTCTCTATGGTGCTCTCTCCTTGGAGGTCAGCATGGCCCACCTCACTGTCTTCAGATCCCTGCTCACACTCAGTGTAGATGGGTGTTGGGATGATGTCTCTCTACCTCTTCCTCTACACACTCTGATTCTTTTTTTTTTTTTTTTTTTTTTTTTTGGTTTTTTGAGACAGGGTTTCTCCGTGTAGCCCTGGCTGTCCTGGAACTCACTCTGTAGACCAGGCTGGCCTCGAACTCAGAAATCAGCCTGCCTCTGCCTCCCGAGTGCTAGGATTAAAGGCGCTCTCCAACTCTTTCTGTCATTAAGTTCCTGTTGGTTTAGTGGTTCTAATCCATATGTGACTTCACCTTCTAGCTTTTATTATTGATATTTTTTTCAAGGCATGAAGACTGGGGTTTCATGAGAACCCTGATATGTCTTACATTTAGTAGTAGTAGTAGTAGTAGTAGTAGTAGTAGTAGTAGTAGTAGTAGTAGTAATGCTTATAAATCTCCGTGGACACTGCCAATACATGAATTTATTTAAGGAATGCATAGATCTGGAGATACAGTATTGAATCTTCCATTTTTTTAAACTTATTTATGAATTACATTTTTGTGTGAGTTTCAGACATTGGATTTATATCAGTGTGTGTGTGTGTGTGTGTGTGTGTGTGTGTGTGTGTGTGTTTCTGTCAAGGGCATGTCTCAGTAGCGGGGGGGGGGGGCGCCGCGGGGTGCCAGATACCATCCCTAGGTGGAAGTCAAGGAACAACTTTTGTTCATTGGTTCTCAGGTTGTCAGACATGAAGCAAACACCCATATCCACTGAACAACAGGAGCTTGGTTTCCTATTTGGGACTTCACAACTGGGAACATCAGTTTTGAGAACACTGTGCTCATGCTGATTAACTGTGGGTGAGAACACTCTCCTCTCCCCCTACTTCTTCACCAAGAGCCTCCTGCTGCTGCTGAGCCTCTGTCCCACTGTGGCCTCCCTCCTACAAAACCTGACACTCCTCTCAGGTCAATGAGCTCCTTAGGAGACTCCAGAGAACAACTGAGTCCTCTCCTCTCACAGTCTGTAAATGTGGGCTCCTCACCCATGATCAGGAGGGCCTGACAGGTGGCAAACCCTTTGCAGAGGGTACAGAAGGCATCTTCCTGGTCTCTGAAGCTAGAGCTGTCTTCCCTTTGATACAAGTCTACTCCAGCACAGCATCCCAGTTCTCTTGCCTTCCCCCCTCTAGGCTCAGCCTGCTCCCAGACAGGAGCATCTCCCAGAGTCCCAAGAACTGTGGAGGTAGGGAAGGCTGTGTTCTCTCCCTGTACACTCTCAGGACTACCCACCTACCCTCTCCTCTTGGCTCTTTCTCTGTCAGCCCTCCAGAGTACACAGTGACAAACAACCTTCTGAGCATGTCTGGGCCCTGAGACAGCAGCAGCTCACCCAAGGGTGGCCCTCTGTGGGTTCTCATCCTGGGTCAGTCAGCAACAAAGAAGGATCCTCTGCAATCCCTGAGTGACAGAATCCCAGCTGGGCACCCAGTCTGCCCTGTGTTCTCAGTGCTCTGGAACAATGGAATTTGCTCTCAGGAGGAAGGTGACAGATGTGTGTGAGGGATCCAAAGGGACCAGCTGCATGGTGAGTGCGGAAGGGGACAGATCCATTCTACTGCAGGTAACAGTCAGGATTCTGAGGGAGAAGAAAGGCCCAGGAACAGGTGGGTCAGGAGCCCACAGCCTGAGTGTGTGGGAGGAGGTGACCTGGGTCCTGGAAGGACTGCTCTGGGCTCCATCATCCCATGCAGGGCTTCAAGATGGTGCTCACACTTCCTCTGCCTGCTGAGCTGCCTGATGAGTATGCCCATGTGCTCCTTTATCTAGGTAATTCCTATAGGACACCCTTTCATTCCCAGAAAAAAAAATACATGTCTGGAATGTGAACATGATCCCCTGGCAGGGTAGCAGATACAGAAAGCAGCTAGTAGGTCTGAGAAGACTGTGCCAGTGACCTCCAGGTCTACAGGGACAGAGTTAAAAGCCAGGATACAAGATGGGTTCCTGGTACAGAACCTCAGTATTGATTGTATTTCCTGATGCTGCCTCCTCCTAGGCCCTTACAGGAACTTCAGCTCATTTCTGAGGAAATGTGGGTTCGAGTTTGCAGCTATGGTGTGTGAACACAGCTCAGACAGATGAAATGGGAGACATTAGGCTATGAACATAGCCTAAGATGAGGGTTCCATCCCTGTGAGTAACAAACAACACAGGCTGGGGCCGAAGCTGGGGTTCTCAAACTTTTGGTCACCCAGACACTTTTGGGAACCTTCAGGAATCAGGACTGGCCCAAGAGCCTGAGATGAGCCCAGTGCAGGGGGTGGGGGGACTCCAGCTTAGCTCAGGGGTGAGTGTTCATGTCTGGAGGTTAGAGGGGCCTTCTGTGGCTTTCCTCACGGAGGTTCTTGATGAGACAGATAGTACGTACTTGTCCAAACTGTTTATCAGTAGTGGAAAATAGATGCATACAGCTTACTCAGGGTTGACCTTTTGCAGGAAGGAATGTCTGAAAAGGGAAGCTTATTGGCTAAACCCTCAAGGCCAGCCCATCTACATACCTCATTAGCATGGAGAACTCTGTGCTCCATTCTACATGACTAAATGTCACGATCCTCATGTGGAATGTCGTGGTCATGTGCTCCAGGACAGAAACCACGCTTACCATTCTCAGATATGATAATTTACCAGGGTTTCTGAATCCACTCAACCTACCCACTTTTTGTCTGGTAACATGAATCCACTTGCCCCACAAGGAACTGTCCACATCAGCAGAACCTGTCATCAATTGCATGCAGAAGAGAAATCCCTAAACAGTCCCCAGAAGACAAGAACTTTTCAGGAGGCCCTGTGTCCTCTGTCCCTCTCCTTAGGGATCCTGACCTTCCTGGAAGTCTCATAAGCCCATTAGGAGAGTCTGATAGCAGCCTGGACACCTGATCTGCTATACTCTCCCTGCTGAGTCACTAAGGATGGTCAGGAGACCTAGCCTAACCATGGCTCTCACTGCAGTGCACTGTCTGGCTACACACAGCAAAAGACTTTCACTACTCAAAAGCACTGGTCTCTGCTGACAGAAAGTCAAAATGCAACCCTAGTAAAATGATTCTCAGAGCTATCAGGAAATGAGTCTGGAACAGAGGTCTGGAATCGGGGATTCCTGGTATTCACTTCCATAAGGAGCACATGGCTTCCTCAACCAGGTCCCTCCAGGACTTTTCAAGGACAGATTCCTGCTAAGATCCCCAATAGTCTAGACAGAGGCTGATGTCCTTGGCTGATTTGCCCACCATGCATCCAGGTTTCTCCAAGGTGAAGTCAAATGAGAGATTCTGTGCAATTGACATTGTTCTCCACCATGTGAGTCCTGCACTGAATGTTCAAGCCCCAACACACACAGATGGAAAGGAGACACATGCCAGGCCTAACACTTCTGTGTGCCTAGTGGAAGGACCCAACCCAGCACCCAGAGTTCACAAAGAATTACTTACAGTACACGTGAAGGAACATGGATGTATTTGATACCAGTTCTCCACGTTGACTTGTGGTTAGAAGAGTGTAATATCCTGTGTCCTCCCGGGTGACATTTTGGATCCACAGGGACCCATTGCTGTACAATGTCTCTCTACTGCTATGCTCAGGTCCAGTCACACTTGCGCTATAGTCCAGTGAATACAGAGCAATTCCAAGACTCACGTCTGTCACCCCTCTGTACCAGACAATGACTCGAAGATTCTCAGGCAGATTGTCAACGCGTAGAAGAACATTTTCTCCTTCAACCACTTGGGGCGGTAAGGATTTGATGTCAACTTGGGCAGTGGTGGGCAGGAGCCAGCAGGTTAAGAGGGAGGCTAGAAGGGAACAGAGAGAAGCCACCAATCCTGAGCAGCTGTGAGCATCCCTCAGCTGAGGCCTGTGGTTAGGGGTAGCCCTTAATGGAGGTGAGCATCATGATCTCCATGATCAGACTCAGGGGGTGTCATTTCCTCTCTGAGGAATCCTCTACTCAGGTGTCCCCATATCATTCTTTATATAAAGATTGTCTGGTGTGAGGAAAAACAGCTCTCTGAGCTCTTCCTCCTCCTCCTCTTCCTCTTCCTCCTCCTCCCCCCTCCTCCTCCTTCTCCTCCTTCTCCTCCATCTTCTTCCACACAGTCCTCACTTTCTGAATTGTTTTCTGTTCTATGTAAGGTCCCACTGAACCATTGGCTTTCTCCTCTGGATACTCTGACTTCCAGTCCACTAGAAAAAAGGCTTTTTTGAGGGAAGAGATTAGTATGATCTTGTTGGATGGTTCAGTTCCTGAAAAAAAAAAATCTCAGAAACCAGTTGGGGAAAAACAGGAAGGAAGGAAGGAAGGAAGGAAGGAAGGAAGGAAGGAAGGGAGGGAGGGAGGGAGGGAGGGAGGGAGGGGAGATATCTCCATTGATTTATCTAAATAGTTTCCAGGCTAGTAGCAAAAGACAATCATTACATTCAAGTGTGACTTATATTTCTGTACTGTATGTGTGAGTTTGGGAAGGCACATGTTTCAGTGTGAACATTGTGGATGCATGACACACAACTGTGTGGAGGGCAGAGCAGATCCTGCAGGAGCCTGTATCTCCATCTACCCTGTGAGAGCTGAGGAATGAATTCAGACTGGCATGTCTCCACACACTGAGCTGTCTTGCTGGCCCTCCCAGTTTGACTCCTATTTGGAGGTTCACCCTGTCAAGGTGGGGACCGTTGGATTCCAATGCTAGCCAATGTGACTGATATTGAATAGGATTTTCTCTCCCCTCATTAGCTTCTGTCTGCTCAGAGCTTCCTGTTGCAGGGCCTCTGTCCCTCACTGCACCTTCTGCACTATGAAAGTAAGCAAAAACCACACATCTTCACTAAGGATCCTGTCCATTTCAGAAGAATCTGGGCCTCCCCCACCCACACACAGTCATGGAGTAGGCACCCTTACCTGTGAGCAGGATACACCCCTTGCAGGGAAGCACAGAGGACACCTCCATATCTCTTTAGCTGTGATGGCCTCTCTCTGAGGAGAGCTTCAGCTCCAGCAAAGCACCTGGCCTCTGCTGTCCTTCCTCTTGAGCTAGGTGTCTTCTCAGGCAGGAGCACTTCCCAGAACCCTATGGGCTATGAGTGGTGGGCTCTGTGTCCGAGGCACTGCTGTGCCCCTTCCACTCTCTGTGCTGTCCTGCGTCCCTCTCTTTATCTTTCTCCTCCAAGCAACACCTAGAGGAGCTGTGCTGATAAGCATCTCCATGTCCTCAGAGAACAACGGCTCATCCCAAGGCTGACGTCTGCTGAGTCCTGGCCTTGAGTCTGTCAGCACCAAAGAGGGAGCCTCCATGCTGCCTATGTGTCCCTGTGACACAGAGACTCAGCTGAGCACCCAGTCTGCCACATGTCCTCAGTGCTCTGGGAAGGTGGGATTTCCCATCAAGAAGGTGGCAGAGATGTCTGAGGGCAGTTTAAAGGGACCAGCTGTGTGATGACTGAAGAGGAAGATAAACTCTTTATGACTAATGTCACCAGTCAAGTTCCTGACCCAGAAGAGAGGCCTGGGGCTCGTTTTGTGAGGAGATTCATGTCCTCAGTGTTGGAGAGCAACCTATGTGTCCTAGGAAGGACTATAGGCTCCTCTTCCTATGGAGGGTTTCAAGGGACCCTTCCAGCATTATGTGTTGGATGAGCTGTCATTGGGTGAGCCCAGGTTCTCTCTGGTCTTCTTGGGTCACCTATGCCCTTTGTCTGGGTGGTTCCCCTACAGATATACACTCTTCCCCTATAAGAGATGCCAGGAGGGAGGAGACTTTCAGGTTCCCCAGACAAAGGGGTATCCTCATATACCCCTAGCAAGGTCTAGGGAGGGTGATCCACATTAGTAGGTACAGGGATGGAAACCAATTTCCTAGGCTCAGGAAAACAGTTGTCTGAGTGTTGAATTGTGTCCTGATTCCAACCCCTGGAGATCACCAGGAGAACTGTGATCTCATGTCTAGGGCAACAGCAGGCATGGTTAACAGGTCAAATGTGACCTTCCCTGACCTCTTTAGCACAGTGTAGATTCAGGACCTGTCATCCTGCCCACTGGGCTCTGCAGATCTAATTCCATCTAGTGTAGGGTGGGACTAGACAGGATTCCAGATGTTATATGGGAAGTCCTGAACTAAAGTTGGAAGAAGTATGGATTCAGAGGATGGGCAGCCTCTGAAGAAGCCTTGTGCTCACAAAATTTCAAAAAAAAGTCCTGGTACATTTTTCTTCAGATTTAAAGGAAATGACAGTAATGAATGGGGGTGCACCTGTACTTACTGGCTCATATCTGAGGGCTCATACTTTCCTTCTCTTAGCCCACTGGGTACTGAGGGTCTGTTATTGAGGACAGGGAACAGAACAGTGATTCAAATGGAAGTGCCAACTGCTCTTCCCAGTACACTGCTCTAGGTCTCTTTCTCCTACTGTGATAAAAAAAAAAAAAAAAAAACACTGTGAATAGAAGCAGTTCAGGAGAGCAGAGCATATATTTCCTGTCCAGGTCTGGGTCATACTGTAGCCCTGAAGGAAGTCCAGGCAGAAAACATGCTGCTTGCTGGCTCATTTGCTGGCTCATTCTCTGGCTCATGCTTAGCTAGCTCTCTTATTCAACCAAGGACCATCTGCCTAGGGATGGTGCTGCCCACAGTGGCCTGGGCCTCCTGCATCAGTTAAGACAATCACTCTCAGACGTGTCCACAGCCAGACCAGATAAGGAAGTTATTCAGTGTAGGCTTTTCCCCCAGGTAACTCTGGGCTGTGTCAAGGTGACAATTAATAACTAAGGCACAGTATCAAACTATCAAGTCTTCCTCCTCCAAACTCCACAGAAAGTTCCCCAATCTCCATGTGAGTGTCTCTCTCTCTTCCCTACAAATATCACATGTGCTGGTGTCCACAGCCCTGCACAGCTGGACCCTTAGAGCCTGGACATGGCTCAGGGGCATCTACCCTAGGTTTCACTTTTCCAACTTAGCAGATACTGATCCCAGCAACAATCTGATGTCTGATGTGGAGAGTTAGTGAAATAGCAAATTCAACACATTAGTTCCATTCTGACATGGGACAGGTCTCCCAGGCACCTTCACCCCCTGCCTCTTCTGGATCCACTGGAATCAGAGCAGAAGCCAGTGACCAGCTGAGACAAGACAAGAGCCAGGAGCATTTGGGGGAAAGGAACACAGACATAGTTCCAAATTCTGAGTGATTCTTCTGGGTCATGGAGAATATGTCAGCAAAAGGAGGGGACAGGAAGGCATAAGTGGGTGACAGAAAGAAAAATCCACTTGACCTTAAGTATACCCCTCCCCCTAGGAAGTTTCTCCCACGTGAGAGATGAGAAAAAGACTCACTCCATCTCTCTCCTTCTCTCTCTCTCTCTCTCTCTCTCTCTCTCTCTCTCTCTCTCTCTCACCAATTCAGGGTCATTCTAGAGAAATCAGAGATGCAAGAAGAAATGAAAGAGACAGAGATGGATCTCATGAAAGGATTAGGAATTGTTTGTGACAATGGACTTGGGCTGGGAATTAATTTCTGTATCCATCCATAAAGCCAAGGTCTCATCCCAAAGTTCAGTGGTGACATTTCAATAATCCACTTAATAAGACATGTAAGTTTCTTTCACTGTGGTCCTATTGAGGCCAATGGTCAAGTTCCAGGCAAGAGAAATATAGGATTCATTAGCAATAGTAGTGATGTTGGAATAAAGAGCTCTTGGGAGCATGACTAAGGCTTCTCATTCATAATCCAAGAGGGAGGGAGGCTGCATGGCAGGAGAAGTTGAGGTTTGACCTTAGATGCAAATGAATATGTGAGAAGGAATATCAGCAAAACATCTGAGCCATTGGGGCAAACATAATAAAGCCACATGTGACCTCAGCAGAGGGAAGGGGAAAATCTGGTCATACAAGGTTATGATATATGTGCTATAACCTCAATTAAGCAGGTCCTGATCCCAGCAACAATCTGATGTCTGATGTGAAGAAGCCAGAGATGGGGTGCAGGTTAGTACAAGAGTATTCATGTAGCATGCATGATCCCTGATCCATCATCAGGACACACACAGAACAACCCCACTGGACATTCAAGTGTTCACTGAGGCTTAGAATATCTAAGATACAAGTTGTAAAACACAAGAAACTCAAGAAGGAAGACCAAAGTGTGGATACTTCACTCCTTCTTAGAATGGGGAACAAAATACCCATGGGAGGAGTTATAGAGACATAAGTTTAGAGCTGAGACGAAAGGATGGACCATCCAGAGACTGCCCCACCTGGGGATCCATCCCATATACAACCACCAAACCCAGACACTAAAGCATATGCCAGAAAGCTTTTGCTGACAGGACCCTGATGTAGGTCTCTCTTGTGAGGCTATGCCAGTGCCTGGCAAATACAGAAGTAGATGCTCACAGACATCTATCTATTGGATTGAGCACAGAGCCCCTAATGAAGGAGCTAGAGAAAGTACTCAAGGAGCTAAAAAGGGGTCTGCAACCCATTTAGGAGAAACAACAATATGAACTAACCAGTACTCCCCCAGAGCTGTGTCTCTAGTTGCATATGTAGCAGAGGATGGCCTAGTTGACCATGAATGGGAGGAGAGGCCCTTGATCTTGCTAAGATCATATGTCCTAGTACAGGGGAATGCCAGGGCCAGGAAGTGGAAGTGGGTGGGTTGGGGAGCAGGGCAGGGGGAGGGTATAGGGGGCTTTGGGGATAGCATTTAAAATGTAAATGAAGAAAATATCTAATTAAAAAAAAAGAACTCAGGCTAGAACTACAGGTGTATTTGTCAGATCTGGGACAGGGATTTGGGATGCTAATTTTCACCATATGAGACCATTATTACTAATATGCAAAATCTTAGGCAAATCCCTGCAAGGATTATTTCTCTAAAGAGCAAAATGAAATGAGATGAGATGAGATGAGATGAGATGAGATGAGATGAGATGAGATGAGATGAGATGAGATGAGATGAGATGAGAGACAGATGCTATGGTTGTTAGAAATGAGTGACTCCCTGAGCAGAAAGAGTCCTGTGTTCCAGGAAGGACCTACTGAAATAAGGAGGACTAAACAGAACCCCATCCTTCACCTTCCAGGAATGACTGCATCACACCAGAAACACATGATTTCCTGTCTAGTACGTGGGCTGACAGACCTAGAATTCCTCAGAAATTCTCCAGAGGCAGGTAACTTAGGTCTAGAGTCAGATCTAACTGTCCATTTGTGCTCAATTCTCGGACAAGATGTCCCCTTAAGCAGCTGATGACCAAGATTAACATCAGCTCCTCCCCTCTCTACAGACACCAGAGAAGGCCTCCAGGGTGGAGACACTGGATACGTGGCTGGAGACAGAGAATTTGTGCTTCACATCTGTCGCCTGTGGCCTATGTGAGGCTCATGTGGACTTTGTGTTCCCTGTGTCTCAGTTTCCCCTGACAGCACACTTGGGGAACAAATGCTGCAGTGTCTACAAGGTGGCCTTAAACATGAGCAAGGCCCTGACACTGGGACAGAACAGCTGTCCAGATCTATTCCTCAGCAGGAGAGAATTCGCTAGACTTAACTGTCCAGGGCCATACAGGAGGAACAACATTTGAAAATGACTTTAGAACTCATGAAATGTGGCCCACTGGTTACTAGAGCCCATGAATGAGCCTCCCTGTGACATGGCCAGAGGACTAGTGTCCTGAGGACTTCATGCTGTTATGAAGGTCTGCTCTGCTTGCTGCCTTCACATCCCTCTTCATCTAAATTATGTGAAAAATCTAAATGTAAATCTAAATATTGCCCTCACTGGGCAATATTTCTGGCTCTCACAATAATAATGATTGACCTCTTTCAGACTTTGCTGTTGGGGCAGATTAATGATTCAAGCCCTACCCTAGGAAAGAACTTAGAGATGTGGACTGTCCACAACAACCATCACGCTTAGAAAACATTTGGAAAAGTAAAATTGTTAGTGAAGCTATGTTGAGATGTTTTAACTACTGGTTCTGATGTAGAAAATCTTAAGAAACAATCTGAAATTTAGAAAGTCACACTCTTATTAGTTAAGCTAGGAGCTTTTATGGTCAGGAAACAAGAACAATGGCAGCACTGGCTGACCTGACTCTCATTGAGGCTGGATAGTGTTGATTAATTTCTTATACCCATTTTTTCCCTCATTAATGAGGAGATGTGCATTCTGAGGATTTAAGGTAGATTTGACTGACTTTTATATAACATTTTGGATTTGTAATTCTTTTAAACTTTTTACAAGATTACTTTTAAAGATAAATAATAAAATAATTACTCCCTTCTTTGTAAATTTCTTCCTGCCAATAAGAGAAATTGTCTGAGAAAACTACTTTGCTTACTTACACTTTGTTAATCTATAACAAATTGCATAATAATATATGTTATTGTCTTTATCTGCACCATACAATGTTATTTCTTGTAAAGAACTTTTATCATTAAGGCATGTTAGATTTTGTCAAAGACTTTTTTTGCACCTAGAGATGATAATATAGCTTATGTTTAAGAGTGTTGTAGACACATAAGTATCTATCTATCTATCTATCTATCTATCTATCTATCTATCTATCTATCCTATCTATTGGAATACTGTTCAGATGTAAACACAAAGAAATAAAAAAAAAAGATAGCAGGAAAATGGGTGGAACTAGAAAATGTACTGATCATGGGAACCAAAACCAAGTCCAAAGACAAATGCCCCATGTTCTTCCCCACTTGCAGTTTGTAATTAGTGTCTTCCAGAAAACTTTAGAGGCCATGAGGACAAGGGACACAACAGCGATTCAAATGGATGTGTCGTCTGCTCTTCCCAATACACTGTTCTAGGTTTCTTTTTCTTGGTGTGATAAAGAACACACTGAGCAACAGCATTTTAGGAGAGAATAAAAAGCTTTATTTCCCTTGTGGGTCTGTGTCATTTTGTAGCATGGAAGTATATCAAGGCACAAAATAAGATTATGGCTGGGAGATTCAGACAGCTAAGGAATCATTCTGTTCAATGTAACAGATTTCAACCCTGCTCACACTGCCCCAGGTCACCTGGAGTCAAAAGACCAGGACAATTATCTAGAGCCAGGACTTATTGGCAGTCTCTTCTTCTTTTTTTTTTTTTTAATATGGCGCAATAATTTTTTTCAATTTTTATTAGATATTTTCTTCATTTACATTTCAAATGTTATCCCGAAAGTCCCCTAAACCCTCCCCTGTCCCCCGCCCTGCTCCCCTACCCACCCACTCCCACATATTGGACCTGGCGTTCCCCTGTACTGGGGCATATAAAGTTTGCATGACCAAGGGGCCTCTCTTCCCAATGATGGCCAACTAGGCCATCTTCTGCTACATATGCAGCTAGAGATATGAGCTCTGGGGGTACTAGTTAGTTCATATTGTTCTTCCACCTATAGGGTTGGAGACCTCTTCAGCTCCTTGGGTACTTTCTCTAGCTCCTCCCTTTGTAACCCTGTATTCCTTAGGATTGAACAGTTCCCTCAGCCAGACTCTGTCTCAAGGATGTTTTTCTCAGGCTACATTTGTGGTGAGACCCATACAATCTGGGCTTATCATGATTCTTTGGCTGAGTTACTTCCCCCAAATGTATATCCTGCTCTCAACAGTATGAATTCAAATAAAACATTCAGATATTTTAGTTTGTCTACTCTAGGTGTTTCCTGCACTAAATTCTAAAACCCCAGTATGGACACAACATACTGGCAGGAAGCATGAACAGTCAAGACCAGTGTGTGCACAGTAAAAAACATCCCGCCTAGCACCCAAAGGTCACACAAACCATTGACTGTTTACATAGTGACACACATGTGTTTGTGCAGGTTCAACCTCAGCATTTGAGATTTGAAGGCTCAAAATATCCTGTACCCAGCTGGATGCTGTTCTCTGTAAGGGCAGCAATCCACTGGTGTGCATTGTGCCTCTGACACTGTGTGCAGACCCCAACACGTATGATTGGTAGCTATTACAAACTGTGTGAGTCCATGGCTGTCAACCTCAGTTTCCCCTTGTGTCGGTGAAAGGCTTGAAACTCTCTGTCCATTAAGAACAAATGGAACATTTTCCCCCCTGGGCTGCATTATGCACCAATAGTGAGCAGAGCATTGTGTGGAGGGTACCAGCAGCTTGAAAGTGAGGCAAAGAGCTGGAGAGATGGGTTAGTGGTTAAGAGAACTAGTTGCTCTTTCAGAGGATGTGGGTTCAATTTCCAGCACCCACAGGATGACTCACTGTGGCCTTCAACTCCTGTTCTAGGAGGTCTGATGGCCTCTTCAGACTTCTGCAGGTACCATATGCATGTGTGTAGTACACAGACTTAAAACACACACACACACACACATACACACACACAAATAAATATCTAAATTTTCCTTCAGAAAAATGAATGAAAAATATGGCTGGAAGAAGAGAGAGGCAAATCTTTACATTTGGTAGGAAGCTGGGTCCTGAGTCCTAAACAGGCATGTTCATTCCTCTGCCTCAGTGTGTGTGTCTGGGTGTGTGTACAGTACTTGTAGTACTTGTAGGAGACTTTGGAGTATGTGGGAGCAATATGACGTGACCTATTTTCAGTCAGTGCCCCTGAACAGGTCATTCCCCCATTTAATCTCTGCTCACTCTCAGGAGCATTTGTGGGTGGATGGATGTCTTCACTAACCTCTTCCTCTAGAGACCCTGGGTCATCTCTTTATCACTCATTTTTATAAGGTTTATTTTACCTCAATGTATGTGTGTGCTTGTATACTATATGCATGCAGGAGCCCTCTGAGGCCAGGTGACTATGTGGAATCCCCTGGAGCTGGAATTATATGGCTTTGTGAAGTCTCCTAAAATGGGTGCTGGGAACTGAACTCTGGTCTTCTGGGAATGCAGCAAGCACCCTTAACCACTTAGCATCTCCCTAGCCCGCCATTCTCATTTTCTTGTTTTATTCCCTTTGTGATTTCAGTCAACCCCTCCCTAATTTTACCTTCCAATCCATGACAACTAGAGCTTCAGAAAGAAATCTGCCTGTTTGTGGGAAGGCAGATTTAATTAACTAATTAATTAATGAGTCTGCCAACACACTGACTTTTGAGAGAGTCTCATGGTGGTAGATAACAAAATAGGCTAATATTCAGTTTTATTTTTAAGTTTACATTATTTATGCATTTTATGTGCAACAGACAGACAGGCAGGCAGGCAGGCAGGCAGGCAGGCAGGCAGGCAGGCAGGCAGACAGAAGATATGTGTGTGCTTTAGTGAGTGGGAAAATGCTTCTGTTCGCATAAGAAAGTTAGAGGGCATGAAGGAGTTTGTCCTCTCTTTCCACCATGAGTGATCTGAACTCAGGATGTCAGCCTTGTCAGCAAGTGCCTTTAGCCACAGAACCATCTCAGAGGCCCAGCCTAATATGATATTCATTTGGACACTCACTCTCTCATAGCTGGTAGCCTGGGTCTTTGGTCTTCAGCATATAATGGCCAATGGTGATTGACTTTGAACAGAGAACAGTCTGGATTTTCCACATCCTTTATCATGTGCTCTTCACTGATAACTTCCTGCAGATTAGCTTCTGCCCCCCTCTGCCCTACACACCCCCCACAAAAACCAACACTGAGTCCTCTCTCAAGCTCTTATCTTAGGAGCCATTCTCTCAACCCCCTTCTCCCATCCGCTGACAAGCCAATGCCACCTCATCTATGAGTTAGGACACAGGGCTGCAGCTTTAGGCCACTTTCCCACAGCCTTAATCAAGCCACACCTCCTGCAGATCACTCTAGGGCAGAATGGAGAAGCCATCTGTACTGAGACTCAATTACTCCCGGTTTATAATCTTATGCTCCTCCATGTTCTTTGTCACTTACACTACGCTGAACTACATCACGTGGTGTGCAGCTTTCCGGTTACAAAGGTTTAGACCTTTCCTTTATTCTGGGATTAGGAGAACACTGCTCAATGGTGTGGCCCAGAATGAAGAGTGCTCTCAGAAGAGGCTCCTCAGCCCTCTCCACACTCACTCCCAGGACAGCTACTTCTCCTTCTCTCACTCTCCCGAGCTCTCTCTTATTTTCATTCTCTTTTTTTAAAAAGAATTTCTTTAAAAGTGCATTTTTTAGAATTTTCTACATGATTATTGCAGTCAATCACTTTCTCTCCACTCCCTCCTCCCATGCCTTCTCCTCCTTCTCAACTTCCTGATTTCTTCCTCAACTATCATTATTACATTTTTGTATATAAATATATAAATACTATCTGTTGGACCCATTTAGTGCTAGCCATGTGTAAATGTGTTTATCTGACCACTTTAGATTGGTTTACCTATCAGGGGCTCATCCCTGGAGAATACTGACTCTCCCTCTCTCCAAACTCATTAATTACTAAAGCTCTTTATATAGGAGTGGATCTTCTTGAGATTTGTCCATCAATACTGGCATGTCAATTGGTGTTGCCATGACTGTGGAGGAAGGAGGCCATGTGGATGAGATACCTTGGCTATAGCTTTCCTGTCATATATTGAAGACAAAATCTCACTATAGACATCCTGGTTCTCTTGCTTTTATACTCTTTCTACTTCCCCTTCTAAAATGTACCCAGACCCTCAAACAAAGAGGTTATGGTACAGACAGATCAGTTGGTGATGGATACCCATGGTGTCAGTTGTTCCCTGCATTCTAATCAATTTTAAATTTCTTTGGTGGTCCTCATCTGTGGGGGAAAAAAAGAAGCTTCTTTGGTGATGGTGATAGCAACATTTATCTGTAGATAAAATAATGTGTTTTTAGAATGAACCTAGAAATTATACTAATTTAGAAAAGAAGCCACTTAGGTTTTTCTCTAGGATCCATGACCTCACTAGCCATGAGTGTTTGATGTATATTCTAGAACCAGGCATGATTTCCCTCCTATTGAGCAGAACTTATGTCCAATCACACAGTTGTTGGTTTCCTGCAAGACAGCCATGCCACTGTTGCACCTTTAGGGATCTTGCCATGGTGGTCAGAGCTATGGTTTTATAGGATCACAACTGGTATGGATTATTTTCCTCTGCTCTCTGTTGTCTGCTTGCCTAGAACCATCATTGACATATGCTTAACCTCAAGAAGAACCAATTAAGGGGCATCATCAAATCATTGTAAACCTCTATTATCCTGACTCAGGAAGGCCAGCCAGACAACTTCTTCAACCACAGAGTAGAGCCAGTCACATGTGAAGCAGGAGCATATCTAGGAGCAGAGCTCTGAGCTTCTGGCCCCCATCTCTGAGTTTTCTCTTCTCATGTGGGAAATAGAAGGGTATTATCACAGGTCAAAAACCATGGTGTCCAGTCTACAGAACAGCCATTGTAGACATTAATGGAGGGGACAGAAGATCATGAGTTTGTGACAAAATTCAATCAGCATGCTCTTAAGGATATTCTTTTTTGGGAAGTCCGTGCCACCACCCTAGACAGCCTAAGTCTTCGAGATACTGGAACCACATTTCAGGTTGAATTTGTAGTTAGATAAAAGAAGTCAGAGATGCAAGGAAAGGGAGACTCAGGAGTGAAACATCAAGTTGGGAGGATTAACAATGACTGGTACTCAGTGTCAGTCCTCATAACTCAGATTAGCGTGTCCTATGGATCTCAAACAGCCTCAGCCTGTCACCTTCTGACAGGCTCTGACCACTTACACACCACAAGGTAGATTCTATCCTGAATCTCATGTTCACATGTTAATGCTACCAAGTTCTCAGCCTTCACTGGGCTGGAGTTGTTGCTTCTGGTTGTGTGTAACAGTGCTGTGCAGATGGCAGACAAGAGGTTCCCCTGTGTGGGACCTTTGACCCATGCAATTACTTTTTTCCACTAATGCTGGCATCTCATCTCCCTGCCAACCAGTGTCCAAGGAAAAGGCATGAGGAGGTGAATCACAGCTAATCTACAGAGATTAATGGTAGACAGACATAGGACTGCCTTACAGCACATAGCATTGTGTCCCTCCAGATGCACTGACATCCACTGCTCAGCATGAGCCTGTACCCCCGCCCCCAAGGCTTTGCTGGCTAAGCCTGCCCCACAGGTAGGCTGGGATGAGAGTTCCCATGTTGCTTCAGTGAGAAGCTTCAGAGCCTGTCCTCAGGACTTGATGTGTGAATAGGAACCTGAGCCAAGAGACCAAGAGCAGGCCCTCTCTCAGCTCAGTAGTACAGCTGGACCACAACAGGAGCCATCCTGATCAGATGTTTCATGGTGAATGTAGGAATGATCTAGGAACATGAAGGGTCAGGCAGGCTTTGCAACAGAGCCTTTTAGTCCTGAGTTATTAACATCCCTTCTCTCACATATGTGAACCACATGGAAAGCTTACTTGAGGTTTAGGTTGATACGGATAATATGACCTATAGAAACTAGGTACTAGACCTTGCTGAAAATCACCTGATGGGCCAGGTATGTTCAAACACATGTGTGTAGCACCTGACACAAGATAGAGGAACCAGGAGAAACTCAAGAAATTGCCTCCATCATCTTGATCTGTGGGTATATACCTGTAGCATTTACTTGACTTGTTTTGTTTTTTGTTTTGTTTTGTTTTGTTTTGTTTTCAAGACAGGATTTCTCTGTGTAGCCCTGGCTGTCCTGGAACTCACTCTGTAGACCAGGCTGGCCTCGAACTCAGAAATCCATCTGCTTCTGCCTCCCAAGTGTTGGGATTAAGGACGTGCACCACCACGCCTGTCTGCCATTTACTTGATTATTGATTGATGTATAAAGGCACAGCCTACTGTGGGTGGTGCCATTCCTACACAGGTGGTCCTGAGATGTACAAGGAGAAGGTAACCAAACAAACCTTGGAGTACAAGCAACATCTTTACTCCATTGTCCCTGCTGGAGTTCCCACAGATTAGAATAATGATATAAATAAATAATAATAGTAGAAAAAAATCACTGGATCGAAAATTTGTTCTTCAGACAGACTAACAATATTGACAACCTTTAATGAGATTAACATTGTGTTTATAAGATTAACATTATTAATACCAGAAATGAAATTTGAGACCTTACTGTCCATTCTTCAGAGTACTAAGAACTCCACAAGCACTAAATACTTATGTGCTAACTGTAGACTGACTGACATGAAGCAGACACATACCCAGAAGTCAAGAGCCTACAGATATAGAAGGATGAAGAGACAAAACAGACTCCATGAGTAACTCATAAGTGAATCAATGAAGACATTTGACCAGTGTAAACAGATTTTAATGATGAAAACAGACAAACTGGGGATAGAAGACTATGCCAGTGCATTAGGGGTGTGTGTAGATACCAACAACCAGCTCAGGACTCAGTGGGGACACTCACAGCTTTCCCTCCTAGAGCATGATCAACACAAGAAGGCTGCTGTGACCACTTCTGCTCGGTATTCCCTTAGGAATCCTAAACACAATTCAGCAACACAAAGAAATGGAAGGTTGTCGGCTGTAGAATAATCTATAAATAACATGAAAGTTATTTGGAGAAAATTCTAAAGACTCTATAGATGTTTCTGGGACTGGTGAGTAAAAACATGCACTTGAGCTGTACTTCTGGAAATACTGACCTCAAATAACAATATGACATGTTGGTCAAATGCATAGAAAACAGGAGATGGTGTTAGACACAGCTGGAAGGAGCAGGATAAGTTTAGAAATGCTTTGGAAAGGGGCAGTGGCAATGGTCACATGACAATATAAATGAACTTTATACTACCTAGCTGTGTGCTTCAAAACAGCTAAAGGGAAAAATTCCATATAGACATAATATATTATATATGGTTGGATATTATACATTTATATTTTTATTGGTTATTTTATTTCTTTTCATTGCAAATATTATCACTCTTCCTGGTTTCCCCTCCACAAACGACCTATCCCATTCCCCTCCCCCTGCCTCTATGAATGTACTCCCCCACCCACCCAGACTCCCAAATCACCACCCTACCATTCCCCTATGCTGTGGCATCAAGCCTTCACAAAACCAAGGGCCTTCCCTCCCATTAATGCCAGAGAAGACCATCCTCTGCTACATATGCAGCTGGAACCATGGGGCCCTCCATGTGTACTCTTTAGTTGGTGGTTTAGTCCTTCAAAGCTCTAGGATCTCTGGTTGGTTGATACTGTTGTTCTTCCTGTGGAGTTGCAAACCTCTTCAGCTCCTTGTTTTGTGTCAACTTGAAACAAGCTGAAGTTATCACAGAGAAAGGAACTTCAGGTGAGCAAATGCCTTCATGAGATCCAACTGTAAGGCATTTTCTCAATTAGTGATCAAGGGGGGGTGGAGTGACCTTGTGGGTGGGACCATCTCTGGGCTGGTAGTTCTGGGTTCTATAAGAAAGCAGGCTGAGCAAGCCAGGGGAAGCAAGCCAGTAAGAAACATCCCTCCATGGCCTCTGCAGCAGTCCCTGCTTCCTGACCTGCTTGAGTTCCAGTCCTGACTTCCTTTGGTGATGAACAGCAGTGTAAACTGAATAAACCCTTTCCTCCCCAACTTGCTTCTTGATCATGATGTTTTGTCCAGGAATAGAAACCCTAACTATGTGGGCCATTGGGCTATGCACAGACAGGCTGGTCTCCAGTCGAGCTGAGGTCTGAACCCTGGGACCCGGTGGTAATAATTCAACTACATGGGATGGAAGGAGTTCTCTCATGCTCCTGGACCCTGGCTCCTGTCTAAGTTACCACCCCCCACAGCCACAACAAGAGAAGCATGGTTAGAAGTCAGTAGGCAATGTCCCAAGCTTCTGACCTTCAGGCTAAACTCTTCCCCAGTTACCTAGCAACAGAAAAGATAGCAGCATACTTTAAAAGGGGCTGTTTGGCCCTTCCTTGCTCTCTCACTCCTCTCACTCTCCTCTCTCTTTGTCTTCTCTTCTCCTCTCTCCTCCTCTCCTCTCTTCCTCTTTCTCCCTCTTACTCTCTAGCCTTTCTTCTCTCTCCCTCTCCCTCTCCCTCTCCTTCGCCCTCTCCCTCTCCCTCTCTCTTTCCCCTTTGTCTTCTCTTGGCCATGGCCAGTCTCTCTCTCTCTCTCTTTCTACCTTCTCTCTTTCCCCCTGCCTTTCTACAATAAAGCTCTAAAACCATAGACTGTCTCTGCTCATCAAGGCCTGCCATACTTGGAGGACAGGATAGGCTTTCTCCTAATGAGCCAGTTCTAATCTCCCGATGGAAGGCCTTCCTGTGCTCCAGCCAAGGTCAGCTGTGCAGACTCTCACCTGTGTGGGAACCTCTCTTCCCTCAGCCCTGTCTCCCGTAACCCCGGGGCTACAGGGTGTGGCCCCAGGACCCCCAAGTTGGGGGCTGCCCCTTGTCCACCCCCCCATCAAGTGGGTCAGAAGCTTGAATGCCCGGGGCTGAGTGGAAAGCATCTGGCAGCCCTCCGCTATCCGCCTGCCCAGAGCTTAGGTGGAACTCTGGCTAGACGTAGGCTATCCTCCCTCCCCTCTTTCCCCTGGGCCCCTTATTAGTTCCCACATAACTAAGACACTCTAACTCTACCATTGAGGTCCCCATGCTCAGTCTGATGATTGGCTGCAAGCATCTGCATCTGTATTGGTCAGGCTCTAGAAGAACCTCTCCAGAGACAGCTATATCAGGTTCCTGTCAGCAAGAACTTCTTGGCATCAACAATACTATCTGGGTTTGGTGGCTGCATATGGGCTAGCTCCCCCAAGTGGGGCAGTCTCTGGATGCTCTTTTCTTCAGTCTCTGCTCCACTATTTGTCCCTGTATTTCCTTTAGACAGGAGCAATTCTGGATTAAAATTTTTGAAATGGGTGGGTGGTGCTATCCCTCAAGCAGGGGTCATGCCTAACATCTGGATACGGTCTCTATAGGTTCTCTCACCACTTTGTTGGGTATTTCAACTAATGCCATTTCCGTGGGACCTGGGAGCCTCTTGCTTTCCTGGCATCTGGAAGTATCTGGTGGCTAGCCCTAGTTCACCATCCCCCACTGCTACACACCTCTGTTCAATTTCCTGACGTTTCACCAGTCTCCTCCCACACCTGATCCAGGCCTTCTTTTCACCTCTCCCTTCTCTCCCTCCAAATACCCTCCCTCCCTCTACCTCTGTGATTATTTTATTACCCCTTCTAAGTAAGACTGAAGCATCCACACTTTGGTCTTCCCTCTTGAGCTTCATATGGTCCATGAGTTTTATCATGAGTACTCCAAGCTTTTTTCCTAATATACACTTATCAGTGAGTTCATACCATATGTGTTCTTTTGTGATTGGGTTACATCACTCAGAATATTTTCTAGTTTCATCCATTTGCCTAAGAATTTCATGCATTCATTGTTTTTAAAAGATGAGTAGTCAGCTATTAAAAACAATAAATTTATGAAATTCTTGGGCAAATGCATGTATCTGGAGGATATCATCCTAAGTGAGGTAACCCAATCACAAAAGAAGTCACTTGATATGCACTCACTGATAAGTGGATATTAGCCCAGGAACTTAGAATACTCAAGATACAATTTGCAAAACACAAGAAAATCAAGAAGGAATAGGAAACAAAATACCCATGGAAGGAGTTACAGAGACAAAGTTTGGAGCTAAGACAAAAGGATGGACCATCCAGAGACTATCCCACCTGGGGATCCATCCCATAATCAGCCACCAAACACAGACACTATTGCATATGCCAGCAAGATTTTGCTGAAAGGACCCTGATATAGCTGTCTCTTGTGAGGCTATACCAGTGCCTGGCAAATACAGAAGTGGATGCTCACAGCCATCTATAGGATGGAACACAGGGTCCCCAATGGAGGAGCTAGAGAAAGTACCCAAGGAGCTGAAGGTGTCTGCAATCCTATAGGTGGAACAACAATATGAACTAACCAGTACCCCCAGAGCTCGTGTCTCTAGCTGCATATGTAGCAGAAGATGGCCTAGTCGGCCATCATTGGGAAGAAAGGCCCCTTGGTCTTGCAAACTTTATATGCCCCATTACAGGGGAACACCAGGGCCAAGAAGTGGGAGTGGGTGGGTAGGGGAACAGGGTGGAGAGACGGTATAGGGAACTTTCAGGATAGTATTGTGTTACAGACCCTCTTAAGTCCCTCGTCTGTGTGTGAGTTCTCTGAAGCAAGTGTGCAAGGTGTTCGGCGAAATGACAAACAGAGGCCACACACAAGGGAATGTGTAGTATCTGAGTGTAATGTGTCAAATTGAGCATCAGAGTTTTATACATAGGAAAGTTAGGTGACACACTGGCAGGATACAATGAGGTTACTAGAGGTTACTAGATTCTTAAAGCAAAGGAATGCAGACACAGAAAGGACTGGCAGAAACCCACTGGGATAATGTAAAACAACTGGGATCAAAACCAGCTCCACCTAAGGTCCACTTAATCTTAGAAGCCATTGTTCCTACTGTAGACTATTGTATAGTCCACATTCTCCTTAAACAATTGTAAATACTTGTATCTGGGTGTAACCCAGTTAGCTCTAGTTCTAAGTATCTAGTCTGGTTCCTCCTCAAACCGCAAACTTCCTTATTCCTAGATAGTGCTGAATTCCTTAGTAGGGCAGTGACTTAGCTATTCATGCTCAAGGTTGGATCAAGGACTGCCTAGAATCTAACTTGGCTATCTGTTAAAATATGAATCCTCCCCTTCCGGCCCACACCGCTCCGCTCCAGCGCAGGGCGCAAGGCCTGGACCACTTCGATCTCCGGACCACTGGTAAGAGGAACACATATCTGTTACAGTCCAAACTCGTGGGACTTGAGTCAGCAGCAGGAGATAGACAGGCGGAGGGCGGAGAGCGGAGAGCGGACCCCTTCCCTTCCGGCGCAGGGCGCAAGGCCTGGGTGCCGTGCACCCACCCAGGTTTCCAGCTCTCCCAGCGATCTCAAGACCACTGGTAAGAGGAACACACATCTGTTCCAGTCCAAACTCGTGGGACTTGAGTCAGCAGCGGGAGATAAACAGACGGAGGGCGGAGAGCAGACTCCTTCCCTTCCGGCCCACACTGCTCCGCTCCAGCGCAGGGCGCAAGGCCTGGACCACTGCGATCTCCGGACCACTGGTAAGAGGAACACACATCTGTTCCAGTCCAAACTCGTGGGACTTGAGTCTGCAGTGGGAGATAGACAGGCGGAGGGCGGAGAGCGGACTCCTTCCCTTCTGGCCCACACCGCTCCGCTCCAGCGCAGGGCGCAAGGCCTGGGTGCCGTGCACCCACCCAGGTTTCCAGCTCTCCCAGTGATCTCCGGACCACTGCGCAGGGCGCAAGGCCTGGGTACCACGCACCCACCCAGGCTTCCAGCGGGACTCTCCTAACAATCTAAGGACCACTGGTGAGCAGCTGAACTCAGCATCTGTTCCGGCCCAATCACAAGTGACCTGAGACACCAGCAGGAGATTGAGAAAGGCCCAGGACAAGACAGACGCTCCCTTCTGGTCTGCACCAACACCAGGTCTCCTTGGGCAGGGATGGCAGGAGGTAAGCGTAAGAACAGAAGCAACAGAATCCAAGGGTACTTGGCATCACCAGATCCAAACTCACCCACCCCATCAAGTCCTAGATACAACAG
>LR754403.1:0-32816 GCA_902729485.2 Mus minutoides
ATAGCCATTTTTACTATATTGATTCTGCCAATCCATGAGCATGGGAGATCCTTCCATCTTCTGAGATCTTCCTCAATTTCTTTCTTCAGAGACTTGAAGTTCTTGTCATACAAATCTTTCACTTCCTTCGTAAGAGTCACACCAAGATATTTTATATTGTTAGTGACTATTGTGAAGGGTGATGTTTCCCTGATCTATTTCTCAGCCAGTTCTTCCTGTTTCATTTCTTTAATAAGTTTATTCCAAAGTCCTAATTTGTGCATAAATATAATGTCAATTATATCAGTATGAAACATTGAAACTGAATAATTAATGAAAGTTTTACAGAAGTGAATTTTAGTTCAAACTTGATTATTTCTCTGGACATTGAATAAAAAGGCAAATCAATATTCTGAACTTCAAAATTATGATTGCTGTCAAATTGATTTTTTTTGAAAAAAAATCATAGATACTTTTCAAGTGTATTTCTAGTAAAGTATACTTACATATTATTTTAAAATTTTAGAAATTAATTTTACTTAATATGTTTCTATATGGCTTGAATAAGATATTGTTACCTGATATGTTTTAATTCATAAGGTAGTTTTGAAATTATGGAACACCTAATCTAACATTTAGTCCAAGAAATTGAATACAAGCTGACTGTGTAACTGGAAGAAGAGAATAAAGGGAATTATGGAACTGCTTAGAGTATCTGGGGGGAGAGGAAATCATAATCAGAATATATTGAATGCATAACATCTATTAAAAAAACAATGAATAAACAAACAAAAAGAGTAAACATCAAAAAAAAGAGTAAACATCCATATTTTACTTTTCTGATTTTATCTATTCCTAAAAGTCACTTATAAAACCACTTCCAGTTTTGCAACTTGACTTGATCTTGCCCAAGAGGTCACCAGAGAACATGGCAGAAAGGAACCAGTGGTGTGAGACTCCTCCCCATTCTGCTGAGGAGACTATCCTGGGTTTTCTTCATGAAAGCTTAAAAGAAAAGACATGGATTTGGTAGTAATCTAACTGAAAGCTACAAGACCATACTAAAGACTGAATGATATGTATTTTTTTAAGAGTAGGAAAAATGTATTTGGTGAAAGTACTTGAATAATATATGCTCATAAATTTATTGAACATATATTACCAATATATGCTTCAAGTCTCTTCATTCACACAAAAAAGAAAGGCAAATTTCTCTATTACCTAATCAACTAACTGAAAAGAAATAAATGTAAATTTAAGATTATGAAAAAGGGTGTTGGATATATTAAAAATATATAAATATGTGATCTTCTATCCTGCATTGTTGCATGATCATATCATTGTGAAGTATATGTCATAGAAATAGAGCTATATGTTCTTCAATTTCTGGAGTAGCCATTTTTTTCTGGGAATTTTAAACATAAAATATTATTGTCAGCTATTAAAAATGACATCTATGATGAGCCTTACACCTAAAGAATGTAATAAAACAATAGCTTTTAATGATTACTCTAGTATCATATAATGACACCATTAAGCTTTATTTAATTTCCATGTGATAGTTTATTTTAACAAATGGATTAAATATATTTTATTTTCTTTTTAACTGACTTTGTTTATGATTCTAGGTTTTACCCAACTTCTTGTTTGTCTTGTAGAATCACTTTTGAGGGTAGAGCACAAGATTTCAACTTTGAGCCCCTTTTAATTGGCTAGCATCTCTACTACCATCCACACCTATGTACACAAGTTTTGCCAATCCTTTCTGTCATAGGTGGTAAGGAGACAGTGAGGCATGTGGGCATATTATATTTAAAGACAACTTCTTTGGCTTTTTCACTTTTAATATCTACCCTACCCTAATAAAAGAAAAACGGTTTTTGGATTTTATTTATTAGTTTATTATACAAAATATACTATGTGTTTTTATATGTTCCCTAACTCTATGCATTGCTGTCTTGCATTTACTAAGATGCAGTCTACCACACTGCACAGATCTGCAGCTCTTCTTTTCTAAGCATGCAGACCTATCTCCAGGTCTGCTTGCTCTATTATGTACAGGCTGCTGCTGCTCTTGCCTGATTTCTCCTTTCATGATAATGCCCTCTGGGAGGGACGTTCATTCATTCCTCACTGTCAAGCCTGTAAGCAAAACTCTTAGTACTATACTGCTTGATGCAAAATCAAAAATAATCCCCAGATTTCTTATCTGAAGCTCTCAAGCAATTTATTTTAGAAGATATCAATTTCTGTGCTGTTTCAGGCTTTTAATCTAATTTTAGAACTTCAGGGCAACTGCAGTAAACAAGTATCCTGGCTTTCATCCTCTTCTGTGAAGATGATCTGACTAGAATATATCAATTGCAAACCTATCTTTCAGATCTTCCCCTGCTCATAGCAGCTGCAAGATTGAATTTATTTTATACCTCTTTTGTCTTTGCTCATTTATTCCCCGTGTTTTATACATGTTTTATATCTAAGAAAACAATGTTCCAGTAATTAATGAATTTAGAAACAAAGACAACAACCCTGAATTATGCTTAAGAATTTAATTTAGCATACATATTGAGTGCAAATGAAGAATTTTAACATTTATATCACTTGATATCACCAAGGCTTAAAGCTATTTCTGCTTTGAGTGAGATGTAAAGTTTATAGAAGATAACATTTCAGTGAGAACTTAAGTGATTCAAAGATACTTAAAGATGTTTGAAACATATACCTTTCCAAACAAAATTGTCAGAGAATAAAACATACGAATTTCTATGTTTTATCCTCATTTTTATCAAAAATTTCAAGTATTCTGAATTTGAAAGCTTGTATTTTTTGACTATTTTTCTTTTTCACAAAATAGGTGTAATTCTATGTTTGATGTATGAGACACATTGAATATTAACAAGGTTGGTTTGAGATGGATGGTACCTTGTGCACAAAATCCATCCTTTATCCTTGGCTGTGCAGAAGACGTCATTGATAGGCCACTGGAACAAGGTCATGATAACACTTCTCCATCAGGAAGATGATAAGAATGACTATGATGAGCACCTAATGAGATGGAAGGGTGATTACAAGGTTCTAAACCAACATCTGATAACTGGGGAAATGATCAGAATTTTATATATAAATATATATATATAATGTACACAGGAGAAGATATCAATTCTGTCATGAGAGAGCAGGGTGTTGCTAGTCTCCTCTTAGTTGTATATCTAAACAGAAATCTGGGACAATAAAGGCCCCATCTGTTGAAACCATCTCTTAACTTGAGAGTTGTAGTCTGTATTACCATAAAGGTACCTGTAGAACCAAAGGAAAAAATACAAATCTAAGTTAAACCATTCATAAATTTATTAAAGCTCAGTTGAAGTAAAGACTCATTTGCATATAATAGAGAGTGGCTGTTTAACTGCTGTTTTCATTAGCGTGTTTCTCCTTTTTATAGAGAATGTAGTGAGTTTTTAAGGGGAAAAGTGTACAGATATATTTCATGGAAAATCCTTGCAGAATGGTATCACCTGACCAAAGGAAGGAGTCAAGATCACCTTCTGTGGTTCTAAAGACTTTACAGGAGAACACCTACAATCATTTAATAACCATCATCATGATTGCTTCCAGAACATTAATTCCTGTCCATTGAGAAAACATCCTGACTATTTGAGAGCTGATATGTCTTTACTGATGTTTTTATATTTTGTGTTTTCTTTCATTTACTATTTCCATGGGAGTTGTAGGATATTTGTATGAGTACAGTTATGAAGGTGATTCACTGAGGGTCTATGAAGGTCAGAGGATGATTTTAGGAAGCCAGTTCTTTCCTGGGTTAGGAGACCAAACTGAGGTCCACAGGCTTGCAGTAAAAATATTTTATGGGAAGTGGAACTGGGGTAGCCACTAGAAAGTCCCAGATACCAGGGACCCAAGACGTTCCCAGGACCCAACAGGGAGGACTTTAGCCGAAATACCCAACAAAGGGGAGATAGAACTTATAGAGACCGTATCCAGTGGATAGGCATGGCCCCCAGTTGAGGGATGGGGCCACCCACCTTCCTCAAAAATATTAATCTAGAAATCCTTCTGTCAAAAGCAAATGCTGGGGCAAAGAGTCGAGCAGAAACTGAAGGAAAAGCAATCCAGAGACTGACCTACCTAGTGATACACCCCATCTGCTGACACCAAACCCAGGTACAATTGCTGATGTCACGAAGTGCTTACTGACAGAAGCCTGGTATAACTGTCTCTGAGAGGCTCTGCCAGAATCAGACAAATACAGATGTGGATGTATACCGCAAAACATTGGACTGAGCCAGAGGAACAAAATTAGGAGAAGTTAGGACAAGGACTGAAGGAGCTGAAGGGGTTTGTAACCCCATAGGAAAAACAATATCAACCAACCAGAACCCCCCGCCCTCCGCCAGAGCTCCCAGGGATTAAACCATATGCCAAAGGGTACACAGGGGATACCCATGGCTCTAGCTGGATATGTTGCCGAGGATAGCCTTGTAGGGCATCCTTGGAAGGGAAGCCCTTCCCCTGTAGAGGTTTGATGATCCAGGATAGGAGAATGCTAAGCTACTAAAGCAAGAGTTGATAGGCAGGTAAGGGAGCACACTCATAGAGGCAGGGGAAGAAGGAGGGGATAGGGGACTTGTGGAGGGGAAACCGGGAAGGGGGAATAACATTGGAAATGTAAATAAATAAAATAACCAATTTAAAAAAGAATTACCAAAAAAAAAAAAAAAATCCACCAAGGAAGGCATTCTCTCTCTCTCTCTCTCTCTCTCTCTCTCTCTCTCTCTCTCTCTCTCTCTCTCTCCTTTAAATATATTTATATATAATATTTAGTTCACCAATGATCTTATATAAAACACATTCTATGTGGTAGGTTAATATGAGGCACCCATTAGTTTTGAATGGACTGATGAGACCGTTTCCCCTCTTATCACAGGTGTTTAACCCTTCCTACATCTGTGCTCTACTTTTACTTATCTGAGTATGTCTTCTCAACTTTCAAATCAAAGCTGATTCATTGTAATTTTAGCTTGAGGTCTTTTAACCTCTACCACATACATGAAAATTACCAGCCATACCACTTTTAAAACTTGTTGAAGGAAAGAGAATCCTAGCTACTATTAATGCCATACTTATTTCCTGTACTGTGTTGTGTGTTCCATAATAACAACAGTGTACATTATTTTTGAAATATGAAGTAAAATCAAACTAAATGTAGCTACCATCTGAGATATTAAATATATGCAGTGAAGTGTAATTTATGGTAAATTAAATTTTTCCTTCATAATGGGCTGGCTGGTATTGTACATTTTCAGAATTTGCTTTCTTCTGTTATAAACAGATACAATATACTACTTTACTAAAGTGTTTATTATGTTCCTATACTAGAGAACTAGGGAAATGTACCATATATATATATATATATATATATATATATATATATATATATATATATATATATATTCAAATGAGGTACAGTAGATATTTGTTTCTCAAATCTATCATGACAGTACCATGTCAATGTATCTGTTTATAAGCTTTCTCTCAGTTGTGTATGTGAGCATAAATATAGGAATTGCAGTCTATCTACCAAAATAATATGTAGAACCAAAGGAAAAAAATACAAAATTAAGTTACTAAGTTAAGTCTAAACCTATCTCTTCATGTAGTTATCAAATTCAGCTGAAATAAAGACTCATTTGCATATAAGAGAGAGTGTCTATTTAGCTCCTGTATGCCTCCATGTGTTTTTCTTTCTGTTTTAGTAGTGAGTTCTGAGAATATAGTGAGTTCTTAAGGGGAAAGGTGAACAGATGTCTTTCTGGGAAACCTGGCAGAATTCTATCCCCTGACCAAAGGAGGGATTCAAGATCATCTTCTGTGATTCTGAGAATTTAACAAGGGAAAACCTATAATCATTTTTCCATGGAGCTCACAAGTTTTCTCCATAACACTCTCTAACCATGCTATTAAACAACATATGAAACCTTTCATTATAGGCCATTATTAGTATTTAAAAGCCTGCGAGTTTTGGCACTCTAAAGGGTACTGTCTATTGGGTTTCTTGAAAGAAGTATTTCAATGTTTAGAAATGATATCATGCTCTTAATAGAATCCTTGAGCTTCTTTACTCACCCTCTCCTATACCAACTTTTCCCCATATCTTCCCTTTATTGCATGGAACAAACAGCACATACTTTAGCCACATACCATAATAACAATTATGGAGGCAAGTGAAGCTATCCATTTGGTTGGTTTCATTTCAAGGGCTGATTTATTCCTGGAGTTAGTGTGTTAGTAGTGGCATCTCTGCTGCATGGATCTCAGTAATAGAAGAAATGCTTAAGTTATTATCTTCCAAGATTTAAACGTCTTTTTCCAGGTGAAATTGCTATCTGCTTAAAAAAAAAAAAAAAAACAAAAAAAAACTGGCAGGTTACAACTGGCATCATGATGAAATGAAGATGCCAAACACCTGGTATTAAAAAAAAAATAATCTTTTTTTCTGTCAAGTTGACACATCCACAGATAACTTTCACAAAAATCTTTTCCAGAAAATTAAGAGATGTGAGATTCCATGATCATATGGATATATCCATAGGTACCTTTGTACTTGCCCTTTTCAGGGATTAATTGATGGAACAAACCACTCCTTTTAATGTCAGGCCCCATGCTGGCATACTGAGGTTGAGGAGGAAGTAGTCATGAATGCTGAAATCTCATCAGACGTGTCTAGAACAATGAGTTATGGGAAGTAAAACTCAGGAGATAATGAAGAATGCAACTAAATTTGATTTTAAATATTAAAGCTATGGAAACAGAGGTCTATGAACATCTTTCTAAGAATGTGCTACATATCCAACACGAGCAGAATTGAGTCAATGAATGGACTTACTCTTCTGTAAATTTGTAGCTGCAATTTTGATTATCAATTACGGCACAAAGGATTATACATTCTAGCATCCTTTTCATGCTTCCTCAGTAATTCAGGAACTTCTATATTCCAACTCCTCTACACTATTAGTCAGCCTTTTCTTTCAAATACATGGAAAAATGTTATTCTCCTCTTTGTTATCAAATGAAGCCATTAGATCATTAGATATTCTTTGGGAAGCTGTTTGTGAATAGACAGATATAAATTATTTTTTAGGCAGAAAGATTACTTGGTGGTTTGAGACTTGCTGAAATTTCTTCCAGTGGTTGCTTTAATCTTCTGATGTGGTAGCTTATTAATGCTGCATTACCAACCCAATCTCAATGATTTCCTGGCCATTTTTTTTTTCAAAAGCTGATGTATATTAGCAAAGATCTCTTTCTAGGATCATCTCAAATTAGAGGAAGTGGCTTCTGGAGCTTTTGGTTCACATCACTTCATTAATTTAAATGAGGTATTGAGCAAGTAAGTGGATGAGACCATTTGATGTCCTGGATTTTCAGGTCACAGGAGAAAAGCAAGTCCCGACAGATGGTGGTGGTAAGAGTACTACTGGATGTTCACTCTGCAATTATAGAAAGTACAATTTACATACTACATTAAGTCTCCCCAAATATCTGTCCTCCGCTCTGCTCAGCCAACTAAGCAGAAATACTCCCAACAATTCCCTTCATACCTTTCATGAAAAAAAAAGGAAGAGATAAAAAGGAAATAAGCAAGATTTGTTTACATTAGTGTAGCATCGAAATACAAATAATCAACATATATTTGTTTAAACTACTCGTGAGCCTGGGAAATAAGCTTATTAAGAACTAGCTAAAGACGGCCGGGCGTGGTGGCGCACGCCTTTAATCCCAGCACTCGGGAGGCAGAGGCAGGCGGATTTCTGAGTTCGAGGCCAGCCTGGTCTACAAAGTGAGTTCCAGGACAGCCAGGACTAAGCAGAGAAACCCTGTCTCGAAACCCCCCCCCCCCAAAAAAAAAAAAAAAAAAAAAAAAACTAGCTGAAGAGATAGGAAATGCAAAGGAAAGAGGAAACTCGGAAAAAGTCCCAGGGAGATTATGATGTAAACAAAGACATTACTGTCATCAGTGTTACTGGAACTGTTGTGCACATTTGAGACAGAACTGTAAACAATCAACACCTCATGCTTTCCCTTCTGTTTCATGAAAACAATGCTGAAATTATTAGAGTATGTAGTAGAAAGATAATATTTTTATTAATTATTTTATTCATTTACATTTTAAATGATATCCCCCCCTTCCAAATTTCCCTTCCACTAACTCTCATACCAGTCCCCCTCCACCTCCCCTTTGCTTCTATGGGGTGCTCCTCCACCCTTTCACCTAACCCCACCTCACTGATCTAGCATCCACCTATGCTAGGCATCAAGCCTCGACAGGACCAAAGGCCTCCACTACCAATGATGCAGAAGATGAGTTCTACTGGGAAAGGGAAGTTGAAGAGGAAGGCAAATGGGGGTGTTAAAGTGACAAAAGTATTTTATAGCAATCTATGAAACATCAAACATCTGTAAAATATTAATGGAGTTATCATATTTTAAGAATTTTAAGGAACAAAGAAATTTCTAGTAATCCTGTATCATCTAACCAAATTGTTTTTTTTAATTAATTTAATATATATTCAAAAATCCACTGTAATTAAAAATTTCAATCATAAATATTAAATTATATTATATTAAAACTTACATCAAAGAAAGTAAAAGTTACAGAACTTTCTCAATAAAAGGTACTTAAGTTTTCATCTTTAAATTTTCAATATTAGTACTTAAATTTTCATCTTTCCAGTTATTTTGTAGCATAATAGCATATATTTATTTTCATCAACAAATATTCTCACAAAGAAAATACTCCACTAGACATAATAAGTCACCAGTAACAAACTCTAATGTACCTCTTAAGGCTTGAGGTCTGTCACTGAACTAGAAATAATATGAATAGGGTTGCAGAAATGGATTTGCAGTTAAGAGCACTTGCTTCTTTTGAATTGAAGTCAGATTTGTCTTCCATTACTCACATGGAGAATCAAGATCATCTATCAGCCAAGATCCAGGGGTTCCAATTACCTCAGCAGGTACACAAGGTGTGTACATGCATACAGGCAGACAAAACACCCATACATATAAGATAAAATGTATTAAATATTTTAAAAGTAGAAACAAGTAGAACTTTTGTGTGTTTTATCAATAACATCAGGCAGGGCAAAGGAAGCCCAAGACCAATTTCTCAGGAGAAAATAGGTTCATTTTCCCTAGAGGAAAAGTGGGAAGGGAATATATATATATATATATATATATATATATATATATATATATATATATATATATATATATATATATATATATATATATATATATATATATATATATATATATATATATATATATATATATATATATATATATATATATATATATATATATATATTCCTTTGATTGTTTCTTTTGTTGTTTTGTTGTTTGGTATTTTTGTTGTTGTTGTTGTTTTTTGAGAAAGGGTTTCTCAGTTTCTCTGTATTAGCCTTGGCTGTCCTGGAACACACTTTGTAGACCAGGCTGGCCTCTAACTCAGAAATCTGCCTGCCTCTGCCTCCCGAGTGCTGGGATTAAAGGCATGTGCCACCACGCCCGGCCGTGGTTTGTTTTGTGTGTTTCATTGGTTGGTTGGTTGGTTGGTTTTGGTTTTAATTTCTTAATTTAATGTTGCCAACAGTATTGAATACTCAAGACAGAAAGTTCTGTCCTCTGTGCAAGGCTGTTGCATAGAAAACTCTAGGACTGGGTCCTGAACATGGATAAACATAAAGTTCTCCCTGATGTATGCTATATGCTCCTGGGAAAACATGATTTCAAAGACACACCCCCAAGAAACCTCTAATGTCTTCCAAGTCACTTTTTTTTCACCTTTTATTTATTTATTATTAGAGAGTTTCTTCATTTACATTTCAAGTGTTATCCAAAAGTCCCCTATATCCTCCCCCTGCCCTGCTCCCCTACCCTCCCTCTCCCACTACTTGGCCCTGACATTCCCCTGTACTGGGGCCTATAAATATTGCTAGACCAAGGGCCTTTCTTCCCGAATAATGGCCAACTAGGCCATCTTCTAATATATATACAGCTAGAGACATGAGCTCTGGGGGTTCTGATTAGTTCATATTGTTGTTCCATCTATAGGGTTGCAGACCCCTACAACTCTTGGGTACTCTCTCTAGCTCCTACATTGGGGACCCTGTGTTCTGCCCTATAGATGACTGTGAGCATCCACTTCTGTGTTTGTCAGGAACTGTCAAAGCTTCCCAGGAGACAGCTATATGATGGTCCTTTCAGCAATGTCCTGCTGGTGTATGCAGTAGTGTCTGCGTTTTGTGGCTGATTATGTGATGGACCACTCAGGTGGGGCACTCTCTGGATGGCCCATCCTTTCATTTTAGCTCCAAGCTTTGTCTCTGCACATCCTTCCATGTATATTTTAATCGCTATTCTAGGGAGGAGTGAAGTATCCACGCGTTGGTCTTTCTTGATTTTCTTATGTTTTGGAACTTGTATCTTGGGTATTCTAGATTTCTGGGCTAATATCCGCTTTTCATTAAGTGACTTCTTTTGTGATTGGGTTACCTCACTAAGGATGATATCCTCCAGATACATCCATTTACTCAAGAATTTTATAAATTCATTGTTTTTAATAGCTGAGTAGTACTCCATTGTGTAAATGTACCACATTTTCTGTATCCATTCCTCTGTTGAAGGACATCTGGGTTCTTTCCAGCTTCTGGCTATTATAAATAAGGCTGCTATGAACATAGTGGAGCATGTGTCCTTATTACCAGTTGAAATATCTTCTGGGTATATGCCCAGGAGAGGTATTGCTGGATCTTCTGGTAGTACTATGTCCTGTTTTCTGAGAAACTGCCAGACTGATTTCCACAGTGGTTGTACCAGCTTGCAATCCCACCAGCAATGAAGGAGTGTTCCTCTTTTCCACATCCTTGCCAGCATCCGCTATCACCTGAATTTTTTATCTTAGCCATTCTGACTGGTGTGAGGTGGAATATCAGTGTTGTTTTGATTTGCATTTCTCTGATGATTAAGGATTTCGAACATTTTTTAAGGTGCTTCTCAGCCCTTTGGCATCCTTCAGTTGATAATTCTTTGTTTAGCTCTGTACCTCATTTTTTAATGGGGTTATTTGAATTTCTGGCATTAAGCTTCTTGAGCTCTTTGTAAATATTGGATATTAGCCTCCTATCAGATTTAGGATTGGTAAAAATTCTTTCCCAATCCGATGGTGGCCTTATTGTTTTATTGGCAGTATCTTTTGCTTTACAGAAGCTTTGCAATTTTCTAAGGTCCCATTTGTCAATTTGTGATCTTACAGCACAGGCCATTGGTGTTTTTTTAGGAATTTAGTCCCTGTGCCCATATCTTCCATGGTTTTCCCCACTTTCTCCTCTATGAATTTCAGTGTCTCTGGTTTAATGTGGAGGTCTTTGATCCACTTAGACTTGAGCTTTGTACAAGGAGAAAGGAATGGATCAATTCGCAGTCTTCTACATGTTGACCGCCAGTTGTGCCAGCACCATTTATTGAAAATGCTGTCTTTTTTCCACTGGATAGTTTTAGCTCCCTTGTTGAAGATAAGGTGACCCAAGTTGTGTGGGTTCATTTCTGGGTCTTCAATTCTATTCCATTGGTCAACCTGTCTGTTGTTATACCAGTACCATGCAGTTTTTATCACGATTGATCTGTAGTACAGCTTAAGGTCAGACATGATGATTCCACCAGAGGTTCTTTTATTGTTGAGGATAGTTTTTGCTATCCTAGGTTTTTTATTATTCCAGATGAATTTGCAGATTGCCCCTTCTATCTCAGTGAAGAATTGAGTTGGAATTTTGATGGAGATTGCGTTGAATCTGTAGATTGCTTTGGGAAAGATAGCCATTTTGACTATATTAATCCTGCCAATCCATGAGCATGGGAGATCTTTCCATCTTCTGAGGTCTTCCTCAATTTCTTTCTTCAGAGACTTGAAGTTCTTGTCATGCAGATCTTTCACTTCCTTCATTAAAGTCACACCAAGGTATTTTATATTATTTGTGACTATTGTGAAGGGTGTTGTTTTCCTAATTTCTTCCTCATCCTGTTTATCTTTTGTGTAGAGAAAGGCCACTGATTTGTTTGAGTTAATTTTATATCCAGCTACTGAGCTGAAGATGTTTTTCAGTTTTAGGAGTTCTCTGGTAGTTCTCTTTAGGGTCACTTATATATACTATCATATCATCTGCAAATAGTGATATTTTGACTTCTTCCTTTTCAATTTGTATCCTCTTGATCTCCTTTCGTTGTCGAATTGCTCTGGCTAGGACTTCAAGTACTATATGGAATAGGTAGGGAGAAAGTGGGCTGCCTTGTCTAGTCCCTGATTTTAGTGGGATTACTTCCAGCTTCTCTTCATTTACTTTGATGTTGGCTATTGGTTTGCTGTAGATAGCTTTTATTATGTTTAGATATGGGCCTTGAATCCCAGTTCTTTCCAAGACTTTTATCATGAATGGGTGCTGGATTTTGTCAAATGCTTTCTCAGCATCTAAGGAGATGATCATGTGGTTTTTGTCTTTGAGTTTGTTTATATAGTGTATTACGTTGATGGATTTCCGTATATTAAACCATCCCTGCATCCCTGGGATGAAGCCTACTTGGTCATGATGGATGATCCTTTTGATGTGTTCTTGGATTCCGTTTGCGAGGATATTATTGAGTATTTTTTCATCAATATTCATAAGGGATATTGGTCTAAAGTTCTCTTTCTTTGTTGGATCTTTGTGTGGTTTAGGTATCAGAATAATTGTGGCTTTGTAGAACGAATTGGGTAGAGTACCTTCTGTTTCTATTTTGTTAAATAGCTTGAGGAGAGTTGGAATTAGGTCTTCTTTGAAGGTCTGATAGAAGTCTGCACTAAACCCATCTGGTCCTGGGCTTTTTTTTTGGTTGGGAGACTATTAATGACTGTTTCTATTTCTTTAGGGGAAATGGGACTGTTAAGATTATTAATCTGATCCTGATTTTACTTTGGTACCTGGTGTCTGTCTAGGAAGTTTTCCATTTCATCCAGGTTTTTCAGTTTTGTTGAGTATAGGCTTTTGTAGTAGGATCTGATGATGTTTTGGATTTCCTCAGGATCAGTTGTTATGTCTCCTTTTTAATTTCTGATTTTGTTAATTCGGATACAGTCCCTCTGCCCTCTAGTTAGTCTGGCTAAGGGTTTATCTATCTTGTTGATTTTCTCAAAGAACCAGCTCCTGGTTTGGTTGATTCTTTGAATAGTTCTTTTTCTTTCCACTTGGTTGATTTCTGCTCTGAGTTTCATTATTTCCTGCTGTCTACTTCTCTTTGGTGAATTTGCTTTCTTTCGTTCTAGGGTTTCTAGGTGTTCTGTCAGACTGCTAGTATGTGCTCTCTCTAGTTTCTTTTTGGAAGCACTCAGGGCTATGACTTTTCCTCTTAGGACTGCTTTCATTGTGTCCCATAAGTTTGGGTACGTTGTGGCTTCATTTTCATTAAACAATAAAAAGTCTTTACTTTCTTTCTTTATTTCTTCCTTGACCAAGGTATCATTGAGTAGAGTGTTGTTCAGTTTCCACATGAAAGTTGGCTTTCTATCATTTCTGCTGTTATTGAAGATTAGTCTTAGTCCGTGGTGATCTGTTAGGATGCATGGGATAATTTCAATCTTTTTGTATCTGTTAAGGCCTGTTTTGTGACCAATTATATGGTCAATTTTGGAGGAGGTACCATGAGGTGCTGAGAAGAAGGTATATCCTTTTGTTTTAGGATAAAAAGTTCTATAGATATCTGTTAAATCCATTTGTTCCATTACTTCTGTTAGTGTCCATGTGTCTCTGTTTAGTTTCTGTTTCCAGGATCTGTCCATTGGTGAGAGTGGGGTGTTGAAGTCTCCCACAATTATTGTGTGAGGTGCAATGTGTGCTTTGAGCTTTACTAAAATTTCTTTAATGAATGTGGCTGCCTTTACATTTGGAGCGTAGATATTTTAAATTGAGAGTTCACTTTGGAGTATTTTGCCTTTGATTAGTATGAAGTGCCCCTCCTTGTCTTTTTTGATAACTTTGGGTTGGAAGTCCATTTTATTCGATATTAGAATGGCTACTCCTGCTTGTTTCTTTGAGCCATTTGCTTGGATGATTGTTTTCCAGCCTTTTACTCTGAGGTAGTGTCTGTCTCTGTCTCTGAGTTGTGTTTCCTGTAAGCAGCAAAATGTTGGGTCTTGTTTGTGTAGCCAGTCAGTTAGTCTGTGCCTTTTTATTGGGGAATTAAGTCCATTGATGTTAAGAGAAATCAAAGAAAAATTAGTGTTATTTCCTGTCTTCTTTGATGTTAAAGATGAGAGTCTGTTCTTGTGGCTGTCTTCTTTTAGTTTTGTTACAAGATTACTTTCTTATTTTTTCTAGGGTGTAGTTTCCTTCTTTGGGTTGGTGTTTTCCCATTATTATCCTTTGAAGGGCTGGATTCGTGGAAAGATATTGTGTGAATTTAGTTTTGTCATGGAAAACTTTGGTTTCTCCATCTATGGTAAATGACAGTTTTGCTGGGTATAATAGCCTGGGCTGCCATTTGTGTTCTCTTAGTGAGTGTCTGCATAACATCTGTCCAGGATCTTCTGGCCTTCATAGTCTCTGGTGAGAAATCTGGAGTGATTCTAATAGGCTTGCCTTTATATGTTACTTGACCTTTTTCCCTTACTGCTTTCAATATTCTTTCTTTATTTAGTGCATTTGTTGTTCTGATTATTATGTGTCCGGAGGAATTTCTTTTCTTGTCCAGTCTGTTTGGAGTTCTGTAGGCTTCTTGTATGTTCATGGGCATCTCTTTCTTTAGGTATGGGAAGTTTTCTTCTATGATTTTGTTGAAGATATTTGCTGGCCCTTTAAGTTGAGAATCTTCTTTCTCATCTACTCCTATTATCTGTAGGTTTGGTCTTCTCATTTTGTCCTGGATTTCTTGGATGTTTTGGGTTAGGATCTTTTTGCATTTTGTGTTTTCTTTGATTGTTGTGTCCATGATCTCTATGGAATCTTCTGCACCTGAGATTCTCTCTTTCATCTCTTGTATTCTGTTGCTGATGCTCACATCTATGGTTCCTGATTTCTTTCCTAGGGTTTCTATATCCACTGTTGTCTCTCTTTGGTTTTTCTTTAGTGTTTGTACTTCTATTTTTAGATCTTGAATGGTTTTCTTCAATTCCTTCACCTCTGTGGATGTGTTTTCCTGTAGTTCTTTAAGGGATTTTTTGTGTTTCTTCTACCTGTTTAGCAGTGTTTGCCTGTAGCTCTTTAAGGGCTTCTGCTTGTTTAGCAGTGTTCTCTTGTGATTCCTTGAGGGATTTTTGAATTTCCTCCTTAATGGCTTCTACATGTTTAGCAGTGTTCTCCTGTAGTTCCTTGAAGAATTTTTGTTTTCTTCTTTAAGGGCTTCTGTCTGTTTAGCATTGTTCTCCTGTATCATTTCTTTAAGTGTGTTAATAACATACTTCTTATAATCTTCTACCATCCTGATGAGATATGATTTAAAATCTGTGTCTTGCTTTTCAGGCATGTTGGGGTATCCAGGACTCGTTGCCGTGGGCGTACGAGGTTCTGATGATGCCCATTGTTTCTATTAGTGAGATTCTTCTGTTTGCCTTTTGCCATCTGGAGATTTCTGATGTTAATGTCCAAGCTGTCATTGGATTGGGATTGATCCTCTTGTGGTTCTGTTAGCCTCTGACAGCACTTCTGGTAGAAGAACTTCCCTTAGAGATCCAGTGATCAGAGCACTCTCTGAAGTCAAGCTCTTCTCTTGCAAGTCCGGTGTCTAGCAGACTGGAGCTCTGATTTACTTCCTGAGTTCTAGGGTCAGAACTCTCCCAGCAGGCTGCCTCTCTTCTGTAATCCTGAGGTGATCCCAAGGTCCCCTGATCCAGAGGTGATCCTAATATCCTGGGGTGTGGAGAGCGCAGAAAAGGCCCTAGATGCATCTGCTGGGCTCAGAGGAAAGATGGCAGGGTAGGGGGTGTTCTGGCTGGGAGAGGCCCAGCCTCCGGTGTTCTTTGGTTCCTGCCCCTGCAGGCAACCGCTCCCCCACTGTTCCCAAAACCACAGCTTCACTTCACTCAGGCATAACCCCCATGCGATCCTAAAGTCCTGGGGTGTGGGGAGCACAGGAAAGGCCCTAGCTGCGTCCGCTGGGCTCAGAGGAAAGATCCCGTTACTTTTAAAATCTGTTTTTTGTTGTTGTTGCTCCTTTGCTTTGCTTTGTTTTCAGAAAAAGAAACATCTTGACTCTTTTCTCTCATTTGAAATAATTATTTTTATATATTTATGGTGGTGTAGGTCTTGATTCTGCCAAGATATTTGCTATAGTTTAATTATTTGAGTTGTTTTCAGTCCAGACAAGCAAAAATAACTCTGTTATGAAATGTGAAATTGACATATCAAGATCAATAAGAAAAGGAAAACAGAAAAAGAACCTTCGTTTCCTTTTTTCTCTTTTTATTGAATATTTTATTTATTTACATTTCAAAGTACATCACCTTTACCAATCCTCACCACTACCCCTATCATAGTGGTAGGCTGAAAAAGATGTATAGCTAAATAAGGACCATTGAGACTTCTGCATCTGATAACTGGTGCCCAACAAGGCCATCCTCTGCTACATATGTGGTTTTAGCCATGGGTCCCTCCATGTGTACTCCTTGGTTGGTTTTTCCTCTGATCCAGTTGAGTTGATAGTCCTAATCTAACACCTACATGAGGGATATGAGGCTATGTGAGAGTCCTTGGGGCTCATCAGCAACCCAGGCATTCTACTTTTAGCTGAAAAAAAGAAACAAAAGCAAAAAGTTCTTTGAGCTTTGTGTTAATATTTTTACCACTGAATCTCAAATACTGATGTAAATCATTAGAGATTTTGTTTAAGCTGCATGATCAACACTAATCGGCAGTGCTGAAAGTAAGACCAAGTATCTACCATCACACCTAGGACTCCTGGGCTACCAGTCCATGAGTCCTAATCATTTACCCTGTAGTTCAGCCGGACCACACTATCCTGTTCTTTGGTTTGATTTTGTTTTCCTGCTAACTCTCTTTCTTCCTCTTCTTTCACTAATTGCAAAGATAGCAGTATCTTATAGTGAGTTATTCCACAGGTTTTATGTGTCTCTTGATTCCTTTGTTTGAAAAGACTGCTCTTTATCGTCTGTCTGCAATGTAGTCCCATGCCTCCTCTGCTGCTTTACTAGTTGCAAAGATTCCCCAGATGTCACCCCTTACATGCTAAGAAGGGAATCTCAGCCTCACTCCAATTGTTGCCATTCTGTGCCGAGAATAAAGCAGAGGCATACTGTGTTTCTGCTGCTATCTACATTGAGCCTATAGCACAAGTTTTCTGCTTCCTGTGACTACTCTCAGAGGTCAGATTTGCGTGTAGGTTAAATTCTGACAGTCAGCATAAACTAAGTTCCCAGTCTTGAGGTTTGGATAAATTGTACATGTGCCAAATAAGAAAATCGTTGAGTCATTAAAACATTGAAAACCAGAGATTTAAAAATAGCTAAACATTTATGGGGGATTTATGGAGACAGTATATGAACCCGCTCTGAGTGCATTCATTTCATGAGAATCTTCATCAGTGATGATCTCTATGCTTCATTTCAATATTCTACTCAGTGGTAATTAAAATCTATGGGACATTTCACGGTGACTTTGAATATAAAAGCAATTCAGTTTGTTGTTAATATATCTCCAGGCCCCTAGTGAAAATTTTAAGGCAGAATACAATTTACTTGGATTATTTTCATTTCCTGTTCAGTCTTTCCTTTATTTGTTTTTAGTTATGAGTTTTTCTGCTTATTCTACATAGCCTTTTTGTTTAAGCATGAAAAGAGCAATAAGAGCAACAAAACCACTATTGAAAGAAAATAAAATATTATAATATACCCTTTACCTGATAAACACATTTTTAAAATATATTATAAATATACTAAGTAGAAAAAAACAGCCACTTGAATTTTGATTTAAAAGAATTTGGAGGGGGCTGGTGAGATGGCTCAGCGGGTAAGAGCACCCGACTGCTCTTCCGAAGGTGATAAGTTCAAATCCCAGCAACCACATGGTGGCTCACAACCATCCTTAATGAGATCTGGCGCCCTCTTCTGGAATGCCTGAAGACAGCTACAGTTTACTTACATATAATAAATAAAATAAATCTTAAAAAAAAAAAAAGAATTTGGAGAACAATGTTTTATATATTGCGTTGGGTATTGCTGAAGATATTATGTATTCAAATTCAATCAGAGCAAAGTTTAAGACAGATAGGAAGAGAAGAAGGAAGGAAGGAAGGAAGGAAGGAAGGAAGGAAGGAAGGAAAAAAGGAAGGAAAAAAGGAAGGGAAAAGGAAGGAAAAAAGGAAGGAAAGAAGGAGGTAGATTTTATAACACCTAAAACATTAAATAAATCACAAGTATCATGTGATGAAGATTATAAATAAATTACAAAGAGTATAAATTTAGAGGTAGTTATTAGCTTCTTTGTCCAGAGTAACTGCCCATTTATAAGCTAAGATAGAGCAGGTCTTCTGATTCAACTATCTAATTGGCTTAGAAAAATACTGATTTCTTCTTCTTCTTCTTCTTCTTCTTCTTCTTCTTCTTCTTCTTCTTCTTCTTCTTCTTCTTCTTCTTCTTCTTTTTCTTCTTCTTCTTCTTCTTCTTCTTCTTCTTCTTCTTCTTCTTCTTCTTCTTCTTCTTCTTCTTCTTCTTCTTCTTCTTCTTCCTCCTCCTCTCATTATCTGCATCTATTTTATACTGACTCCATTTCCATGCCATGAGCTTTTGTTTCGTCACTTTCTTCTGGGATATCTGTTCTACTGTGCAACCTCCTCTTCTGGTTTTGAAACAATCTGTTTCTTCTCAGTGAGGATCATCTCAGAGTGGCATGGGGACCTTGTGTATTGGTTAATCTGGCCATGAGCTCTGTAGGATCATCAGCGCATCTTAGGTGCCTTGTTCACTTGTATGTGTTCAGTGGCTAGAGAGACTGTGTCTAAACCCTTAAGTTCAGCACAACTCTGCATCTTTAAGCATTTGCAGCAAATACTCAGCATTCTTTTTGGCCACCATCCCCTTGTCCAGCCCCACTATTTGTCCTGGGCACACCTACTGACTCCACCATTATACCACAGGAATGGCTCACATTGCTTTTTTAAAGTGACATTCTTCAGATACTTGGTAGTTTTGCAGATATGCATAATTTTGATGGCCAGGGCAATTTCCCAGGTGTCCTTATAATGAAGAGGAAGGTTGGAACTTCTTGATTTGCATGATTTTGTGGTGTTTTCTGGGTCAAGAGAGTAGCAAACCATCTTCACAAGTCACCACTGACCACTTACAGTGATGACTTCTTTAATAGCTTTACATTCCCACACATAGTAAGGTAAAAGTCCGAAAAGTGTATTGCCTAGAAAACTCGATGATTTGGATTTTATCTGTGGTTTACATTAACCTTCAAGTTTTATTTCTCTTAGGAATAATAACTAGGTTGATTTCTTTTGAAATCATAAGTGATTATTAGATGGAAAGAAAGAGAATAAGAAATGATCTCACATTCAATATACAAGATAACAAATCATCTTTTGATTGCTGATTTTTAAGTATTGGTTGTGGAATGACTCTATCTATATTTACTTCTTGTAGACTAAGAACAAGCATAAATGCCACCAATTTTTTGTCAGGTATGAAAAAAACTAAATTTGTTTTCTTTTCCTGTTTTTTAAACATGAGTAGATAGTCTAAAAATGTAAGCATCAATTTTAGGAAGAATAAAGTATAAATAATAACACTTTGTCACCTTAGCTGGTCAATAATATAGTAAATAATTTAATTCATGATTTAGTAAAGACGTTCACTCTTCTATTAAGTTGTTCAACAATGTGAATATGTTCTGTGTTATAGATATTATGAGGCCATTATGATAATAAGTCACAACTTAAGATTCCATAAAATGGATATAGACAAAAAATGTTTACTTTACAAACACCTGCAAAATTACAGTGTCTGTCTTATTTAAATATTATAGTTGCAGACATCAAAGAAAACCTACCAAATGTGCTTTGAAAATAAAAATCTTGATTAATTTTCAGATAAAAATATTTTCTTCTTTCAGGCTTAAAATGAATAAGTGGGTATTAACAAATAATGCTCAACCTATAATTGCTTTCAAATGTTCATATTACCTCCCTACAAATATTTTCAAGGATAAATTGGATATGTCACTTAATGGTAGGACAAGCCTCTAATCCCAACACTCTGGAGGCAGAGACAGGAGATTCGCAAGTTTTAGGCCTAATTCTGATACACATAAAGACTGTGTATCAAAGAAAAGAAAAATAAATCAGTCAAATTTAATTGGCCAGGTGGTGGTGGCACAAGTCTTTTATCCCAGCCCTTTGGAAGCAGAGGCAGGTAGATCTTTGTGAACTTGAGGCAGCCAGGTATACAGAGCTAGTCCCAAGACAGACATAGCTACACAGAGATAGCCTGTCTTGAAAAACAAAACAAAACAAAAGTTCATTGAACTACACCACTTTTAGTAATTAAAAAATGAAACAATAATTGTACACATTTATTTCATAAATCATAAATTAATGCATAAGGCTTTTAAATAAGCAATAAAAAGAAAACTTCTTGTCTGCCTTTGGTTTTATAAGTTGCAAACTCATAAGCAACCACATGTCTATTGAGAAATTGGTATGGTTCATCCTTGGAGTATTTTATTCTGTAGTGGAACATAGTGACGATTACATGAGCAGAGAAGGAAAATGGCTTTGCTATCAAAAGGAACAATGTGCTTTTAATCAAAATCAGACAAGTCTTGTACAGCCCTAAAAACATACCGCTGACCAAGAGTTTAATTGTTTCTGAAAATGCTCCGTGAAGCGCTTGAATAGGTGTAATTTATTTACTTAGAAATTACCAACACAGATGCTCTCCTACTTCAACCACCTCCTTTGTATTCAACTATGATTTAATGGTTTCTTGCACAAAACTAGTCCAAACCAATTAAAAAGGAAACAAATAGTCTCGGTGGAGGGTAAATTGCCTTCTCTGCCTCCATGAAGCATGTGTGCATCAGTTAGATAAGATGATGTTAGTCTGTGACAATCTGGAAGAATCCAGCCTGCTCCATTGCTGCTAGAGAAAAAGCTTTAGGGCTCTGAGCCACCACAAGCGTCATTTGTCTAACTTGTGGCTAAACCTAAGGGGAAGAAGAGGCAGAGTATTTCTTGCAATACATTAATCTTGACATAAAAATAATGGAAAATGTCCCAAGAGGGTCACCACTTAAACAGACTTTCTTCAGTGCTTAATTCAACTTCCTATTTCTCCCTTCACACATTTGAACTAGGACAGTAGATAATGTAATTTGCTTATGTAATATAAAACAGACACTATTTTATTAGGTTTTGCACAGTTTCACACTGTCTCAATATATGCATCAGCTGCTATTACTGTGGCCAGTGACATCATACTGCCAACTCTTTCTGACTTGCCAGCTCCCTGGTTTGTACTCATTTGGAATGTAGTCTGAAAGACGCAAAGTGCTAGGCATGGTATACAAAGCTTCCATTGATGTTATCAACATATTTAAATCTTTTGTTTTAGACTTTTAAATTTTGCTTTGTGTGTGACCCTTTGCCTGTAGGAGTATGTGCACTACATGTGTGCTCGGTGCTTGCAGATGACAGACAAAGGCATTCGATGTCGCAGAACTGCGGTTAATGACGGCTGAGAGCCACAAAGTGGGTGCTATGAAGTGAACTTGGGGTCCCTGTAAGAGCAACAAGAGCGGAGCCTTCTCCTCAGAAACAGTAGAGTTGAGTATTTATGATTAATATTACTATTATGCTTTCTTAATATGATCATTCTTTTGTAACAAAGCTTCTGGCTCAAATTTGGATGTTTAACTGAATACATATTAAACTTTTAAATCTCTCTGCTCCTGTGCTGTCCTATACTTAAGACAGCTAACAAAAACTTTGAAATTTATTTTGGTTCAAGTGAGAGTCTTTAAATTTGTACCTGGGAATCCTTACTCTGAGCTGATTTCTAAAACAAACAAACAACAAAAAAAAAAAAAAGAAAGAAAAAGAAAGAAAAAAAAAGAAAAGAAAAGAAAAGAACAGAACAGACTCAAGCTATTAACCTTTCCTACCATTTGGATCAGCTTGGAGAATCAGCCCTCCTCTAACTAGAAAACTCATTTGTTCTCTTTGGGACCTGTGGAATTTTAGTTCCCAGATTGAACCAGTTTGCACGTAGGTCCCACTTTGCATCAGATACTTGCCAAGAATAGTTTTCTTGAGTACATATACAAAAGTTTGTTGGTTTCTACACCTGTCTCAAAATTGTAACTAAGAATAGTTGGGTAAGACATTCAGAAGTCAACAGTCTCCTCCCAAGCTCTGTGCCTTCCACCAGATTTTGAGGAAGAAAATTATACCCTGCTCATTTGGTAAGTGAAGTTGATTGTCACCTGCTAATCTGTTTTACTGATATCCATACCTGGAAGCTTCTGTCTTCATTACATGTCAGGCTCATAACACAAGAGGTGTTCCAGATATCTCCATAATCAATGCACTGAAGTAAAACTAGAGGTGTACCAGTGATAATAATAAACAAAATGATTATGGTGCTTCTGAAATAATGCCACCAATGAGGCTACACATTTGAATATTTGAATGTGGGCAAAGCAAGAGTAGGTTTGATCCTGTTGGAGGAGATGCATCTCCAGAGACAGGCTTGAGATGTAAAGAGCCTATCAACATCCCATCTTCTCTGCTTCTTGTTTGTGGATTGAATGATGAACTCTCAGCTTCAGTTCTAGTTTCCTGACATTATGCCTCCATTTTGCCATCATAGATTCTAAGCCTGTGGAACAATGACCTAATTAAACTTTTTTTTAATCTATGCTCTCTATCTCTGTTAAAGAAATAGAAATGTAAATAAAACAATGATGATCATGGTCTGTAATGTTAAAGTTTTCTATACAGGAGAAATTTAGGGTTGTAGCCTAAGTTGGACATGGATCCTAAGAGGATCCATAGGTTTTGATCACATCTACTTCTTTTATGTGTGCTGTTTCAGAACAGTAGAAAATGAGCTAGTACCTGAAGATGACCTTAGAAATCACTGATTCATTATTTTACTCCATGCATAACACTATGTGCACTTCAAAGTTGATTATTTCTAATAAGCATGGCTCCCAAATTCCATGAAGGCATTCAGCTCTTGACATACTAGAAAAGGATGTGTGTCTAAGCCTTACAATGGTTTGGAGCATGAAGCAGAATTTACTTTGCCAAGTTTCTTCTCCTACTGGTTTAGCCCAGCTTGTCAGATGATGAAAATGGTGTACTATTCCAAAGAGCCTGGGGACATCATACTTAGGAAGGCCCTGCTGGGAGCTGCATGGAAGCTCTCAGCTCATATCTCTTAGCTAACAGGTGACACCCTGATGAAAGCTATAATCTGGAGGTTCTTTGGATTGTGGTAAGAGGAGACCTGTGAGACATCACTCTGGAGAACGAATATCTGAAGCTACCAGGCATGCACCTGCTCTTTGCAATTGACAGAAAGGGGAGCACTGAGCCAGAGTAAGCTAGAAACGATAGAAATTGTGTCCAAATTCTGTGCTCACCAATATTCTTAGTTCAAGCATCCATAAAATGTAAGCAGATTTGGTTAAATGTGAAAATGTGAAAATTATATTCCAACATAAGTGTTTAAATATTTTAAAGGGAAATATTCTGAGTAAATAAATACTTTCTTTTTTAATGTTTTATTATTATTATTATTATTATTATTATTATTATTATTATTATTATTATTATTATATATTGTCTTAGTCAGGGTTTCTATTCCTGGACAAAACATCATGAACAAGAAGCAGTTGGGGAGGAAAGGGTTTATTCATCTTACACTTCCATACTGCTGTTCATCACCAAGGGAAGTCAGGACTGGAACCCAAGCAGGGCAGGGAGCAGGAGCTGATGCAGAGGCCATGGAGGGATGTTCTTTACTGGATTGCTTCCCCTGGCTTGCTCAGCCTGCTCTCTTATATAACTCAAGAATACCAGCCCAGAGATGGTCCCACCTACAAGGGGCCTTTCTCCCTTGATCACAAATTGAGAAAATGCCTTACAGTTGGATCTCATGGAGGCATTTCCTCAACTGAATCTCCTTTCTCTGTGATAACTCCAGCTTGTCAAGTTGACACAAAACTAGACAGTACAGATATTTTCTTTATTTACATTTTCAATGCTATACTGATAGTTCCCTATATGCTCTCCTACCTGCCCACTCCCACTTCTTGGCTCTGGCACTCCCCTGTACTGGGGCATATAAAGTTTGTAAGATCAAGGGGCCACTCTTCCCAATGATGTCTGACTAGGCCATCTTCTGCTACATATGCATCTAGAGACAGGAGCTCGGGGGGTACTGGTTAGTTCAGATTGTTGTTCCACCTAAAGGGTTGTAGACCGCTTCAGCTCCTTGGGTAATTTCTCTAGCTCCCCCATTGGGGGCCCTGTGTTTCATCCTATAGATGACTATGAACATCCACTTCTGTATTTACCAGGCAATGGCATAGCCTCACTTGAGATAGTTATATCAGGGTCCTTTCAGCAAAATCTTGCTCGCATATCCAATACTGTCTGGGTTTGGTGGCTGATTATGGGATGGATCTCTTGTTGGGGTAGTCTCTGGGTCGTCCATCCTTTCCTCTTAGCTCCAATCTTTGTCTCTGTAACTCCTTCCATCGGTGTTTTGTTCTCTATTCTAAGATGGAATGAAGTATCCATACATTGGTCTTTGTTCTTCTTGATTTTATTGTGTTTTGCAAATTGTACATTGGGTATTCTATATTTCTGGACTAATATACACTTATCAGTGAGTGCATATCAAGTGACTTCTTTTGTGATTGGGATAACTCACCAAGGATGATATCGTCCAGATATATCCATTTGCCCAAAAATTTCATAAATTCATTGTTTTTAATCGCCCCTTCTTAGAATTAAGAACAAAGTACACATTTAAGGAGTTACAGAGATCAAGTGTAGAGTTGAAACAAAAGGATGGACCAACCAGTGACTGCTGCAGCCTGGGATCCATCCCATAATCAGCCACCAAACACAGACACTATTGCATACGCCAGCAAGATATTGCTGAAAGAGCCCTGATATAGCTGTCTCGTGGGAGGCTATACCAGTGCCTGGCAAACACAGAAGTGGATGCTCACAGTGAACTATTAGATGGAACACAGGGAGCCAAGGGAGGAGCTAGAGAAAGTACCCAAAGGAGCTGAAGGGGTCTCCAACCCTATAGGTGGAAGAACAACATGAACTAACTAGTACCCCCAGAGCTCATGTCTCTACCTGCATATATAGCAGAAGATGGCTTAGTTGGCCATCATTGGGAAGAGAGGCCCCTTGGTCATACAAACTTTATATGCCCCAGTGCAGAGGAATGCCAGGACCAAGATGTGGGAGTGGTTGTGTAGGGGAGCAGGGTGGGTTATGGGGGAGTGTTTAGGAGACTTTCGGGATAACATTTGAAATGTAAATGAAGAAAATATCTAATAAAAATTGAAAAAATAGCTGAGTAATACTCCATTGTGTAAATGTATCACATTTTCTGTATCCATTCCTCTCTTGAGGGACATCTGGTTTCTTTCTAGCTTTAGGCTATTAAAAATAAGGCTGCTATGAACATAGAAGTAAGGGCTATAGAAGTACTTAGATATCATATTGACAGAATATTTCAATTACTGGAAATATGCTATTAAATATAATAAAGTAAATGCTGTAGAATAAAATATAGTTAGATGTTTTCAATATAAGAAAAACAAACATTTCACAATACATTTCATTAATCAGCATAAGTTTCTTCTGTTGAACTTTAGAAAAATAACAGGAAGCTAATACCCATAGTAATTGTTAAATATTCAATACTACAAGACATACTATTAGTAAGCCATGGAAGACAGCAGATAATCAATACAGAAAACATTTTCAGTGCTTTCAAATTGAACATAATTGTAAATTGAAGAGTCTAAATGTTTTTAACGTTTTCCATTTGAAATATGCACTGTTGGTGCTAATTATATAAGAGCATGATTAATGGCATGTCTTGAATAATTATTCAGCAATTAGTTATCAGTGTTTAAATACCTAATTACTAGTGTGGTTAACTTTTATCAACACTAAAAGCATATTTTGCTGAGTTTGTCCCAAAGAGTAATACAGAAAATTATATATTTTCTAGTCCAAAAAGGTAATGAGTTTGGAAAATCTATAAAAATATAGTCTGTATTCAATATTTTGCTATACATACTTTGTACATATATTATTCTTTGTATACATACTTATATAGACATTTATAATATAATGGTATAAAAATTCCAGTTCAAACTAGAATTCATTCTATATGTTCACAGGTTTTCAATGGAAAGTGAAGCAAATTAATTGGAAATTAAATGTTAAGAGAAAATTTATAACATCGACTGTGTAAACTTGACACCGAAGCTGGGCAGTTAGTACTCGTGTTGTTATAGAAATCAGGGACTTGGTTTATGAGCATGGGCATCTTTGTGCTTTTCTTTGTAGTAGATGTTCTCTTTTATACTTGACAAGTAATCTGTCTGCTCCTTTGCTCTGAAAATTCTGTGGTGCATGTATAAAGGTTAATAGGTAAAATAAACTCTTATTCTTAAGCATCGGTTTCCCAAAACTGTTCATTAAATAGACATTCTCACTCAAGAAGCATAGGCAGATGTATCTCTGTGAGTTCAAGGTTCTTTTCTGGTCTAAACAGGGACTTCCAGAAAAGCAATGTCTACATAGAAAGACCCTGTCTCCAAAACAAAAGAAAACGAAACAAGACAAAACTCTGAAAACAAGATTTAATATTTTTTAAATTGCAAATGTATGGAAACACTTTAGTAATAATATGTGCATATGAATGCAAAAGAAAAATAGACATTCTCAGAACTATAGTGTGGAAAATTTCTCAGATGGTGTTTCTGCTCATAAAACTTCCTGGAAGTCAGGATACTTATTGAAGAATTATTTTCTTACAATGCAAGGAAAGTAATTATGCTTAAAGTAATCACAGAGAAATACTGATAATCATATAAAATATCTGTGAGAATATGTTCAAAAAATGGTACAATATGTCTCTCTTCTTAAATCATTTTTTCTTCAATTGAAGATATTTCTCCATGCAATATATGCTGATTATGGCTTTTATTACCTTAACTCCTTACAAATTTTCTCCTCCTTCCCTACCAGCCAAATCCACATTCTTTCATTCTCTCCTTATTAGAAAACAAACAGGCTCTTCAATTCTATTCCATTGGTCTACCTATCTGTTGTTAAACCAGTACCATGCAGTTTTTATCACAATTGCTCTGTAGTACAGCTTGAGGTCAGGCATGGTGATTCCCTCAGAGGTTCTTTTATTGTTGAGGATAGTTTTTGCTATCCTAGGTTTCTTATTATTCCAGATGAATTTGCAAATTGCGCTTTCTATCTCAGTGAAGAATTGAGTTGGAATTTTGATGGGGATTGCATTGAATCTGTAGATTGCTTTTGGCAGGATAGCCATTTTGACTATAGTAATCCTGCCAATCCATGAGCATAGGAGATCTTTACATCTTCTGAGATCTTCAATTTTGTTCTTCAGACACTTGAAGTTCTTGTCATACAGATCTTTCACTTCCTTCGTTAATGTCAAAGCAAGGTATTTTATATTATTTGTGACTATTGTGAAGGGTGTTGTTTCCCTAATTTCCTTCTCATCCTGTTTATCTTTTGTATAGCTAAAGGCCACTGATTTGTTTAATTTTATATCCAGCTACTGCGCTGAAGCTGTTTATCAGGTTTAGGAGTTCTCTGCTGGAATCTTTAGGGTCACTTATATATACTATCCTATCATCTGCAAATAGTGATATTTTGATTCTTCCTTTCCAATTTTTATCTCCTTGATCTACTTTTGTTGTCAAATTGCTCTGGCTAGGACTTCAAGTACTATATTGAATAGGTAGGGAGAAAGTGGGCAGCCTTGTCTAGCCCCTGATTTTAGTGGGATTGCTTCAAGCTTCTCTCCATTTACTTTGATGTTGACTACTGGTTTGTTGCACATTGCTTTTATTAGGTTAAGGTATGGACCTTGAATCCGAGATCTTTCCATGACATTTATCATGAATGGGTGCTGGATTTTGTCAAATGCTTTCTAAGCATCTAAGAAGATGATCATGTGTTTTTTGTCTTTGAGTTTGTTTATATAGTGGATTACGTTGATGGATTTCCATATATTAAACCATCCTTGCATCCCTGGGATGAAGCCTACTTGGTCATGATGGATGATCGTTTTGATGTGTTCTTGGATTCCTTTTGCAAGGATTTTATTGAGTATTTTTGCATCAATATTCAAAAGGGATATTGGTCTAAAGTGCTCTTTCTTTGTTGGATCTTTCTGTGGTTAAGATATCAGAGTAATTGTGGCTTCATAGAACAAATTGGGTAGAGTAACTTCTATTTCTACTTTGTGGAATAGCTTGAGGAGAGTTGGAATTAGGTCTTCTTTGAAGGTCTGATAGAACTCTGCACTAAACCCATCTGGTCCTGGGCTTTTTTTTTTTTTTTTTTTTTTTTGGTTGGGAGACTATTAATGACTTCTTCTATTTCTTTAGGGGAAATGGGACTGTTAAGATTGTTAATCTGATGCTGATTTCACTTTGGTACCTGATATCTGTCTAGGAAATTATCAATTCCATCCAGGATTTCCAGTTTTGTTGAGTATAGGCTTTTGTAGTAGGATCTGATGATGTTTTGGATTTCCTCAGGATCATTTGTTATGTCTCCTTTTTCATTTCTGATTTTGTTAATTCGGATACTGTCCCTCTGCCCTCTAGTTAGTCTGGCTAAGGGTTTATCTATCTTGTTGATTTTCTCAAAGAAGCAGCTCCTGGTTTGGGTGATTCTTTTAATAGTTCTTTTGGTTTCCACTTGGTTGATTTCCGCTGTGAGTTTGATTATTTCCTGGCGTCTACTCCTCTTGGGTGAATTTGCTTCCTTTCGTTCTAGGGTTTCTAGGTGTTCTGTCAGACTGCTAGTTCATGCTCTCTCTAGTTTCTTTCTGGAGGCACTCAGGGCTATGAGTTTTCCTCTTAGGACTGCTTTCATTGTGTCCCATAAGTTTGGGTACGTTGTGGCTTCATTTTCATTAAACTCTAAAAAGTCTTTACTTTCTTTCTTTTATTTCTTCCTTAACCAAGGTATCATTGAGTTGAGTGTTGTTCAGTTTCCACATGAATGTTGCTTTCTACTATTTCTGCTGTTATTGAAGATCAGCCTTAGTCCAAGGTGATCTCTTAGGATGCATGGGATAATTTTAATATTTTTGTACCTGTTAAGGCCTGTTTTGTGACCAATTATATGGTCAATTTTGGAGGAACCCACACACCTTTGGTCACCTTATCTTTGACAAGGGAGCTAAAACTATCCAGTGGAAAACAGACAGCATTTTCAATAAATAGTGCTGACACAACTGGCGGTCAACATGTAGAAGACTGTGAATTGATCGATTCCTATCTCCTTGTACAAAGCTCAAGTCTAAGTGTATCAAAGACCTCCACATTTAACCAGACACACTGAAATTCACAGGGGACAAAATGGGGAAAACCCTTGAAGATATGGGCTCAGAGGTAAAATTCCTAAACAGAACACCAATGGCCTGTGCTGTAAGATCACAAATCGACAAATTGGACCTTATAAAATTGCAAAGCTTCTGTAAACAAAGATACTGTCAATGAGACAAAAAGATCACCAAGGGATTGGAAACGAATTTTTACCAATCCTAAATCTGATAGGAGGCTAATATCCAATATTTAAAAAGAGCTCAAGTAGCTAAATTGCAGAAATTCAAATAACCCCATTTTAAAAATGGGGTACAGAGCTAAACAAAGAATTCTCAACTGAAGAATGCAAAAGGGCTGAGAAGCACCTTTAAAAATGTTCGAAATCCTTAATCATCAGAGAAATGCAAATCAAAACAACCCTGAGATTCTACCTCACACCAGTCAGAATGGCTAAGATCAAAAATTCAGGTGCAACAGATGCTTGCGAGGATGTGGAGAAAGAGAAACACTCCTTCATTGATGGTGGGATTGCAAGCTGGTACAACCACTCTGGAAATCAGTCTGGCAGTTTCTCAGAAAACTGGACATAGTACTACCGAAAGATCTAGCAATACATCTACTGGGCATATACCCAGAAGATATTCCAACTGGTAACAAGNAAAATTCAGGTGCAACAGATGCTTGCGAGGATGTGGAGAAAGAGAAACACTCCTTCATTGATGGTGGGATTGCAAGCTGGTACAACCACTCTGGAAATCAGTCTGGCAGTTTCTCAGAAAACTGGACATAGTACTACCGAAAGATCTAGCAATACATCTACTGGGCATATACCCAGAAGATATTCCAACTGGTAACAAGGACACATGCTCCACTATGTTCATAGCAGCCTTATTTATAATAGCCAGAAGCTCGAAAGAACCCAGATGTTCCTCAACAGAGGAATGGATACAGAAAATGTGGTACATTTACACAATGGAGTACTACTCAGCTATTAAAAACTATGAATTGTGAAATTCTTGAGCAAATGAATGTATCTGGAGGATATCATCCTGAGTGAGGTAACCCAATCACAAAAGAAATCACTTAAAATGCACTCACTGATAAGTGGATATTAGCCCAGTAACCTAGAATTCCCCAGATACAATTTCCAAAACACAAGAAAATTTAAAAAGACCAATGCGTGGATACTTCATTCTTCCCTAGAATAGGGATTAAAATATGCATGGAAGGAGGTGCAGAGAAAAAGTTTGGAGCTAAAATGAAAGGATGGACCATCCAGAGAGTGCCGTACCTGGGTGGTCCATCACATAGACACCAAATGTAGACACTACTGCATATACCAGCAGGATATTGCTGAAAGGACCCTGATATAGCTGTCTTCTGTGAGGCTTTGACAGTCCCTGACAAATACAGAAGTGGATGGTCACAATCATCTATAGGGCAGAACACAGGATCCCCTATGTAGGAGCTAGAGAGAGTACCCAAGAGTTGTAGGAGTCCGCAACCCTATAGATGGAACAACAATATGAACTAATCAGAACCCCCAGATCTCATGTCTCTAGCTGCATATGTAGTGGAAGATGGCCTAGTTGGCCATTATTGGGGAAGAAAGGCCCTTGGTCTAACAATGTTTATATGCCCCAGTAAAGGGGAAGGCCAGGGCCAAGGTGTGGGAGTGGGTATGTAGGGGACCAAGGTGGGGGGAGGGTATAGGGGACTTATGGGATAACACTTCAAATGAAAATGAAGAAATTATCTAATAAGAAAGAAAGAAAGAAAGAAAGAAAGAAAGAAAGAAAGAAAGAAAGAAGGAAAGAAGGAAAGAAGGAAAGAAGGAAAGAAAGAAAAGAGACATCTAAAAATAATATTTACACATGCAGAAATTCCAGATAAATGCAACTCGGAGCTATAGTTTTTATAAAAATGCCTATAAAGTAAACAAGAACAGCAGCCAGGGGCCCCTCTATGTGGTTGTTTTATGGACAAACATGTAAGACATCAAATTATCTACATTTTCCTGTGAAAGAACTTTTGATGAGATTCTTATATGTTAAGTATATTCAGAAGAAATATATTTGTTATTTGTTCATAATTTTTTTTTTTTTTTTTTTTTTTTTTTTTTTTTTTTTTTTTTTTTTTTTTTTTTTTTTTTTTTGCGTGCCCAGTCTTCCTTCCCCTTCCGGGAGTCAGAATCAGACTAATGTTATTCCCTTCCACTGTGGCAAGAGCATAATTTAGTGATGTCAGATGTGCAAATAAAACATCTTTTCCTTTATAAAGTTATTGGAGTAGGCCTAGACTACCAGTCAGAAATAACAATATTGAGACAAGAAGTTGTAAATCTTGAAAACAGACATGGTATATTCCAAATAACACTGTTTTTTTTTTTTTCAACTTTTATTAGATATTTTCTTCATTTACATTTCAAGTGTTATCCAGAAAGTTCCCTATACCCTCCCCACTCCCATTCCTGCTCCCCCACCCATCCGCTTCCACCCCCTGGCCCCTGCATTCCCCTGTATTGGGGCATATAAAGTCTGTATAACCAAGGGGCCTCTCTTCCCACTGATGGCCAACTAGGCCATCCTCTTCTATATATGCAGCTAGAGACACGAGCCCAGGGGGTAATAGTTAGTTCATGGTTATTCTTCCACCTATAGGGTTGAAGACCCCTTCAGCTCCTTGGGTAATTTCTCTAGCTCCTTCTTCCTTGGGAACCCTGTGTTCCATCTAATAGCTGACCATGAGCTTCCACCTCCATGTTTGCCAGGCATTGGAATATTTTACCCCGAGACACCTATATCCGGGCCCTTTCAGCACCATCTTGCTGGCATATCCTATAGTGTCTATGTTTGGTGACTGATTGTGGGATGGATCCCTGGCAGCCGCAGACGTTGGGTCCATCCTTTGGATTCAGCTTCACAAATTCTCTTTAACTCTTTCAATGTGTGCTTTGTTCTTAATTCAAGAAAGGGGTGATGTGTCCACATTTTGATCTTCCTTCTTCTTGAGTATCATGTGTTTAGTAAATTGTATCTTGGGTAGTCTAGGTTTCTGGGCTAATATCCACATATCAGTGAGTACATGTTATGTGAGTTCTTTTGTGAATGGGTTACTTCACTCAGG